>JAMPIV010000569.1:600000-1030000 GCA_024509875.1 Oreohelix idahoensis | reverse complement strand
GCTTTTACAAAGTTATTAATGAACTAAAACATAAAACAGTGTTAAGTCCAGCATTGGAGATAAACTGAAATATAACAAACTGGGAGATAAACTGAATTAAAACAAAGACTTCTATAAAAGATCAAAGACCTAAGAAGCTTTAAGACACCGCCATGTAGATTTGCTGTTATGGGATAAATTTACTGTAGACGTCCATTAACTGTAAGCTTCTCCAATGACATTAATATTATGATAATCAATTCACGGTGTAAACCATTCATAATCCCTAGTTCTATTTTTAGACTCAAAACGATGTATCATTTACAGTTTTGCCCCTTGGCAATTTATCCTGTCTATTTTGAGTAAATGTATATACTGTATATGTCAGCGTTCAATAGTTGCAGTGTGTTTGTTGTTGTAGACTTTAGGCTAGATGCTAATTGATAATTTTTAAAAAAAAATACGAAGCAAATTTATGTCACAAAACTGGGTTTCCTAAAGTTTTGTTTTTTTTAATTTCAACATTTTTGTCACAAAATCTGGGTTATATCATTTCTTCTTTTGATTCTTGGTTCACTTCTACTCCGTCTGTATTTTTCTCATTCTTCTTCAATGTCTGTCCTTTTTCTTTATTACCTTCTCGTTGTGTTTTGTGATCATCATTATCAATCATCAGGATTTTGTTTCATCTCTTTCTTCATTCCTTCTCTTGTTTTTCTTCATTTTCTTCCTATTTATCTCATTTGACATCCTCTTCTTAAGTAACTCCATTGAATTCTAGATAAAGGTCAAGAGTTTCTCATATCATGGTTGCATAATAACAGAAGATGTCAGATGTAAAACAGAAATCAAGAAGAGAATAAAAATTGCCAAAGCTACATTCAATAACATGAGGCAGAGACTAACATCTATACAACTAATTCACACATTAAAAACGAGAATCACAAAGTGCTATGTATATTGTTCATTACTGTATGGTTGTCGTGAGTTGAATGTGATTATCTGTCACTTTCTAGCTGGTGTTACTACCTCTCTATTTCCAGTGATTTTATTTCCTCCCATAAATAGGCTAGTGGGATTCAGAAGAAACCATTCATTCGTGACTTCTGGTCTATATCTATAGAATTGTATACACCTTGGTTTAGTCACATGTTTTCAAGAAATAGAAATGACGCATTATATCATTTTATGCTTCATACCTCTGATGACGTTCACAAGGAAAAGAAAAGACTGAACCATTTATGAACATTTCATCACAACAAATTCAGAATGCCTTTCACTCATTCCAAAATCTCAGGTTGGATGAAATGGGCATAGGGTACTGCCACAAGATGGATTTTGGGGCGACCTCTTCTCAATCTCTCTTTCACTATGGCAGTAATCAGTTACATTTGTTGTACTGATGTGATTGCAATTTTTCTGAGTTCGACCTTGTTTTTTCTCTGCCATGCCACAGACACTTTATATTCTCAAGCATTCTTTCACTAATTTCAGTAGTATTTCGTCTTGTCTGTTTATCTGACCATCCCTGCTGAGACGTAGACAGGTGATGCAATACTGACATGATGGTCATGTTGGTAAACCCCCTTGTACCAAACCTTGGCCATGCTGGTTTAACACTAAAATAGCTCCAGCCTATTTGTTTAAGCACTGATAAGGCCAGACTGTGCTCGTCGCCAAGCGGGTAATATGGGAAGACACCTTATGGGCAGACAGGACTGACAAGATTATTTTAGATAAAAGTTATAAGATGTTACATCTTACACACATTGCTGAGAAAGTTTACCAATGTGTTTGTGAGTTTGTACACAAGGCATTGGATGTTTGATTGCCATATATGGGAGACGTGGCCTTTGCATCACACGCAACATTATTCCATGTCGGAAAATTGTGAAATTACCCCACCCAACAATCATGTTTGAAAACGAGTGACACTTTCTTAGCTTCATAACAAAACAGATGCGGGTGAAGATAGTGAAAGAGTACGACACTGTGAAGATCGCTTGCCAAGATGACACAACCAGACTTGCCAGAAGTTATAATTCAGAATTCCTTTTTAACAGGTATGACTTTTATTGGAACATCTTGTAGGACTTAAAAGAGCCCAGTAAACCATTTTAATAAAGAACCAGAATCTGAGGAAACCAAACACACGGAATCATAGAGGGAATTACCTTATAAAAGTTACGACCCAAAAGAACACGTGTAAAAGGGCATCTGTTAGTGCCTTAACTTTATTCATTTGAGCAAAAAATCTGTGAGCCAGGATTGGCTTAAGTTGTTATTTTACATTTTTTATTACTAAAATGTGAAGTAATATGTATATACAGGGTGTACATAAAAGATTGTACCCTTTTCAAACAATGTATTCTCGGCCCCTTGATATACTAACGAGGATGCTTTCTGTCACAAAAGAAAGATAATCTCTGCAAGTTATTAAGCATACCTTACAAAGACTCAATATGTGGATGGCCATAAATTAATGTACCTATTTCTTTCTTTTTTTTTCACCTACTTGAGCAGTGTGTTGAGAGATATGCTGATTCGAGTGTGGGAAGAAATGGACTATCGACTAGATATCTGTCGCATCATGAAGGGTGCTTAAGGTAAGGTATGCTTAAAAAACTTGCAGATATTATCTTACTTTTGTGATAGAAAGCATCATCTTACCACATCATAGGGCAGAAAATACATTTTTTGAAAAGGGTACAATCTTTTATGGACACCCTGTATTACCATGTGATTATTAATGTGTGAAAATCGCCAGTGGATGTCCAAGTCATTTGAGGCTGGCAACCTCAGCATAGTGGAAATTGTCCTCTTTTCACACAACATGCCTAAGAAAAATTATCCGAATCTTTTGCCCGAATACCATCACCAACCAAGATCTGCTTACTCGGAGCAAGCAAGAGGACATGCACACCATCATAGCTGGCAGACGCTGGAGCTGGGTTGGCCATGTCCTCAGAAGAGACCCCAATGCCATCACAAGAACAGCTATGCTATGGACCCCTGAAGGAAAACGAAAGAGAGGCCGACCAAAAACAACTTGGCAGAGGACTGTGGAGGCTGAGATGCAAAGAATGAACCAGAGTTGGGGCACTGTACGAAGGATGGCCACCGACCGAGCAAAGTGGAATCAATTTGTTGTTGCCCTACAAGACGCCACCAGGCGTAATGGCCACTTACTGCTTTGACGGTCGGCAGCTAAGGATCAAAGAAGAAGAACCTCAGCATATAGAATGATGATTTCATGAACCACCACTGCAAGGGCTGGTGACTGCTTTATTGCTAGTTTCTTACAGAAAACCAAAAGCATAGGTAGTTCCAAGTTCCATATGGAGCAGGGAGGGAAAGATGAAAGACATGATGTACATTCTAAGTATGATATTTACATTTTCAAATAAGTATAAATGTCTGTGTAAACATACTCACTTTAAAATTAATGAAAGTTTCAAACTTTTCAACAAGTTTATGTATAAACGAAAATCGTATTCAATGTATATTGTGAACACTTTTCAATCAGAAGAGATGTAAATGTAAACATTTTCTATCTGTACTATTAACCTTTTCATTTAAACTTAAAATCAATAGAAAGCTATTCAATTTAAATGTAAAGAAAGTTTTCTCTCGAGGGATTAAGTCTCATTCGCATCGAGGGTAAATTCTGAGGCAGATGGATGGTGGAATACGAAGAAAGGGGACACATGACAATGGTTTGGAAAAAAACAATACTCAGTAGAGCTTTTCGTTTCTATTCCATTACCAAAATTATTGGCGGTAGCAGTCAAATGTACTATGCCTGGAACAAGAAGGGAAAAGTGGCCTGAGCTTTAAGATGAGGGACCAACTTTGTAGACACTCCCTGACTTTACTGGGAACATGCTACAGCCTTGACAAGTGGAGAGCGTGAACAGAGAAACGGTTTACCAAGCACCTATACCTGCCATCAATGGTACCTATACCTTGTAGCGGTATGGCAGCTTGTGTACCCTGACAATCCCCAGAGCTTGCCAGTGGGAGATTTACTCCTGGTAGGTTCAACCAAGCTGGACTGGTCTGTGTGGGTAGGGGTCAGACAAAAGCTGGTACCCTGGTCCTCCAGGTTGGGGGTTTTAGCACAGGGCCGACAGCCCTGTCTGTGTAAAAAATTGCACATGTTACGGAAATGGCAACAAATGAAAAACTTTGATGCGGGATGGACATCCGGAGTCTCAGGCTCGTATGACTGACAATAGTAAAAGCCGAAAGGAAGCCATTGGCATGAAAACGGATGTCCTAACTGCAAAACACGAAACCAGAATTGGTTTTTGGAACGTCAGAACTATGAATGAGGCAGGAAAGCTGAGACAAATCACAGGAGAGATGAGGAATTACAAATTACATATCTTGGAAAAAGCGAGAGCAGATGGACAGGGATGGGGAGAATAAAAACAGCTACAAGGAAAACAGTACTTTATTCTGGTAGAGAGGTTGGTCAGCACAACGAAGGTGTAGCCATTATCCTGAAGAAAGGAATGGAAAGGTCTTTACTGGAATAGAAACACATTAACAACAGACTGATAAGAGCAAGACTGAGAGGGAGATTCACCAACACCACAATTATACAATGCTATGCACAAACAAACGACAGCGATGAAGAGATCAAGGACGAGTTCTATCAACAGGTACAAAAGGAAATGGAAACTGTACCCAGTTACGATCTTATTATAGTAATGGGAGATCTAAATGCGAAAGTTGGAACACACAACAATTATAACGAAAGAGTAATGGGGAAATGCCGCAGAGGAAGAGTAAATGAGATTGGAGACAAATTAATAAGCTTCTGCAGTATTAACAACCTGGTCATTGGAGGAAGACTTTTTCAACATTGTCAGAACGCCTGTATTGATATATGATGTCCCCCACTTGTCAGGATACTATATCAGACATATGATGATGGGGGGGTGGCGTGTGTAGATGATGATCAACACTAGGGGTATGAATAACACAAACGCCACTGGTTACAGTTCCATGACATTTATTAAACATTCACATACAAGTCCCGAATATCACTTATACTGGCAAGCATACTGACTCACCTACAGGCTGACATTGCCTGTAGGAAATAAACTCACGACACTAACTAGGGACTGGCTTCCCTGACGTGCACAGACAGTACACTAAATACTTATAAGTGCGGTATACCCTCTTCGCACATGTAAATCACCATCCAGGTGTATATCACTTATCAGTGATTGGCAGCATGCACATCGCCATATAGATTCACCGAATCTCCTCTCCAGGCGGGACAAAACACTTCACCTGTATTTGTTCCAAAAACCAGCTACCAGGCGGGAAACGCGTCGCCTTTTTTCCCGGTAGCTTCAGGGGCGGACACTGCAACGCCCTATACTGTTCTCCCCGAACAGGAATATAACTCCGGTTCCAACAGGAACACACCTAGGCGGGAAAAGCGTCACCTATGACATAACCATTATGTCTACGTCCTACCTATTGACAAAGTTCCTCCTGGAACACTCTTAGGCGGAAAAACCGTCGCCTGTATGATAATGCATCTATAACATCATTAATACAATAATCCCATATATGAATAATACATTTACAAATACGACCTTACAGCTCAGCTTCCAAATACAGACTCGAGCGCCGAGCTTGGCTGTCAAACACAGAATCCAGTCACACCAGACTTGTATTCACTTCATGCTTTCTCCCAACGCATGCACAAGTTCCCCATGTTGACATAAAGTCAGATATTAACTCAGTAGCTGAGTTACACTTAACCAAGTGCTAACAACAGTTCAGTGACCCTTCACACCAATCACTATCATCATTCATACTCATGAAAATGTTCTGTGACAAACATAAAGAAGTGCACAAGTTAACATGGGAATCACCAAACGGACGAGACAGAAACCAGATAGATCACATAATGATAAATGGCAGACGGAGACATGCACTACAAGACGTGAAAGTAAAAATAGAAGCAGATGTGGGAAGTGATCATCACCTAGTAGTAGCAAGACTGAAGGTGAAACTCAGAGCTGCTGGACCAGTTGCAGTCACACAGAAAAGATATAACATCACGAAACTTAAGGACCCCCTCACCAGAAAAGCGTTCGTGGTCGACATAAAGAAACGATATCAGATTACCAAAAAGCCAGGAAAGAACAGAGACCGATGATGTCGACCAGAAATTCAACACCATCTCAACAATATACAAGGAAATCAGCAAGTCATGCTTGGGATTCCAGGAAAGAAAGAGCCAAGACTGGATAACACCAGAAAAGCTAAACACCACAGCGAAGAGAAAGGAAATGAAAAGAAATAAAACAGAAGCTAAGTCTCCCAGGTTAAAGGCAATATATAGTGAACAGTACAGTCAGCTGGACAAGGAAGTAAAATGATAAACCCGTGCTAACAAAAGGACATTTCTGGATGACCTTGCAAGACAGGCAGAAGAGGCAGCACTAAGAAATGAACAAAGCAGTTTATAAAATAACTAAAACTATCAGTGGAAAACGAGGTGCAAACAACATAACGTTAGTAAGAGACAAGCTAGGAAATCCCATCACCACAGCACAGGGGCAGGAAACAAGATGGGCAGAGCACTTCAGAGAAACACTGAATAAGGAACCACCAGAGACTCCGCTGAGTGTTCCTGAGGCTGAAAGGGCGACCTTGCAGATACAACAACTGGAGAGGAATTACTCTCCTCTCAGTTCCCAGCAAAATACTAGGCAGGATAATCATCCAGAGAATTTCAAAAGCAGTTGACCATAAACTGAAGAAAGAACAAGCTGGCTTTAGAAAGAACAGAAGATGTGCAGATCATATATTTGCCCTCAGGAACATTATAGAGCAGTGCTCAGAATGGCAGAGACAGCTGTACATTAACTTTGTTGATTTTGAAAAGGTTTTTGACAGCATACACAGGATTAGCCTATGGAAAATACTGAGGGCTTATAGAATTCCCAGCCGTATTGTTTCCATCATAAAAAGCCTCTATTCTAACTTTACGTGCAGTGTTGGATTGAGTAATGTAACTTTCGAAGTGAAAACAGGAGTACAACAGGGATGCCCCATATCAACAACATTATTTTTGACAGCCATAGATTGGGTGAATCGCCAGACAACAGAGGGCAGTCCAAGAGGAATTAGATGGACAACGTTTTCTACACTGGAAGACCTGGAATATGCCGATGACATTGCACTACTCGCGCATTCACATCAACACATTCAAGACAAAACCGATAGACTGAATAAGTATGGCCAGCAGGTTGGCCTGAACATCAATTTGAAGAAGGCAGAGGTCATGACACTAAATGTGGGCAATCCTGAGCCAATAACAGTAAGGAATCAGAAGTTAAAACAGACAGACACATTTACTTACCTAGGATGCATAGTAACACCTGACGGCGGAACAAGCAAGGACATTAACAACAGAATGAATAAAGCGAACACAGCAAAGGCTGTTCTCAACAACATCTGGAAGTCTTCCCAGTACAGCACAAACACCAAATTAAGACTGTATGAGAGCTGTGTACTTTCTGTGCTTCTCTATGGTGCGGAATGTTGGAGAGTAACAGAGAAGGAAATGTCGAAACTGTCCTCCTCCGACACAATCTGCCTAAGGACAATTCTCCGATCTTTTGGCCAAACACCATCAGCAACCAAGAACTGCTTATTCGGAGTAACCAGGAGGACATGCACACCATCATAGCTGGCAGACGCTGGAGTTGGGTTGGCCACGTCCTCAGAAGGGACCCTAATACCGTCGCAAGAACATCTAAGCTATGGACCCCGAAGGAAAACGAAAGAGAGGCCGATCAAAAACAACTTGGCGGAGAACTGTGGAAGCCGAGATGCAAAGAATGAACCAGAGTTGGGGCACTGTACGAAGGATGGCCACTGACCGAGCAAAGTGGAATCAATTTGTTGCTACCCTACAAGATGCCACCAGTTGTGATGGCCACTGACTGCTTTGACGGTTATGGATCAAATAAGAAGCACCTATACACAAGAAGAAGCAGAACTTACCATTGGCAGATAAGTTAAACATTACAGCTGCCATATGAACTCCTTTACAACTAACTTTCCATCCCAACAGTGATGATCAACTTTTTTTCATAAATAATTATTCATTTCTTTCAAACCTTATTGAAACCTAAATGATGATTACATGTTATTTGTACTTATACAAATTTAACCTTGATTTAATCATTTTAAATGTACTGCATGTTTGTCTCAGTCAATTTACGAAATACACTCTAAACAAAGCTATACCGTAATTTGACAGCGCCATCGTTATCTCGTCTGATGTCCATCGCCATTTTGTCGGTTGTTCTGTACCTTCTACCACAACATAGCATGTGGCAGCCATTTTAGGTTACATCTCCACATTAAGGCCAGCTCCTTGGGGCTCAAGTACAGCCATCAGCGGCTGAAAAACCAAGACCGGCCAGGACCTCCTACACTCGAGCAAGACCACAGTCTTTCCTAGCAAGTCCAGGTGCTGAAGACGGAGGCAACCAGACAAGAGGTGCACCACAGCAATCAGGATGCCATGCACAAGCGCTATGGAAGTATACCTATATCTGCAAAACATTATAACACTAACCCTGTGACGGACACCCAGGTAGGTGCAGTGCCGGGCCCTCTGCCTCGGAAGGGCCCAACCCCTACTACTGGGGGTCCTTCTCAATTGCCCCGTGGAGCCAGGAGGCATGAGAATAGAGCTACTGGCCAAGCAAAGAAGAGACCATTTAAAATAATGCACTGGAATGCTGAAGGCATCAATAGTAAAAAAGACGGCTACAGCAAAAAATTAGAGCTTGAAAATATCTTGAATGAAGAGCAAGTAAATGTATGTTGCTTGCAAGAAACCCACCTCAACAAAGACATAGCTTTCAAAATCAGAGGCTACCAGTGCTACCGATCTGGCCGAATAGACAGGCGAAAGGGTGGAATACTGACACTTGTGAGGAATAACATCAGTGCATGTCAGCTTGAAACATATATGGAGGGGGCGGAATACCAGATGCTTCATCTCAGGACAGAAAGTTCAGAATTCCACCTGCTCAACTACTACTGTCCGAGCGACTGCCCACTGGCACTAGATACAATCCTAGCAAAAGAAAGATTGATTGTATGCGGAGACTTCAACAGCCACTCACAGAGCTGGGGCTATGGTCACATGGACAGGAGAGGTGAGCAGCTTGAAAACTGGCAGGATGACAATGGGCTTATCCTGATTAACCAGCCAATCGACCCACCAACCTTCTACTCGAGATCATGGCACACCACCTCTACACCAGACCTGGCATTCCACTCACCAGGCCTGGAGTGGAACACCACACGCGTTGTAGGGAAACAACTTGGAGGCAGCGACCACCGGCCAGTCTTCCTAATTGTAGAAAATGAACTTGTCAAGGAGAGCAGCACTCTCTCTAGGTGGAACTACAAGAAGGCAGACTGGACAATGTACCAGCATCGTACTAGTATACTGGCTAGAGATCTGACTGTAGACAAAGACATCAATCAGCTAGTCAATGAATTCAACAGATGCATATTACAGGCTGCTCATGAAACAATACCTAGAGGGGCTCGTAAGCACTACAAACCATATTGGAATAGTGAACTAGAGCAGCTGCACAACGATGTGGAAACATCTCAAAAGCAGGCAGAGACCAGTCCATGCCAAGAACAGGCCAAATTTCAAAGGGCCAAGTTGCAGGTCAGGCGAAGAAGCTGGAAGGAGAAAACAGAGTCCTTGAACTTCGAAAGAGATACAAGGAAACTGTGGAAGCTGGTAAAACAACTTAACGATGAAGGTACAGGGAGAAACTCAAGGATTGCTCTGTACAAAGATGGAAACATCCTCATGAGAAAACAGGCAGCTGATCACTTTGCAGACTCCTTTGCTAAAGACAACAACATCAAAGTTAGCCCAGAGAAGCAACAGGAGACTCGTGAGAAACAACAATACGCAGGACAAGATGGAACCATACCTGAAGTTATGGAGGCACCAATCACATTCAGAGAAATGGAGCTTGCAATATCCAAATTAAAAATGAGAAAGTTGCCAGGAGTTGATGGAGTGTCCAATGAAATGATCAAGAACTTGGGAACCGCAGCAAAAACAAAGCTGCTGCGGATCTTCAATATCTGTTGGAACTCAGGCAGAGTTCCACAGACCTGGAGGGAAGCAATCATGATACCACTCCTAAAACCAGGAAAAGACAGTTCCACTGCCTCCAGCTACAGACTAATCAGCCTTACAAGCTGCCTCTGCAAAACAATGGAACGAATCATCAACCTCAGGCTACAGTGGAACCTTGAAAGTGAAAACCTTTTTGTACCACAGCAGGCGGGCTTTAGGCAGTGTTATTCCACCGAAGATCAGGCAACTTACCTTTCCCAAGAGATTGAGGATGCATTCCAAGATAAGAAACTGGTACTAGCAGCATGGATAGATCTAAGGAAAGCATTTGACAAGGTTTGGAAAGAAGGGCTTCTGAAGAAACTGAGAAATTGTAGAGTGAATGGTAAGATGTACAAATGGGTGAAAGCATACTTGCATAACAGAAGAGCCAGAGTACAACTAGATGGCCTCAAGAGTAAGAAAATTCTACTGCGTCATGGCATCCCTCAGGGAAGGGTTCTGTCCCCCACACTTTTCCTAGTCTACATCAACGACCTGGTTGCTAAACTACCACATGGAATGAAAGTGACAATGTACGCTGATGACCTGGTAATATGGTGCACAGATGAGCATGCAACAGTGGCCACCAAACTGCTACAAAGAGCTATAGATGCCTTAACCTCATGGGCAAATAGATGGTGTGTCAGCATCAACACAGACAAGTGCAGCACTACGCTCTTCACCCTCTCTCCCAAACAAAAAGCTGGTGTCATCTAGATAAACGAAGAGCTCCTGAGAGAAGATAAACAACCCACCTATCTCGGAGTTTTATTCGATGATAGGCTGACATGGAAGCAGCACATCAACAAGGCAGCAACAAAGGCCAGGAAGAAGTTAGCCATCCTGAGAAAACTAAGTGGAACCACATGGGAAGCCAGCGGGAAAATACTTAGTAAAGTTTACCAGCAGGGCATACAACCACATATGGGTCAGCTGCGTGGTGTCCAGCATCAAACACCACATTATAAGAGCTAGATAAGGTGCAAAACCAGGCACTTAGGGTCATCACGGGGGCAGTGAAATCAACGCCTATAGTGGAGATGGAGAAAATGGGGAGGATACAAGCACTGAGAGAACGCAGAGACACGAAAGTGCTAACACAGGATGAAAAGTTCCTCTGTATGCCGAGTCATCCAATGAAGGGCAGATTCCAAAACCTAGCAATGGGGCGATGTCGTGAGAAATTCTAATCCACATATATAAATTATCAGGTAAATGTAAAGCCTAACACATAAATTCAATAAAAGGAAAGAAGAATGGTAAAGAACAGTGCTGTCACAATGACTGTACTCGAAATCACCCTTGTTTTCTACTTCGTCTGCAAATTGTAACGTTTCACGTTGATAGTAAAAGCCTACTGCAGCATACACGCTTTCTACGATAAAACGTATACTGCATTTCTAAGAAAAACCTTGAGATACGCAAGCTGACCTAGATTTAATATTCCATTCATGTCATTTTATACACTAAGTTAACATAAACGAAAAGACAGATGGAATTAGGATAGAGAGAAGGGAGGGCTGAAAGCCGGAACGCATGCAACACTAACACGCGTTTCGCTATACAATTACTGCCATCACGCATGTAAGGCCACAAGCACTAACTTTTTTCAAATCGACAGTGATAAAAAACACTACCCATTCGAGAGTTAGGTTTAAAAACCTGAAAAATGCTTATTAGGAAATATGACATTATACTGGTTTACGTTTGAAAGCATGACAGTACACCAGACACCATAAAGTTTGGAAGTGAGGAGGTGGCAACAGCACGACTATCCTAGAAGAAAATGCATATTTTGAATGCAGCCCCTTAGCCCCATAAAATTTATATAGTTGGGTTCCTTAGGACTTGCTGGCAAAGAATATGTTAAGTGTTACGCAAATAGTCTAGGAATTAACAAATTATAGCCAAAAGAAATAGTGAGGGTGTCAGACAACACCAAAATCAGAATCGCTCAGTGGCAGATTTTGAAACCACCACTGTACGGGAAATAGGTCCCCATGTTAAATCCTATTTGATTGGATAGAAGTAAATGTAAGGCTAAACACGATTAGTCAGGCTACAAATACTATTTTGTTGTTAGGGGAGATGGAAGGAAGGGTACTTTTTTTCAAATGCTTGTGTAAACATGGCACGATTGGTTAGACCCACCAATATAGTCAATTAGAAGCGTCAGTTCAGCACCACATCTTCAAATAAACTTTCTAAAGCAACAGTGCGTTGAGATTCAGCTTATATTTGTCTAAATAAAAGCCTGAGACAGCGGCAGGTCGGATTTTGTGCCATAATTCATTGCCAGTCAACGTAAATTGTGTATTATTCCCATGAATTGTGGTAAGCTTGAAATATTTGATATCTTTTAATGAAAATTGAATGTAAATTGATAATTTATGTCTGTATATGTGTGTAGTTCAGTAGCGAACATGAGGCAAAGCCTAGATATTGCTCCAACCTGAACAGAACGTGTCTGAGAAAAGTAAAATTGCATGGAATTGCCTAACAGCACACTGACACCTATCTTATTGACTAGAAAGAACTTATGCTGGAATTGCAGAGGCGTAGTAACCATTAGGGAGGAGTATACTGGTGAAAATTGTTTCAGATGAAGATAGCAGTTGGCCTACCGCTCTGAACTCAGTGTTTGTTATGTGTTGTGTTCAGTCTGGAAATAGATTATAAATTAGTTATGAAATAGGAGGTACAACCTTCTTGTTTCAGGGACCGTGGTCCTAAAGTTATTGAGCAGCACCTGGTCTGAGCTTTGCGGAATCTAGAGGCTGTCAGCATACTCCTGGGTCCAGATAGTGACCAGTGAGGTGTCTCCAGAACACAGGGAAGCTATCGAGCAGAGGAGTCTTTTCCTGCCGTCATCACGAAAGATAAGCTTCGTTGGCCAGAGGAGCTCAACATTATGTGTCCCCCTCTAAAATTGACAGTATAATAAAATAGAGGGAAAATACATTGTGTAAATTGATAGGAACTGTGAACTTTTCCCCATACTATTTCCAGGATAAACAAACACTTGAAGTCATGATGACAAATAACAACATAGCTTGAAAACCAACACCAGTATTACCTCATAGTACTACTACACAACTGACACACATAGGATAATATTAATAAAATATGTCACTACAAGGTTCATATTTATAAATTATGTACATATAAATTGTGATTACGTTTGATTGTGATTCCTGGTTCACTGTGTAGTTGAATCAGGATATATATTAGTGACAGTAATTAATACATATATCTATTTGAAACTTTACCATTGATTCCTTTAAGATAGTCTTATAGAGTGTTACATGTGTGTGAGTGTCACAGTGTTGTCAAGTGTGGTGGAATAAATTAAATTGTTTATCTGTCTGTTGTTGTTGTGACTTACACTTCATCATTTACATAACCCTAGACATTCAACGTAGTCATCACAATATTCCAGAATAATTCTGACTGAGGTATAAATGTGGTAGCAAGTAAGGTTATCTGTAAAACACTACACGTATTAGATACAGATACCTTCACAGCTGATCTCAGTCAGTACACTAAGTCCCCTATAAATATTTATAACATCCCACTTTACCACATTTATTGGGGTCTTGCTCCCGGGATATTGAATTTTCTCCTATTATATATATTGGGAAAATAAGAATTAAAAGGTATCCTTGGGTGGAAATAAATAACGTTGAGCTCTCAGTGCCTGTGATGTCTTTGGATAAGTAATTACAGATTGTATTGTTTAGTTAGACATTACATACATTTACCTGTTAGAAAATGGCTGACCTGGCCAAATTTCGATCTGCTGCTGTGCAGACTGCAAAAGAGTTAGGAATGGACGGGCAAATTATGATTGCTTATGTCACTGCTGAATGTGACAAATATATTGAACGGGAAGAAAGAAGATTAGAAAAAGAGGCCGAAAGAAAGTTAGAGGCTGAAAAGGAAATTAAGAGGCTGCAGATTGAGGCTGAGGCTAAGAAATTGGAAGCAGAAGAAAGAAGATTGACTGCAGAAAGAGAAGAGAAGAAATTGGCTGCAGAAAGAGAGGAAAGAAGATTAGCTGCAGAGAGGGAAGCAGAAAAGGAGGAGAAGAGATTACAAAGGGAACATGAGTTACGACTAAGGGAGTTTGAGTTTCAAGGCCATGCTCCTGAAAATGGTGCCAGTCCCTTTACCTCTGATGCCACTGCTAGTCAGCGAGCCTCAACCTCAGCTATGAATTTTCATTTAGATCATTTTGTTGAGAAAGACGATGATATTGAGAGCTATCTAAATAGATATGAACTATTAGCTACCACGTATGGGTTAGAGAGAGAAAGGTGGAGCTTAAAGTTATCTCAAGGGCTTCGTGGGGCAGCTTATGAAGTTTTTGCCAAAATGAACAGAGGTGATCAAGAAAATTATGACATGCTAAAGCAGGCCCTTTTGTTAAGATATGAAAAGAACGCAGAATTTTATAGGAAAAAATTTAGGAATGCTAAACTACTGTCAGGTGAAACCTATCACCAGTTCTCTGCACGGTTAGAGACATACTTGGAGAAATGGACTTCTCTGGGGAAAACCCAAGATCTTAAGGAAATGGTCCTTATAGAACAATTAAGAGAGTCCATGGCTCCAGACCTGAGAAAGTTTCTCATGGAACAAGGTGCAGAGAGGCTGGGTGAGTTGCTAAATGTTGCAGAAAGGTATCAAGCGGCTCAGGCAGAGGTATCAGGTAATAAAAAGAAACAGGTAGAAAATTTTAGGGCACCACAGAACTTTAATAAATTTGATCCTAGAGATCAAAACAAAGGTAAGCACCAATCTGATAGGCCACGGTATGACAATAAAAATAAAACCACACAATTCGATGAAAGGAAATATGGTGAAAGAAAATCTTTCAACCAAGGGAAAAGGTGGTGTAAAAATTGTAAGATGAACTATCATGACACTGACTATTGTAGAAGGAAACCTCCTCACTGTGCTGCTATGACATCTGGAAAAAAGGAAAAAAAGGTCAAACCTGCAGAACTACAGGAACCATACCACCCCCCAGTGTGTGAAGATGTCATCTGTAATGGTGTCACTATAAGGTCCGGTTTAGATTACGATTCCGTTGTGAGTTCTCACCTGGTGCAGGCCGATCAATACACCACAGAAACAGTGGAGATTCAAACTGCAACCAAGGATGTAGCTACCATGACACTTCCCGTCGCCCGGATAAAGGTGAAAACGCGATATGTGGAAGGAATCATAAAAGCAGCAGTGATAAATGAGCCAATCTACCCTCTGATATTGGGGTGTAGATATGTCTTCTTGGGAAATCCCAAGAGACCTGTGATATTGGCAACAGTGCAGACCAGATCACAGTCTAAAAAGGAGGAGGATAATCCAATAAATACTCATCCAGATGAGATGAGGAAGGCACAGGCGGAGGACAAAACACTCAAGCCGTGTTTCAAGAAGTTGCCCAAATCTCATACACCTCCAGGCAAGGGAGAATTTTATATGAAGAACAAACTGATTTATAGGAAGGCTGGATCTGAATCCAATGGTCACGGACAGCTGGTCCTTCCCGCTTCATATAGGACTAAAGTGTTGGAACTAGGGCATGCGATTCCCTTCAGTGGTCATATGGGGATCAGCACAACAGGACAGCGTATAGCTTGTCACTATTTCTGGCCAGGGATAACTGAAGATATCAAACGATATGTAAAATCCTGTCCAGAGTACCAACGAGTAGCACCTAAGCATTGGACTGCACCAGCAACTCTGGGGGAAATGCCCATAGTGGGAACACCCTTTGAGAGAGTTGCCGTGGATCTTGTGGGACCTCTCACTCAAACTAAGAGAAGGAACAGCTACATTCTGACTCTGGTGGACACCTGTTCTATGTGGGGAGAGGCGGTAGCCCTGTCATCGATTGATTCTAAGCATGTGGCAGAGGCATTACTCACAATTTTCACAAGGTTAGGCTTTCCCAATCAAATCTTGACTGATAATGACTCTCAGTTCAAGGGGAAACTAACAGAAGAAGTTTTCAGGATCTTCCAGGCCAAACACTTCCATTGTAGTGTGTACCACCCACAAGGGAACGGCCAAGTGGAAAGATTTAATGGCACATTGATGTCGATCCTGAGAAAGTTGGCACACGAAAAACCAGATACATGGGATCAGTACTTTCACGCCGCCCTCTTTGCTTATCGGGAGGTACCCCATAGTTCATCCGGAATGGCCCCGGCAACATTATTATTTGGAAGGCCAATAAAAGGTCCACTGGAAGCGCTGTTAAGAACGTGGACTGATGAAAAGGCAGAGGAAAACATTACATCCTCATACCAATATGTGAATGAGCTGACCACTCGTTTAAAAACTGGCTGGAAACTTGCCAATGAAAATTTGAGACAAGCCAGAAAAAAACATGCTGCTTACTATAACAGGAAAGCTAAAGACAGAGATTTGGCTGTGGGAGAGAAGGTACTGCTTCTTCTGCCCGATAGTCAGAATAAGTTACAAATTGGATGGCAAGGTCCATATACAGTTCTAGAGAAGTTATCTAGAACAAATTATAAGATAGATAAGAAGGGGAAAGAAAAAATCTATCATGTGAATCTCCTGAAGAAATATTTGGAAAGAGAAAATCAGGAAGAGACACACTTGTTGACCTTGTCCATCGCCATGGAGATGAAAAAGGAACCACTTTCATCATTTGAATATCCATTACATCCCTGTGAGACAGCGGCACAGGTGAAAATCAGTACACACTTAACGAAAGAGCAAAAGAAGAGAGTACAATAGGTTCTAGATACTCATGCAGAGGTGTTAACACACCGACCAGGGCATACAAACTTATTGGAATATGATATGAAACTGATAGACCCCACACCTGTCTGTATGAAACCATATTCGATTCCTTTTGCTAAGGAGAAAGCTTTGAAGGAAGAGATAGACTATTTGTTGAAGGAAGGAATTATTTCACACAGTGAATCTTCATATAGTTCCTGTGTTGTACTCTTAAGGAAACCCTCTGGAGAACATAGACTCTGTATAGATTACAGGAGACTGAATGCTATTACAGAAGGACAGGTGGATCCATTGCCGGATACAAATCAGTTGTTTGCCAGACTAAATAAAGCTAAATATTTCTCAAAAGTGGATCTGAGTAAAGGATACTATCAGATTCCAGTAAAGCCTGAGGTTAGACCATACCTAGCGTTTAGTACCTCAGAGGGACACTATGAGTTTAACAGATTGCCGTTTGGATTGAAGAATGCACCTAGTGTCTTCTCTAGAATGATGAAAAAATTATTGGACCCTCTGAATAATCCATGTATCACAAATTTCATGGATGATATCCTTATAGCAACAGAAACAATTGAGGAACACATTGACTCTCTGAACATGCTGTTTAATCGACTTAGAGAAGCGAATTTGACAGCCCGACCAACCAAATGTTGTGTTGGATGTAAAGAATTAGAATTTTTGGGACACACAGTTTATCAGGGAAACATGACCCCTGACCCCAAGAATTTAGAGAAACTAAAGAAAGCCCCGAGACCACAAACCAAGAAAGACGTGAGATCCTTTGTCTCATTATGTGGTTTCTACCAAAAGTATATCAAAAACTTTAATTCCATATGTGCACCGTTAACTGATTTGACACGTAAGGGAAATCCAGATCGAATTACATGGACACCACAATGTGAAATGGCTTACCAAGAATTGAAGGAAAAGCTTACAAGTAAACCTATTTTGAAATTACTTGACTTAAGTCAAGAATTCATTGTAAGGACGGATGCCAGTAATATTGGGTTAGGTGCGACTCTACTACAGAAATCAGATGCATTGGAGGGGGAATTAAGCCCAGTGGCATATGCTAGCAGAAAGTTGAATAAAGCTGAAACCAACTACTCAACTAGCGAAAAAGAATGTCTTGCAGTAATATGGGCGATAAAGAAATTCAATATTTATCTGTATGGGAAGGCATTTAAGTTGCAAATGGATCACAAACCCTTGTCGTTTCTAGCGCAGGCTAGACATGAAAATTCTAGATTACTCCGTTGGTCATTACTGATGCAGCCATTTGAGTTTAGCATAGAGTATATAAGTGGAAAAACAAATCTGGGAGCGGATTTTTTAAGCCGCCATCCGTGTGATGAGAATCACCTTAAGCCCCAGGAAAGATAATAAATTTCTCTATGTGTATATAGAATTATAGACTGACATATAACGTCTGTTTTAAGTGGGGAGAATTTGTCATGAGAAATTCTAATCCACATATATAAATTATCAGGTAAATGCAAAGCCTAACACATAAATTTAATAAAAGGAAAGAAGAATGGTAAAGAACAGTGCTGTCACAATGACTGTACTCGAAATCCCCCTTGTTTTCTACTTCATCTGCAAATTGTAACGTTTCACGTTGATAGTAAAAGCCTACTGCAGCATACACGCTTTCTACGATAAAACGTGTACTGCATTTCTAAGAAAAACCTTGAGATACGCAAGCTGACCTAGATTTAATATTCCATTCATGTCATTTTATACACTAAGTTAACATAAACGAAAAGAAAGATGGAATTAGGATAGAGAGAAGGGAGGGCTGAAAGCCGGAACACATGCAACACTAAGACGCGTTTCGCTATACAATTACTGCCATCACGCGTGTAAGGCCACAAGCACTAACTTTTTTCAAATCGACAGTGATAAAAAACACTACCCATTCGAGAGTTAGGTTTAAAAACCTGAAAAATGCTTATTAGGACATATGACATTATACTGGTTTACGTTTGAAAGCATGACAGTACACCAGACACCATAAAGTTTGGAAGTGAGGAGGTGGCAACAGCACGAACATGAGGCAAAGCCTAGATATTGCTCCAACCTGAACAGAACGTGTCTGAGAAAAGTAAAATGCATGGAATTGCCTAACAGTATACTGACACCTATCTTATTGACTAGAAAGAACTTATGCTGGAATTGCAGAGGCGTAGTAACCATTAGGGAGGAGTATACTGGTGAAAATTGTTTCAGATGAAGATAGCAGTTGGCCTACCGCTCTGAACTCAGTGTTTGTTATGTGTTGTGTTCAGTCTGGAAATAGATTATAAATTAGTTATGAAATAGGAGGTACAACCTTCTTGTTTCAGGGACCGTGGTCCTAAAGTTATTGAGCAGCACCTGGTCTGAGCTTTGCGGAATCTAGAGGCTGTCAGCATACTCCTGGGTCCAGATAGTGACCAGTGAGGTGTCTCCAGAACACAGGGAAGCTATCGAGCAGAGGAGTCTTTTCCTGCCGTCATCACGAAAGATAAGCTTCGTTGGCCAGAGGAGCTCAACATTATGTGTCCCCCTCTAAAATTGACAGTATAATAAAATAGAGGGAAAATACATTGTGTAAATTGATAGGAACTGTGAACTTTTCCCCATACTATTTCCAGGATAAACAAACACTTGAAGTCATGATGACAAATAACAACATAGCTTGAAAACCAACACCAGTATTACCTCATAGTACTACTACACAACTGACACACATAGGATAATATTAATAAAATATGTCACTACAAGGTTCATATTTATAAATTATGTACATATAAATTGTGATTACATTTGATTGTGATTCCTGGTTCACTGTGTAGTTGAATCAGGATATATATTAGTGACAGTAATTAATACATATATCTATTTGAAACTTTACCATTGATTCCTTTAAGATAGTCTTAAAGAGTGTTACATGTGTGTGAGTGTCACAGTGTTGTCAAGTGTGGTGGAATAAATTAAATTGTTTATCTGTCTGTTGTTGTTGTGACTTACACTTCATCATTTACATAACCCTAGACATTCAACGTAGTCATCACAATATTCCAGAATAATTCTGACTGAGGTATAAATGTGGTAGCAAGTAAGGTTATCTGTAAAACACTACACATATTAGATACAGATACCTTCACAGCTGATCTCAGTCAGTACACTAAGTCCCCTATAAATATTTATAACATCCCACTTTACCACAGGCGACTGAAAAGAAGCAGCTTTATCCACCAGGCCAAACGATTTTATAGACAAACCTCAGACTTGCCTGAAGTTAACAGCCCCCTAAAGTCTGTGCCAGAACAAACCCCTTGGAGAGAGGTGCCTGGACTACCAGTACACATCCAGACAAAAGTGAAAGGAATATTTGACAGGGATGAACAGAACAGCGTGCAATGTAGGACAGACACTCTCAGTTTCCTAGATGATGAATACCCACAGGACCTCTGGGTCCGAGTATACATGGATGGGTCAGCACAGAATGCATTAAAGAATGGAGGAGCAGGAGTGTACATAGAATACCCAAACAACACCAGGGATACGGTCAGAGTACCAATGGGGAAATTCTGTAACAACTGTGATGCAGAAGTCCAGGCAATCAAGATGGCAACTGAGAAACTATTGAACACCAATCTCAGTCTACAGCCTGTAGTATTCCTGACAGATGCAAGATCAGCACTCCAAGCACTTCAGTCTAGAAAATTGCCAGGCATACAAGCCCTACTTTCTGAACTGTGCAACCAATGCAGGGTCACCATGCTGTGGATACCGTCTCATTGTGGAATACCAGGAAACGAGAGAGCAGACAGACTGGCTAAAGAAGGTGCTGTAGACGAGCAGCCTGATGTACCAGTTACGTACCATCAGAAGAAAAAGATGATCAAATCAATCAGAAAGCCACCAACACAGGATGACTACCACGCTATGAACAGATCAGAACAAATTGTCATTCTGCGCCTCAGAACAACACAACCGCCTCTGCAGCCACATGTATACAAAATTCAAGATTGGCAATTCAGCCATGTGCACATGTGGACAGGCACCCCAGACTGCAGAGCACGTACTTCAAGATCGCCCCGAATATGATATATTGAGGCAAACCCACTGGCCCAGAGAAACAACACTGGAAGCAAAACTATACAGACCTCTGTATGAACTACAAAAGACAGTGAAGTTTATACAAGAAACAACATTGCAGATATAGACAATATATTTCAAGCGAACAAAAGAAGAAGAAGAACACTGGAATTGAATGGGCAACATCCTCAGAAGATATCCTGACACCATCACCAGAACTGCCATGCTATGGACCCCAGATGGAAAGTGAAAACAAGGATGACCAAAAGCACCTGATGGAGAACTGTGGAGGCTGAAATGTTAAGTGTGAACCAGAGCTGGGGCACCACATGAAGGATGGCTGTTGAACAAACAAAGTAGAGACAGTTTGTTGCTGCCTTACAAGACACCACCAGGCATGTTAGTCACTGACTGCTTTGTCAGTCAGCATCAAGGACCAAAGTAAAGACAGTTTTTGCCACCCTACAAGACACCACCAGGCATGTTGGTCACTGATTGCTTTGTCAGTCAGCATCAAGGACCAAACAAGAAAAAGACACTGAATAAATTCTGCATCACAAACATCACACCAGTAAGCGATTCTCTCCTGCATGTATTCTTTTATGCTATTGTAGGTTATCTTTTTCAATAAATGATACACCATAAATATGACACTTGTAGGATTTGTCTTCTTCTATTATCTTGTGAGAATGGATAAATCACTGCAAGCAGCAGCAGTACTATCACTCACACTAAGCTATGTATACTTTTATGTCTTTGTAGACTACGACTCATAGTAAATACTGCTCCACAAACATCACACTTGTAAGGCTTCTGTCCTGTATGTGTTCTTTTATGACTTTGTAGACTACCACTCACAGTAAATGTTGCTCCACAAACATCACACTTGTAAGGCTTCTCTCCTGTATGTATTCTTTTATGTCTTTGTAGATGACCACTTTCAGTAAATGCTGCTCCACAAACATCACACTTGAAAGGCTTCTCTCCTGTATGTATTCTTTTATGTTTTTGTAGACTACCATAATCAGTAAAAGCTGCTTCACAAACATCACACTTGTAAGGCTTCTCTCCTGTATGTATTCTTTTATGTCTTTGTAGATTACTACTCACAGTAAATGCTGCTCCACAAACATCACACTTGTAAGGCTTAACTCCAGTATGTATTCGTTTATGTGTTTCTAGGCAACTTCTTACAGTAAATGATGCTCCACAAACATCACACTTGTAAGGCTTCTCTCCTGTATGTATTCTTTTATGACTTTGTAGATTACCACTCTCAGTAAATGCTGCTCCACAAACATCACACTTGTAAGGCTTAACTCCAGTATGTATTCTTTTATGACTTTGTAGACTACCACTCACAGTAAATGCTGCTCCACAAACATCACACTTGTAAGGCTTCTCTCCTGTATGTATTCTTTTATGTCTTTGTAGATGACCACTTTCAGTAAATGCTGCTCCACAAACATCACACTTGTAAGGCTTCTCTCCTGTATGTATTCTTTTATGACTTTGTAGATTACCACTTTCAGTAAATGCTGCTCCACAAACATCACATCTATAAGGCTTCTCTCCTGTATGTATTCTTTTATGTCTTTGTAGACTATCACTCACAGTAAATGCTGCTCCACAAACATCACACTTGTAAGGCTTCTCTCCTGTATGTATTCTTTTATGACTTTGTAGATTACAACTCACAGTAAATGCTGCTCCACAAACATCACACTCGTAAGGCTTAACCCCAGTATGTATCTGTTTATGTCTTTCTAAGCGACTTCTTATAGTAAATGCTGCTCCACAAATATCAGACTTGTAAGGCATCTCTCCTGTATGTATTCTTTCACATAATTTTGGGTTACAACTTTGATTAAATTCTGCATCACAAACATCACACTTGTAAGGTTTCTCTAGTGTATATATTCTGTTATGTTGCTGTAAGTTATCTTTCACAGTAAATAATACACCACAAATATCACACTTGTAGGACTTACTTTCCTCTAGTTTCATGTGAGACTGAATGCTTAAATCACTGCTTGTAGCAACAGCTCTGTCACTCACACAAAGTTGAACATTTATTTCACTGGCAGAAAATGATTTACTATAATTTATGTTACATACTTGATTTTTACAAACTAATATACTACTGTGTAGGTTGTCAAACATTGTAGCTGTCCTTTCCTGACTGTTGATGAGGTTCACTGATGCTTCATTACCAGTGAGTCTCTGGTTGATGCTATCTTCTCTTGTGACATAATTAAAAGTGGTATCTCCAATCTTATCTTCTTGTTACTTCAATCACCTTCCTCAGATACCTCATTTCTGAGGTTTGGATCTGGCTTTTATGGGTTGTAGTCATTGCCCATGACTCGCATCCATATGTCAAGACTGGGACATAGGTGGAGCGGTATACAGCCATCTTCGTTTTCTTACCAACCTCTCTCTTGCTGAGGAATCCTCGATTTATGGCCTGAAAAAGTCTCCCAGCTGCTGCTTTTCGAGTGGCCAACTCTTCTTTGATGCCTCCCTTTCGGTCTATAATAGCTCCGAGGTATTTAAAGTGGTCGACCTGCTTCAGGACCTGTTCTCCCAGCTTAATCTGATGTTTTCTTTCTTCTCGTGATATCACCATGGATTTTGTTTTAGAGCTGCTTATGACCATCCCTCTCTTCTCCAGCTCTTCCTTCCAGACTTGCAGGTTGGATTGGAGATGTGCCTCTGATTTAGCAATCAGGGCAACATCATCAGCAAATGCCAGCTCCGAAATGTAGACCTGTCTCATCTTCCAGTACCCCACTGAATACTTTCTTGTTCTCTCCTTACATGCCTTGATGACATCGTCCATAAGGAGTATGAAGAGGTAAGGTGATAGGATATCACCTTGTCTTACACCAGTGGTGGTCCTGAACTCTTCCGACTTATGGTTTGCTGTCCTCACATAATTTCTGCAAGACTTGTAGAAGCTCTGTATAGCATGAATCAGAGGTGCTGGAATATTCTTCCTTGCCAAACAGTCCCAAAGTTTGCTCCAGGGGACCCTGTCAAACGCCTTTTCCAGATCTATGAAACAAAGATGCATCTCACTCTTATACTCAAGGGCCTTTTCACTCAGCTGTCTGAGTGTGAAGATTAGGTCTTGAGTACTTCGGTTTGCTCAGAATCCGCACTGGACCTCATCCAATTGTGGCTCAGCTAGGTGTCGGAGTCTCTGCTCTAGGATTCTAGAGTAGATTTTACCAGGGACACTGAGAAGGGATATGCCTCTATGGTTTCCACACTGTCGATTGTCACCCTTTTTGAAAATTGGTGTTATGATGACAATCTCCCAATCCTTTGGTATGGTCTTGTTGTACCACGCTGCCTGTAAAACCCTTAATAGTAATAGGTCGCCTGATGCTCCCATGAACTTAACCATTTCTGGTGTTATACCATCATGCCCTGCTGCTTTGCCCATCTTGATTTTCTCCAGTGCTGCCTTCAGTTCTTCCATCTTTATGTCATCTTCACCATCATTGGTTTTCTCTTCTGTGCTAGTGTTTATCATTTCTGATGCTTCACCATGCTCACCATCCAGGAGTTCTGAGAAATATTCTTTCCATCTTCCCATTACTTCCTTCGGTGCAGTAAGCAATTTGCCTTGCTTCATTTTCTTCTCTCTTATTTTCTCTTTGACTTCCTCTGTCCACCAAGGTGTCCTCTTTCTCTTGTTCCCAAGTCGGACTTCACCGCATGCTTCTGCAGCAGCTGTCTTTATGATATCCTTGAATTTAATCCAGAGGGTTTCCAAGTCATCAGGTCGTTCTTCTGTGTTGCTCACCGCTGCAGCAATAAGCCCCTGATATCTGGTCTTAATTTCTGGCTCTCTCAGCTTGTAGGTCCTAATGCTCATTTCTCCTGCTCATTTACTTGGTTTCTTGCGTGATGTTGGACAGTTCCTAGGCTGAGCAACTCTTTCAGTTGTTCTTTTGATTGTTAGCAGGTAGTGATCACTTCCAATCTCTGGCCCCCTCCAGACTCTAGCAACTCGGACATATTTGAATGAGCTTCTCCGAACAATGGCATAGTCGATCACTGACTTCTCATTCTTTGTTGGTTCACATCTAGTGTATGCATGTATGCGCTTATGGGGGAACTTTGTGTTTGTAATGATCAGATTCTGCTCACTGCAGAATCTAAGGAGTCGCTTTCCATTGTCATTGAGAGTATCTTCTCCATATCTTCCGATAACTCCACCCCATCTAGCATGGTCATTTCCAACTCTGGCATTAAAATCTCCGAGCATGATAACTTCATCTAGGCAGTCATCCACTGTCCTTTGAAGCAGCTCGAAGAATTCCTCCTTGACCTCTGCTCTCTCATCCTCATTTGGCCCAACACTATGACCAGGTTGACTATGGTTTCTCCTTCTTTTAGTTTAACAACCATAATGCGCTCCGAGACAAAGTTCCATCCCTTGATACTATCTTTTTGATTTTGGGCCACAATGCAACCCACACCCCCTTTAGCTCTTTCAGACATGGGTACACCACTGTAGAGCAGCGTGTTGCCATCGAGATCCATGACTCCTTGTCCTTTTTTCTTTGTTTCCATTATAGCCAGGATTTCTAGTTTTGCTTTCCTCATCTCTTCCACCAGCTCCTCTTCCTTCCCATTTATACTTCTTGTGTTCCATAAGTCGTAGTCCGTAGTCCGTTCCAGTTCGTCGCCTTTAGAATCAGTCCAGTTTTCTCTCTTGTGTTGCTAGTAATCGTGATTTAAAGCAAACAGGTGATTGGCCTGTTGTGCCTTTGCATGGTGGAGGGGCTGCCTCCTTACGGCCTCCATGCAGGCCACCCTCCTCCTTTTTCATCCGGGCTTGGGACCGGCATTGGCGGAGTTGTTAAAATTTGTAAATAGATTTAATTCTTTAAGAAAGGCAAACTCGCTTCTTAGTATTAAATGTCATACTGTAGCAGATATTGTAATCATGTGAACTTATGTAGCCAAATATGAATTTAAAATAATAACATTGCTATTACACATACCTTTCTCATCTCCAAATAAGTATAACTGTTGTTGACTGTCTGGCATGTCCAAGAAGTCAGTATACTGTATCTCAGTTTTAGTACAGCTGTTGTCACAATCAGACTGAAACAAATTTTGATCAATCCAGGCATTTATGACACATCATTATCACTTTAGCTCCCCAGTCTAGTCCTTCAACAAATGTATGCCAACTCCTCTTGTTGTATACTATTAGCTCAAGGTGTCTCCATGACTGACTTATTTCTTTGACTTTTGTATCCAGTTCTCTACTGTGTTTTTTAGTCTCCCAAAAACTCTTTTACCCTGGACATTTCAGAATGCTATAACTAGAGCTATATAATTGAACGGCCTTGACACTGGAGTTGAAGATTGAGATTTTTGTGTTGGACTTGGTTTCTTTTTGCATTTATGACACTTGTAATACACAATAATACAGGGGAGATAATGTTTTTCTGTAATCATTTTCTCATTATTGCCATCACTCATGCACAAATACAAAGATATTCTCACATGCACATACACCAATGAACACATACACTTACATATACATGCACAGACAAATGCTGATGTACATACTTATAAACACACACATATACAAATATATAGAGCACACAATTATTTTCTACATCAAATAAGACCTTATAAGGTCATAGTGAACTCCCAAACACAAAAAAACTATTTGAATTGTTTGTGTCAAAAATAAATAAATAAAACAACACTGAAATAACAAACAAGCATGTCTAATAAGGACCCTTGTAGTGTCTGGGTGCATGGTCCACAACCAGGCATAGCATCAAGGCCTAAACACCCAACCCCTGCAGAACCAAGTAGAACAGTCCAATCTGAGATGATCTGGCCATGTTTCCAGAATGGCAGAAGATCGGCTACCATGGCAAGCATGGGAAACTAAGAGCCAGGGATCCAGACCTCTAGGATGACCCAAAGTCTGCTGGGAGGACCGAGGACTAGAATGGAAGCATGCCACAAGGAATACAGCTGATAGAATAGTATGGCGCTCTCTCTTATAAACCTCTACACCTCACGTTAGAAGAGGAACAACTAAGTAAGTAAGTAAAGTAAAGTAAAGTAAAGTAAAGTAAAGTAAAAAGCAAAGCAAAGCAAAGCAAGTAAGTAAGTAAAGTAAAGTAAAGTAAAGTAAGTAAGTAACTAAGTAAGTAAGTAAGTAACTAAGCAAGTAAGTAAGTAGTGTCTGGGATCTCTGATGAGACAAAGAAAGAGTGGGAATATTGCTTCCTCAGGATGTTGTACAAGGCACTATTATAAGGCTGATCATGAGGCTGGCAACATCATCATGTCAAACAAATAGCTACAGATACCATCACAGTAAGAGCTTGTCAATGTTTAGTGTAAGCTTCCTGTAGTAGTGGTTCCATCCTCTATAGGGGGTCAATGACCTGTCTGATATAGTTTGTCTAAACAATGGTACATACAACATATAAGGTTAATTAATTGTCTGATATAGTTTGTCTAAACATACAGCATACCTTGCATATGGCTAATTAACTGACTGATATAGTTTGCCTGAACAATGGTACATACAACATATAAGGTTAATTAACTGTCTGATATAGTTTGTCTAAACAACAGTACATACGGCTAATTAACTGACTGATATAGTTTGCCTGAACAATGGTACATACAACATATAAGGCTAATTTACTGGCTGATATAGTTTGTCTAAACAATGGTACATACAACATATAAGGCTAATTTACTGGCTGATATAGTTTGTCTAAACAATGGTACATACAACATATAAGGCTAATTAACTGGCTGATATAGTTTGTCTAAACAATGGTACATACAACATATAAGGCTAATGAACTGGCTGATATTGTTTGTCTAAATAATGGTACATACAACATATAAGGCTAATGAACTGGCTGATATAGTTTGTCTAAACAATGGTACATACAACATATAAGGCTAATTAACTGGCTGATATAGTTTGTCTAAACAATGGTACATACAACTTGTAAGGCTAATGAACTGGCTGATATAGTTTGTCTAAACAATGGTACATACAACATATAAGGCTAATTAACTGGCTGATATAGTTTGTCTAAACAATGGTACATACAACATATAAGGCTAATGAACTGGCTGATATAGTTTGTCTAAACAATGGTACATACAACATATAAGGCTAATTAACTGGCTGATATAATTTGTCTAAACAATGGTACATACAACTTGTAAGGCTAATGAACTGGCTGATATTGTTTGTCTAAATAATGGTACATACAACATGTAAAGCTAATTAACTGGCATACAGTTTTTCTAAACATCGGTACATGCAACATATAAGGTTAACTCATTCTAACCTAGGCAGGTTTTTAGTTTTACCCAGGACACAAAATGCAGACATTATTTTTCTACAAGTGATGTTTTGAAAACAGGCAGTTGACATATATATTAATTTAGTACATATATGTATTATGCATCAAACTTTAGGAAATTGGCTGCAGAATGTTGTGAAACAATATTAAGTTCCTATGTGATGTTATAATTGTGTGTTATGTCTTGTGAAGTGCAGAAACAATAAAAAATCAAAACAAAACAATAAATTAAAATTATGCACATACACGTAAATATTTCAGCTCTACTTAATCCTTTGGCAGTAAAACACTGAGAATTGAAATGTATATATAGTTGGCAACCAATTCTAGAAGTCTGATAAAAAAACAAATGAAAATTCTAATTTTAAAAAATATTTGTGTGTAAAGTCATATGTTGTGGAACTGAAATCTTAGTTACACATTCCTGTCCCATACAAATTAATTTATTAATTGCTTAAAAATATCATTTGTCCAATGTCTTATCGAAATTGAAAATAGGATATTATTGCTTTTGATATAGCTAAAATTCATTTAGAAATTATGTACTGAGGTTAATTTGTTAAGTGTTTATATGAGTGTATGTATGTGACTACGCTGTATGTAAACAAACAACCCTATGACATCATTAATTTTAACTGTTTCGCTACCAGTTAAAAATTTGTTGTCCACAGGAAGTGTTTACACGATATGAACACTCTATGGCTAGTTATTTTGTAACTTTTTTTTCTTCAATTTTGGAATCTTATAAAGCGGCATACCATGCAGCCCATGGCTAAATCTATAGCAACTCTAGCAACAGATGTAAAGCACACAATTTCAGCTTCAGAATTATTTTTTTTCACTAACAAATGTTCACACACATGCGCTGGATGTAATGAAATGATTTTAAACTGGCGTCTCACCAGATATGTTCCAATTTTCCACTCAAATGTGACACATGTCATGCTGGTGCATGATGCACCAATGGGTAAAAGTAAAGGCCAGTCTGGTGCACCATACAGCTCACAGGTTAGAATGAGTTAATTAACTGTCTGATATAGTTTGACTAAACAATGGTAATACAATATAAGGCTAATTAACTGTCTGATATAGTTTGTCTAAACAATGGTAATACAATATAAGGCTAATTAACTGTCTGATATAGTTTGTCTAAACAATGGTAATACAATATAAGGCTAATTAACTGTCTGATATAGTTTGTCTAAACAATGGTAATACAATATAAGGCTAATTAACTGTCTGATATAGTTTGTCTAAACAATGGTAATACAATATAAGGCTAATTAACTGTCTGATATAGTTTGTCTAAACAATGGTAATACAATATAAGGCTAATTAACTGTCTGATAATTTGTCTAAACAATGGTAATACAATATAAGGCTAATTAACTGTCTGATATAGTTTGTCTAAACAATGGTAATACAATATAAGGCTAATTAACTGTCTGATATAGTTTGTCTAAACAATGGTAATACAATATAAGGCTAATTAACTGTCTGATATAGTTTGTCTAAACAATGGTAATACAATATAAGGCTAATTAACTGTCTGATATAGTTTGTCTAAACAATGGTAATACAATATAAGGCTAATTAACTGTCTGATATAGTTTGTCTAAACAATGGTAATACAATATAAGGCTAATTAACTGTCTGATATAGTTTGTCTAAACAATGGTAATACAATATAAGGCTAATTAACTGTCTGATATAGTTTGTCTAAACAATGGTAATACAATATAAGGCTAATTAACTGTCTGATATAGTTTGTCTAAACAATGGTAATACAATATAAGGCTAATTAACTGTCTGATATAATTTGTCTAAACAATGGTAATACAATATAAGGCTAATTAACTGTCTGATATAGTTTGTCTAAACAATGGTAATACAATATAAGGCTAATTAACTGTCTGATATAGTTTGTCTAAACAATGGTAATACAATATAAGGCTAATTAACTGTCTGATATAGTTTGTCTAAACAATGGTAATACAATATAAGGCTAATTAACTGTCTGATATAGTTTGTCTAAACAACGGTAATACAATATAAGGTTAATTAACTGTCTGATATAGTTTGTCTAAACAATGGTAATACAATATAAGGCTAATTAACTGTCTGATATAGTTTGTCTAAACAATGGTAATACAATATAAGGCTAATTAACTGTCTGATAGTTTGTCTAAACAATGGTAATACAATATAAGGCTAATTAACTGTCTGATATAGTTTGTCTAAACAATGGTAATACAATATAAGGTTAATTAACTGTCTGATATAGTTTGTCTAATCAATGGTAATACAATATAAGGCTAATTAACTGTCTGATATAGTTTGTCTAAACAATGGTAATACAATATAAGGTTAATTAACTGTCTGATATAGTTTGTCTAAACAATGGTAATACAATATAAGGCTAATTAACTGTCTGATAGTTTGTCTAAACAATGGTACATACAACATCCCACCTCAGTATTAGCTTCATGATTATGGAAGCCTCCATTATACTCCTGCTTACATTCATCAGAACCTGAATTTTGATTACAGTACATGATATATTTTAATTATTACCTACATTCTGACCGATTATTTAATGCATTTTGACAAGCAGTTATGGCTATTATAAAGTACAAGAATGTTTAAAAAAAAAAATTATCTATAGTTGTATAAACTCAATAAAATGGTTACTGACATAACAACACACTTACAAGGAGAGTCTTTGAAAGTTTAGACTTGTTCTTCTTAACAAGAAATTGTTGTTGTTGTTAAACAAGGTTTGCTGAGCTTGTCACCCTTTTGCAGTGAAGGCCAAGTTGAAGAAGTTGTATGTGTTCTGAGGCTGCTAAATGGTGACTGATTAAAGTGTTTGTGATTGGTGGTCAATATCAATATACCCTTTAACTCTTCAAGGAGCATAGGCCTTCAACAAACACAGGCCAAGTCCTCCTGTCACGTGTCAACAGCTCAAGTTCTTTCCACATTTTTTTCATTAGTTTTATTTCTCTCCAGCTCTCTTCTCAACACGTTTTTTAGTCTACCTCTGCCTTTCTTTACCTGGGGATTTCTGAACACGGACCACCTTGTAATGCTATCAACAGGTTACCTCAATGTGTGTCTTTTGCATCACTAGCATCTTTTTCTCATCTTTTGTTCCATTGGCCATTGTCTTCTTGTCCTTTCACTTTGTAAGACGTATTACTATTTGTTTTGTGTGTGTGTGTGTGTGTGTGTGTGTGTGTGTGTGTGTGTTTTGTTTTTTTTCCCCATTCAACTGGTTTTTGTTATCAGTTCCACATTTGTGACTTCTTAATACCATTTCAAACATTATATTCTATGCAAGCACCCATTTATGAAAGTCTGTAACTTTTTTTTATTGATCTTTTTGTTCTTCTCCATCTTTCAGAGCCATACAATAGAACTGACTTGACAGAGCCATACAATAGGACTGACTTGACAGAGCCATACAATAGGACTGACTTGACAGAGCCATACAATAGGACTGACTTGACAGAGCCATACAATAGGACTGACTTAACAGAGCCATACAATAGGACTGACTTGACAGAGCCATACCATAGGACTGACTTGACAGAGCCATACCATAGGACTGACTTGACAGCCATACAACAGGACTGACTTGACAGAGCCATACAACAGGACTGACTTGACAGAGCCATACAATAGGACTGACTTGACAGAGCCATACAATAGGACTGACTTGACAGAGCCATACAATAGGACTGACTTGACAGAGCCATACAATAGGACTGACTTGACAGAGCCATACAATAGGACTGACTTGACAGAGCCATACAATAGGACTGACTTGACAGAGCCATACAATAGGACTGACTTGACAGAGCCATACAATAGGACTGAGGACTGACTTGACAGAGCCATACAATAGGACTGACTTGACAGAGCCATACAATAGGACTGACTTGACAGAGCCATACAATAGGACTGACTTGACAGAGCCATACCATAGGACTGACTTGACAGAGCCATACCATAGGACTGACTTGACAGAGCCATACAACAAGACTGACTTGACAGAGCCATACAACAAGACTGACTTGACAGAGCCATACAACAGGACTGACTTGACAGAGCCATACAACAGGACTGACTTGACAGAGCCATACAACAGGACTGACTTGACAGAGCCATACAACAGGACTGACTTGACAGAGCCATACAACAGGACTGACTTGACAGAGCCACAACAGGACAACAGGCCACTGACTGACTTGACAGAGCCATACAACAGGACTGACTTGACAGAGCCATACAATAGGACTGACTTGACAGAGCCATACAATAGGACTGACTTGACAGAGCCATACAATAGGACTGACTTGACAGAGCCATACAATAGGACTGACTTGACAGAGCCATACAATAGGACTGACTTGACACAGCCATACAATAGGACTGACTTGAAACAGCCATACAATAGGACTGACTTGACAGAGCCATACAATAGGACTGACTTGACAGAGCCATACAATAGGACTGACTTGACAGAGCCATACAATAGGACTGACTTGACAGAGCCATACAATAGGACTGACTTGACAGAGCCATACAATACTTGACAGAGCTACAATGAGACTGACTTGACAGAGCCATACAATAGGACTGACTTGACAGAGCCATACAATAGGACTGACTTGACAGAGCCATACAATAGGACTGACTTGACAGAGCCATACAATAGGACTGACTTGACAGAGCCATACAATAGAACTGACTTGACAGAGCCATACAATAGGACTGACTTGACACAGCCATACAATAGGACTGACTTGACAGAGCCATACAATAGGACTGACTTGACAGAGCCATACAATAGGACTGACTTGACAGAACCATACAATAGAACTGACTTGACAGAGCCATACAACAGAACTGACTTGACAGAGCCATACAATAGAACTGACTTGACAGAGCCATACAATAGGACTGACTTGACAGAGCCATACAATAGGACTGACTTGACAGAGCCATACAATAGGACTGACTTGACAGAGCCATACAATAGGACTGACTTGACAGAGCCATACAATAGAACTGACTTGACAGAGCCATACAATAGGACTGACTTGACACAGGCATACAATAGAACTGACTTGACACAGGCATACAATAGGACTGACTTGACAGAGCCATACAATAGGACTGACTTGACAGAGCCATACAATAGGACTGACTTGACAGAGCCATACAATAGAACTGACTTGACAGAGCCATACAATAGAACTGACTTGACAGAGCCATACAAGAGAACTGGCTTGACAGAGCCATACAAGAGAACTGACTTGACAGAGCCATACAATAGAACTGACTTGACAGAGCCATACAATAGAACTGACTTGACAGAGCCATACAATAGAACTGACTTGACAGAGCCATACAATAGAACTGACTTGACAGAGCCATACAATAGGACTGACTTGACAGAGCCATACAATAGAACTGACTTGACACAGCCATACAATAGAACTGACTTGACAGAGCCATACAATAGGACTGACTTGACAGAGCCATACAATAGAACTGACTTGACAGAGCCATACAATAGAACTGACTTGACAGAGCCATACAATAGAACTGACTTGACAGAGCCATACAATAGAACTGACTTGACAGAGCCATACAATAGAACTGACTTGACAGAGCCATACAATAGAACTGACTTGACAGAGCCATACAATAGGACTGACTTGACAGAGCCATACACAAGAACTGACTTGACAGAGCCATACAATAGGACTGACTTGACAGAGCCATACAATAGAACTGACTTGACAGAGCCATACAATAGAACTGACTTGACAGAGCCATACAATAGAACTGACTTGACAGTCACACAATAGAACTGACTTGACAGAGCCTTACAATAGAACTGACTTGACAGAGCCATACAATAGGACTGACTTGACAGAGCCATACAATACAACTGACTTCACAGAGTCATACAATAGGACTGACTTGACAGAGCCATACAATAGGACTGACTTGACAGAGCCATACAATGGAACTGACTTGACAGAGCCATACAATAGGACTGACTTGACAGAGCCATACAATAGAACTGACTTGACAGAGCCATACAATAGAACTGATTTGACAGAGCCATACAACAGAACTAACTTGACAGAGTCACACAATAGGACTGACTTGACAGAGCCATACAATAGGACTGACTTGACAGAGCCATAAATAGGACTGACTTGACAGAGCCATACAAGAGAACTGACTTGACAGAGCCACACAATAGAACTGACTTGACAGAGCCATACAACAGGACTGACTTGACAGAGCCATACAACAGGACTGACTTGACAGAGCCATACAATAGGACTGACTTGACAGAGCCATACAATAGGACTGACTTGACAGAGCCATACAATAGGACTGACTTGACACAGCCATACAATAGGACTGACTTGACACAGCCATACAATAGGACTGACTTGACAGAGCCATACAATAGGACTGACTTGACAGAGCCATACCATAGGACTGACTTGACAGAGCCATACAATAGGACTGACTTGACAGAGCCATACAATAGGACTGACTTGACAGAGCCATACAACGGAACTGACTTGACAGAGCCATACAATAGGACTGACTTGACAGAGCCATACAATAGGACTGACTTGACAGAGCCATACAATAGGACTGACTTGACAGAGCCATACAATAGGACTGACTTGACAGAGCCATACAATAGGACTGACTTGACAGAGCCATACAATAGAACTGACTTGACAGAGCCATACAATAGGACTGACTTGACACAGCCATACAATAGGACTGACTTGACACAGCCATACAATAGGACTGACTTGACAGAGCCATACAATAGGACTGACTTGACAGAGCCATACAATAGGACTGACTTGACAGAGCCATACAATAGGACTGACTTGACAGAGCCATACAATAGGACTGACTTGACAGAGCCATACAATAGAACTGACTTGACAGAGCCATACAATAGAACTGACTTGACAGAGCCATACAATAGGACTGACTTGACAGAGCCATACAATAGGACTAACTTGACAGAGCCATACAATAGGACTGACTTGACAGAGCCATACAATAGGACTGACTTGACAGAGCCATACAATAGAACTGACTTGACAGAGCCATACAATAGGACTGACTTGACAGAGCCATACAATAGAACTGACTTGACAGAGCCATACAATAGGACTGACTTGACAGAGCCATACAATAGGACTGACTTGACACAGGCATAAATAGAACTGACTTGACAGAGCCATACAATAGGACTGACTTGACAGAGCCATACAATAGGACTGACTTGACAGAGCCATACAATAGGACTGACTTGACAGAGCCATACAATAGAACTGACTTGACAAAGCCATACAATAGAACTGACTTGACAGAGCCATACAATAGAACTGACTTGACAGAGCCATACAAGAGAACTGGCTTGACAGAGCCATACAAGAGAACTGACTTGACAGAGCCATACAATAGGACTGACTTGACAGAGCCATACAATAGAACTGACTTGACAGAGCCATACAATAGAACTGACTTGACAGAGCCATACACAAGAACTGACTTGACAGAGCCATACAATAGGACTGACTTGACAGAGCCATACAATAGAACTGACTTGACAGAGCCATACAATAGGACTGACTTGACAGAGCCATACAATAGGACTGACTTGACAGAGCCATACAATAGAACTGACTTGACAGAGCCATACAATAGAACTGACTTGACAGAGCCATACAATAGGACTGACTTGACAGAGCCATACAATAGAACTGACTTGACAGAGCCATACAATAGGACTGACTTGACAGAGCCATACAATAGAACTGACTTGACAGAGCCATACAATAGGACTGACTTGACAGAGCCATACACAAGAACTGACTTGACAGAGCCATACAATAGGACTGACTTGACAGAGCCATACAATAGAACTGACTTGACAGAGCCATACAATAGAACTGACTTGACAGAGCCATACAATAGAACTGACTTGACAGTCACACAATAGAACTGACTTGACAGAGCCTTACAATAGAACTGACTTGACAGAGCCATACAATAGGACTGACTTGACAGAGCCATACAATACAACTGACTTCACAGAGTCATACAATAGGACTGACTTGACAGAGCCATACAATAGGACTGACCTGACAGAGCCATACAATGGAACTGACTTGACAGAGCCATACAATAGGACTGACTTGACAGAGCCATACAATAGAACTGACTTGACAGAGCCATACAATAGAACTGATTTGACAGAGCCATACAACAGAACTAACTTGACAGAGTCACACAATAGGACTGACTTGACAGAGCCATACAATAGGACTGACTTGACAGAGCCATAAATAGGACTGACTTGACAGAGCCATACAAGAGAACTGACTTGACAGAGCCACACAATAGAACTGACTTGACAGAGCCATACAATAGAACTGACTTGACAGAGCCATACAAGAGAACTGGCTTGACAGAGCCATACAAGTGAACTGACTTGACAGAGCCATACAATAGAACTGACTTGACAGAGCCATACAATAGAACTGACTTGACAGAGCCATACAATAGAACTGACTAGACAGAGCCATACAATAGAACTGACTTGACAGAGCCATACAATAGAACTGACTTGACATTTGAGTTGAAGATTCTAATTTTTGTGTTGGACTTGATTTCTCTTGACCTCCATATGTTTCCCAATGCAATGAAAGCTCTTCTTACATTTTGTATTCTAATTTGAATATTATTGTCTGTTCCTCCAACTTTGGCTTTATTGCTGCCAAGATATGTGTATGGTTCTACCATCTTTTAGTGGTGTTTCTTCATGTTCAACCTTGTTATCCTGTCTTACTTTTACTGTCATTTTCTTTATCTTTTCCCGGTGTATTTTCAGACCAACTTGTTGTGACCTCTCATGGAGTACTTTCATTTTATCTTGCATCTGATTATGGTTATGAGATAGAAGAGCCAAGTCATCTACAAAATCTAGATCACCAAGCTGTTTAGTCAGATTTAACTGGATTGCATTTCTGTTGTTTAATGTCAATGTTTTCATAACCCCATTTATTGGTAGTAAAAAAATGGAAACAAGAAGCATCACTGTCACACTCCCATTCTAATCACAAATGCTTCTGTAAGTTGTCCTTCATGAAGAACTCTGCATGTAATGTCTTCATAAGTCTTCTTTATTGAATAAATGATTTTCATAGTAACTCCATAATGATCTTTCACTTTCCAAAATCATTCTCTGTCTACACCAGTGTTTCCCAAACTTTTTTGGGTCACCGCCCCCTTGGCTCCCAGGGCATGTCCCCAGCACCCCCCTGCATTTCCCCACAGTACATAAAAAAATGTAAAGAGCGAAAAATAAGAGCAACTGTTAATACAGTAACAACTAATTGTTCAATTTATCACATTCTAATATAAAGCTACAGATACGCTTATTTATTAACTTAATTTAAAAAGAAAAACTTAATTACTCAATGCTGTAAAACAAACAGCAGTATGCGAAAGTCAATTAGTAACAAACTTACTTATTTTTAACTTCAGTGAGATGGATGTGCCTGGTGTAGTGATATTAGCTTCTCAACATCAGGCTGAAAGTTACTTAGAAAGAGTCTCAGATCCCCACGTTCAGTAATCTGCAGTCTGTTTCTCTGTTTTGAAAGGAGTTGGACAACCGCGCTGAAACCACGCTCTACTAAATACGATGTTGGAAAAGCAATACAGAACATCTTAACCTTTCCCCACACTGCAGGGTAGCGTTTAGAGATTTCTTTCTGCAACCAAAAGTCTTGATATGATTTCTTGAACATTGGCTTAAGCTCAACGTCATTTTGTAGCGATATCAGTTCCTCTTCCACCCTTCCTAGTTCCTCACTGCACATGTCCAGGAATGGATTTATTATCCAGTCTGGAATCGTGATCAAAAGAAGATCCTGAAACCTCTGAGACATGTCTTTATGCAGCATATCTAGATGTGCACAATACACTTGAAGATTATCCTCTGGTATTTTGTCTTTCTCTTCCAACTCTAAGAGGCTGGGAAATTGGATTAACTTGAGACGGCCAATATTACGTTTGAATAGCGTTAATTTGGCCAGAAACGTGGAGACGACAGATTTGACTTTTATAAGATTAATATCATTTCCTTGCAGTTGTAGATTTATTTCGTTAAAATTTGTGAATAAATCTGACAAATATGCAATGTCATGCCTGATATTCGTTAGTTCTGTACTGAGCGAAGCATGCGAGTCTTTGAAGAATTCTACCACAGTTTCAAAAACAGCATAAAAGCGTCTCAGACAATTTCCTTTTGAGAGTCATCTAACTTCTGTGTGCATCAGCAAACGTTCAAACTGTTCATCATTCTCAGTACAAAGCTCTCGAAATAGTAGAGAACTGAGAGCATGGGATTTAATTTAGTTAATCGCTGTGATACCAGTATTTAATGATTTGTGAAGCCGATCAATTAGATTGTTTGTGACAAGATGTTGTCTGTGAATTACACAGTGTATTGTAAATATACCAGGTACAGCTTCTTTTAAGAAAGCGATAAACCCGTGGTAACAACCTATCATTGATGGTGCCCCATCTGTTGCACAAGCAAGAATGTTAGTAAGCGGAATGTCCTTCTCTTTGAAAAATTTCTCTACTACACGAAATATTGACTCTCCTTTTGTATCCGTTACTAGTTGCTTAGCAAATAACAACTCTTGAACCAAGCTTTCATCTTTTACGAAGCGAACATAGGCAAAGATTCGTTTCCCGGCAAAGTTGACTCATTCAACTGCAATGCAAATTCTTTTGTCCTAAGTATCTTGCACAATGTATTTTCAACATTCTCAGCCATTTAATCTATTCTTCTTTGAACAGAGGTATTGCTGAGCGGAATTACTTTAATTATTTGTTCAGGTGACTTATGCATAACTGTACTCACAAACTCCCTTATAGCTGGCAAAATCAAATTTTCTGCGATTGTATGAGACTTTCCAGATTTAGCTATCAGCAATGAAATTTTGTATGAAGCTCGCAAACCATCACAGCTTTGTTGTGAAGTGTTGACAAACATGTCACGGACTGTTTTACATTTCTGAAAGTTTTCACGAAGTGACTGAAAATATGTCAAACTTTTATCTGTTTTATCTGGGTGAATTTTTTTCAAATGTTCAAGTAGTCTGGAAGGTTTCATCGCCTCGTTTGAAAAGGCTCTCTCACATAATAGACACATTGGCAGTTGCTGGTTATTTAGTGCTGGAATAAATCCATATTTCAGATATTCCACGCTGTATTGTCTGCACTTCTTTTTGGTTTGTTCTGCTTTTGCTATATTTGTTCTGAATTCTGGAACAAAGAATTGATTTTACAATTTTGCAGATAGAAAAATGTTCGTCGAGTAAACAACAAAAGCTGATTTAAAAGTGGCTTTACAAAAATGTTGACACAGATGTTCTTACCAGTTTACTCTTCTATTTTATAAAGTTTCTTAACCACAGCCATAAATAAATTAGAAAAATACAACAATCAGAAGAAAAAAAACACAATTAGCAACAACCACACCAACACTGAAGTAACCCAATAATCATTTCATAAAGTATAATAATAGTTATTTAATATGAACAAAATATAAAATAACGCACTATATTGATAGGTCTTCAGATTTAAAAATTGAGAGACAGTAGCCTAACTAAAAAGTGTGGAGATCCCGGTAACAAATTAAAAGGATGTAATATAATGGATTGAACAGAAATATTCAATATACGGCAAATCTGTATCAAAATGTATCTGCTTAATTAATATTAGTAAAACTGATGCTAGCTCTGTGCAAACAAACAAAAAATGTAAGTAAGAAAACTTACCTTATCGACAGGATGAAATTGTTTGATACCCGGTACAAGCTTATTTGAAACCACTGTTCACAAGAAAAGCTGAGAAAGTTTGTTGGTTTTGCTCATAGCCAGCGCAAAGTTGAAATAGACAGGAAACGTACATCGCGCCAGTCGATTTATGAAAGTCTGAATGTAAGGTAGGAAAGCCGGTTCAGAGGACCAAAGACTGATTTATAATGCCAAGTACCGTTAAAAATGTTCTCCCTTGAAAATTTTCTCTTATTTATTACCAATTTGCAAATATCTAGTTACCACTAGCCCCCGCAAATACTTAGACAATAAATTCTGCAACAAAGCAAAGTTGGTACTTTCTGAATCACCGGCAGGTATCTAATTTCACCCATGCCATCGACACGGATCATTTCTCTTCCTTCTTCCTTCAGGAGTGAACGAATGGACAATAGGTGTTTGGTTAACCCCCTTTCCTAGCAGTTCCTGATTACCGTTTATGGTCAGCGATGGTTACCTGAGCTCAGAACGACACGCATAGACGAAACTATGCCCTGCTGTAATGATCCTAGTAATACAACCATCCACATCGTCCCCGCTTCACTGATGCTGTCTCTCAAATCCACAATTCCTTTCTCCCCCGCACGTACTGAATTTAGCTTGTCAAATCCTGAACTCCCCTTACCACTGAACGCCCCCCCCCGGCCCATTTTTTTTGTATCGCCCCCTTGGACCCTTCCAAAGCCCCCAGGGGGGCGGTACCGCCCACTTTGGGAACCACTGGTCTACACTGTCAAATGCCTTTTAATAGTGCACAAATCTGATGTATAGCAGTGAATTTCACTCCAGACTTTGTTCAACTATTATTCTCAATGTTGCTATCAGGTCTGTACATAATCTGTTTTGCTGAAAACCTACTTGATCATCTCTCAATTGTTTGTCTATGGACTCTTTTAATCTTCCAAGGATGATTCTGTTTCATACTTTTCCTGACCAAATAGTACCCAATGGGGTACTGGAAGATGAGACAGGTCTGTATTTCAGAGCTGGCATTTGCCGATGATGTTGCCCTGATTGCTAAATCAGATGCACATCTCCAATCCAACCAGCAAGTCTGGAAGGAAGAGCTGGAGAAGAGAGGGATGGTAATCAGCAGCTCTCAAACAAAAGCCATGGTGATATCATGAGAGCAAAGAAGACTTTAGATTAAGCTGGGAGAACAGGTCCTGGAGCAGGTCAACCAGTTGAAATACCTCGGAGCTGTTATAGACTGGAAGGGAGGCATTAAAGAAGAATTAGCTACCTGAAGAGCAGCAGCTGGGAGAATTGTTGAGGCCATCAATTGAGGATTCTTCAGCAGAAGAGAATTTATCATGGAGACGAAGATGGCCATATATTGCTTGACCTATATATTCCAGTCTTGACACATGGATGCGAGTCATGGGCAATGACTACAACAAATAAAAGCCAGCTCCAAACTGAGAAATGAGTTATCTGAGGAAGATGGCTGAAGTAGCAAGAATAGATAGGGTCTGCAACCAGATGATATGGCAAGGCCTCAAAGCCCAGCTACTGCAGACTCAAGTAAAACAGTCCCATCTGCGACCACTATCCAACATGTTGCACGTGGTCAAAGAATAAATATAAAGCTCCCAGAAATAAACATGTAAGAATTAAATTTAGAAGTTTCAAAAACTTCAACCATGGACTATTTTTATATGATTTGCGAGCTGCACCTCTAGCCAGTGTTTACCAGCTTTCTGATCCAAATGACGCCATTGCTCATTGGACACATATCTTTCATTCTGTGTTTGATAACCACACACCGACTAAAAAAGTTTGTGTGAAACGACAGATCAAATCTCCTTGGATCACACAAGCAGTGCTAGAAGACATGAGGCAGCGAGATCGAGCTCACAAAAATAAGGACTTTAACACATACAGATCAGAAAGAAACAAGGTACAATATTTAACTTACTTACTTACTTAGTCGTTCCTCTTCTACCGTGAGGTGTAGTGGTTTGTAAGATAGAGAGCCATACTTTTCTATCGGCTGTCTTCTTCCTGGTTTGGTTCCATTCTAGTCCTTGGTCCTTCAAAGATTGTCTAATGTTGTCCTCCCAGCAGACTTTGGGTTGCCCTGGAGGTCTGGATCCCTGGCTCTTAGTTCCCATGCTTGCCATGGTAGCCGATCTTCTCCCATTCTGCAGAAATGGCCAAAATAACTCAGTTGGGACTGTTCTACTTGGGTGTGCAGGGGTTGGGTTTTTAAGCCTTGACGTATCATCTGGTTGCAGACCATGTCTTTTCTTGTTACTTCAACCACCTTCCACAGATACTTCACTTCTGAGGTTTGGATCTGGCTTTTGTGGGTTGTAGTCATTGCCCATGACTCACATCCACACATTAAGACTGGGACATAGGTGGACCAGTATACAGCCATCTTTGTTTTCTTACCAACTTCTCTTTTGCTGAGGAATTTAATATGTAGAGAAAAGAAAGCATACTTTAAAAACTTAGTTCAAAACAAACAGTAAAGTTTTGTGGAAAGCAATCAACCCCCTTGCAAACAAACAAAATTCACAAGACTTGTTAACCCCCAATACCTTTTACTTGTACAGACTTCAGCAATTAATTTCAGACAGAAATAACCAGTCTTAAATGTGCAATACCAGATTCCCCTTGTGACCTAGGCCAACTGTCAGCATTCTGTGAGAACAAATGCACAAACACAATCCCATCCGACATTCCGTTTATGACAGTTAATGAAGTGTATAACTGTCTTCTATGCCTTAAAGAGAATAACTCATCAGTACTTGACGGAATCACTGATCGAAAACTGCGCTATGCTGCACCAGTTATTAGTGATTCACTTACATACATATCAATCTATGTATCACAAAGAGTTATTTTCCATCACACTTTATAAGCCGCTAAGGTATATCCTCTTTTCAAACCTGGTTCCGCCGAATTATAATTGTAACTTTGGTAACTATAGGCCAATCTCTCTAATATCATCGCTATCCAAACTACTGGAAAAGCACATTTACATAAAATAACAAAACAACACCTAGTTAACAATGACTTGCTAATTGATAGTCAGTTGGGGTTTTCAACTTGCGCGGAATGCTCTTCTAAGGCATCGTTCTCCTGCACGACAATGCACAGCCCCACACTGCAGCTCACACAAAGGCTTTACTTGAGCAGTTCAACTGGGAGATTTTCAACCCCCCCCCCCCCCCCCCCCCCCCCCCCCCCCCCCCCCCCCCCCCCCCTCCCGGTGGACCCCCCCACCCCCCCCCCCCCCCCCCCCCCCCCCCCCCCCCCCCCCCCCCCCCCCCCCCCCCCCCCCTTTACAGCCCGGACTTGGCGCCAAGCAATTACCATCTCTTCAGCAAGATGAAGGGCTAGCTGGCTACTCAGCGCTTCGAAACCAACAAGGAGCTCATGGATGAAGTCAACAACTGGCTAAGTACCCTGGCGGTGCTATTCCTTGATGAGGGATTGCAGAAGCTGGTGCCACGGTACAACAAGTGCCTAAATTTAGGTGGCAACTATGTGGAAAAGTAATGCAGTTATGTATGTAAGTTTTGTATGTAATAAGATTTTTCTCTCTATTTTTTTAGTATTTTTACTAGCCAATTGGACGTTGATTTTGGAATAGCCCTCGTAATTTTTTACTTGTTGCCAGTGGTTTTCCGTATCTGCTTCATCATCCAGTTGTTGGAGTAATTGGTATGTGTTCGACACTGTGATTTAAACTTTGTCTCTTATTTTTGATTTCTTAGATATTCCACTTATACACAATTTTTTGAGTTTTATTTTTGTTTTTCCTAACAGAAGATAGTGATCTGATACTACATCTGCTCCTCTAGATACCTTTACATCATGATCTATACCTTATTTATGTTCTGGTGATATCCATGTTGCTTTATGTATTCTGTTATGTGGAAATATGCTTCCCCAGTTGATTTGAAGCACAACAATTTATTAATAGCTCCTCACTCTAGTTCATCATACTAATCGATATTTTTCCATGATTTCATCAAAGCTGGTGTTGTCTGATACTATTTTTGTGTTTAGGTCTCCCATCAAAATTGTAGTTGTTAGAAGCGAAGTAATATAGCTCTAATATAATCTTAATTTAGTGTTTGTGCTGTACTGGGAAGACTTCCAGATGTTGAGATTAGCAAAGGCTGTTCTCTTTTTATTCATTCTGTTGTTGATGTCCTTGCGTGTTCCACCGTCTGGTGTTACTATACATCCTAGGTATGTAAATGTGCCTGTCTGGTCTAGCTTCTGGTTCTTTATTGTTACTGTCTCATGATTGCCCACATTGAGTGTCATGACCTCTGTCTTCCTTAGACTGATGTTCAGACCTGACTATAGTTATTCAGTCTATCTGCTTTTTCTTAGATGTGAATGTGCGAGTAGCGCAAAATCATCTGCATAATCCAGGTCTTCCGGTGTAGAAAACAATGTCCATCTTATTCCTCTTGGACTGCCCTCTGTTGTCTGGCACATCACACAGTCTATTACTGTCAAAAATAAAGTTATTGATAAGGGGTATCCCTGTTGAACCCGTCTTACCTCAAAAGTTAGGTTGCTCAACCCAACACTGCATGCGAAGTTAGAAAAGAGGCTTTTTATAATGGAAAAAATGCAGCTGGGAATTTCATAAGCTTTTCTGGTGAGGGGGTTCCTTAAGTTTCATGATGTTATACCTTTTCTGTTTGGTTGCCATTGGTCCAGCAGCTCTGAGTTTCACCTTCAAACTTGTTACTACTGGGTGGTGATCACTTCCATCATCTGCACCTCTTCTTACTTTCACATCTTGTAATGCATGCCTCCATTACCATTGATTATAATGTGGTTTATCTGGTTTCTGTCCCATCTGTTTGGTGATTCCCACATTAACTTATGCACTTCTCTGTGTGGTAAAAGTGTTCCACCAATGACCAAGTTGTTAATGCTGCAAAAGCACATTAGTTTGTCCCCATTGTCATTTACCGTTCCACTGTCCCATTTGCCCTTTACTTTTTCATTATAAGTATTGTGTGTTTCAACTTTCACATTATAAGTATTGTGTGTTTCAACTTTCACATTATAAGTATTGTGTGTTTCAACTTTCACATTATAAGTATTGTGTGTTTCAACTTTCACATTATAAGTATTGTGTGTTTCAACTTTCACATTATAAGTATTGTGTGTTTCAACTTTTTCATTATAAGTATTGTGTGTTTCAACTTTCACATTATAAGTATTGTGTGTTTCAACTTTCACATTATAAGTATTGTGTGTTTCAACTTTCACATTATAAGTATTGTGTGTTTCAACTTTCACATTATAAGTATTGTGTGTTTCAACTTTCACATTATAAGTATTGTGTGTTTCAATTTTCGCATTGAGGTCTCTCATTACTATAATAAGATCATACCTAAGTGCAGTTTCCATTTCATTTGTAGCTGTTGATAGAATTTGTCCTTGACCCCTTCATCACTGTCATTTGTTGGTGTACAGCATTGTATTATTGTGGTGTCAGTGAATCTCCCTCTCAGTCTTGTTCATACAAATCTGTTGTTGATAGGTTTCTACTCCAGTATTGACCTTTCTATTCCTTTCTTTAGGTTAATGGCTAAGCCTTCATATTGCTAACCAGTATTTCTACCAGAGTAAAGTACTGCTTCTCCTGTAACTGTTTTTACTCTCCCCATCCTGGTCCATCTGCTCTCATGTATTCCCAGCATATGTAATCTGAAGTTCTTCATCTCTGCTGTGATCTGTCTCAGCTTTCCTGCCTCATTCATGGTTCTGACATTCCAGAATACAATTCCAGAGTCCAATTGTTTCGTGCTTTGTGATCAGGGCATCTGTTTTCATGACAATGGCTTCCTTTTGGTATTCACCACTGAGAGTCATACGAGCCTCAGAATCTGGATGTCCATCCTGCATCAAAGTCTTTCCATTTCTTGCTGTTTCCATAATGGTTAAGAGTTGTTTACATGACAGAGCTGCCGGCCTTCGCTTAAAACCCCCAACATGGAGGATGAGGGTACCAGCTTTCGGTCATACTTTATAGAATTTAAAAGTCATGACAGCGCTTGATATAGTTCTTTAAACTCTCTTCTGATTTGTCTACAAAATGAACATTTTATTTTATTTCACGGTGACAGGTGGTGCATTATTTCCAGGATCACCCCGGGCGCTAAATCCAGTTACACCTCGTCGTCAAACAAGTAAAATTTGCTGCAAGAGATTTTCTGTCTGGACTAAAGATACTCGAAAAAGAAAAAAGCATTTGAAATTTAAAACAAACAAAAAACTCACACATGTGCATATAGGGTAGAAACTCTAAAAAGTTATGTTTGTGGTGGATGTGTATAAATAACACTTATTATGTTACATATTTGTTAACAGTTGTAACATATTGAGCACAGGTTACATTTATGTTAAAAAGTTGTAAAGCATTACTGAGTAAATTGTCCCCAACAGGATTTACAGATGTGGAACTGGTCCTCGTACTCTCTCTGTCTGCACAAACATGACTATCTTCCTCACCTTTCCTTTCTATCTTCACTGTGTGTCCCTGAAAACAAAATATTGAACATATTCAAGTTTGAAACAAACCACTTCAGTCTTAAACTTTGCCCTAGTTTGACAACTACATGAACACTTTTATGTATTTAAATTACTTTCTTTTCTCAACTGGTTTATTCCTCAGTCCCTGATGAAATCATATATTACATTTACACATACTACACTGTTAAAGAAAAACACAAAGAACCTAGCAATAAGTAATAAAATGTTTAAATGGACAATATTTTAATAGATTTCTCAGTTTAACTCACTTTGGCTATACACAAATTTGTTATTTAAAAATTAAAAAGAATACTCACTATAAAATCTGCACTAATGTCCTGTTTTATTTTTCGATCCAGGAATAGGATCTTCTGTTCCATATTTTTCTGCAATCTGAAAATAAAAGTGAATTATATGTAACAAAATCTTAGGACAATTTGTTACATGCTGGTTATTTGAGATATTGATATCACAAGAAATTTCACTAAAACTTTTTATTTTAATAATGATGAACAAAAAAAATTAACTACCTGAAATGTAAAGAAGAGTCATTCATGTTTAATGGTAGTATGTCCAATGTCACAATCAACAGTCTTTGCCATACTGATTTTCTTTTGAATGATTCAGATCGGTCAAGTGCATGCAAAATGTGCCTATGATCATTTTAAACAAGTATAACTTCTACCTATAATCATTCTATACATGTGCTTTATACACTACACTAAGGTATTAAACATAGTAAAACATGAGAAAATTATAACAATGTTAGAACGCATCACCATTGATGATGGTAAGGACCTGAGAATTATAAACAATATGTACTGGCAACAAACATCAGCTATGACAATTGGTTGGTTGTTCGTCCATCACGGGTGATGAAGACCACTCTGTTCATCCAATTATTTAAGAATATGTTAGGTTAGTCTATGGGTACGAAGGTGACTGAAGAGCCCGATGCGGGCCTGGAAAGATCTTGGACAGTGTGGGCAGGGAATGTTTGCTTCATGTGAAGGTTTTATTTCACGGTCCTTTCTAGCTTGTCTCCGCTGTTCTGCTGCTGCTCTTCTGGATGATTCGCATGCTGCTGCACCTTTACGAAGAGATGTGCACCAAGCAGTTCGGTCTTGCGCAGCAGCTTCCCATGTGTCTGGGTTTATGTCAAAGGTTTTCAATGACGTCTTTAACGTGTCTTTGAAGCGCTTCTTTTGGCCACCATGGGAGCGTTTACCCTTCTGCATCTCACCATAAAAGAGTATCTTTGGCAGTCGATGATCTGGCATGCGGACTACATGACCTGCCCAGCGAATTTGTGACTGCATCAGAATAGTATCAATACTAGGGATACCAGCTCTGTCAAGAACGGCGGTATCCGGGATCTTGTCTTGCCATTTGATGTTCATTATCTTCCTGAGACAGACTGTATGGAAGTGGTTTAGCTTCTTTACGTGGCGCCTGTATACAGTCCATGTTTCACATGCATATAGCAGCACTGGAAGCACCGCAGCTCTGTATACCTTCAGCTTTGTCTGTAGACTAATGCCACTTCGATGCCAAACGTTGGTGTATAGTCTGCCAAATGTGCTGCTGGCTTTGGAGATCCTGGTGTTCACCCATCATCAATGACAATGTTCTGGGATAGTGTGCTACCAAGGTATGTGAATCTGTTCACAACATTCAGTTTCTCACCATTAACCTTGATGACTGGCTCAGTATAAACTGTGCCAGGAGCTGGTTGGTACATGATTTCTGTTTTCTTCGTGTTGATGGTAAGCCCAAAGTTGGCGCAGGCTTCGGAGAATCTATCCACACTATGCTGCAGATCAGCCTCTGAGAAGGAATTGAGGGCACAATCATCAGCAAACAGAAGATCTCTGATGGTGTGTGATTTGACCTTGGTTTTTGCTTGAAGCCTCCTAAGGTTAAACAATTTTCCATCAATACGATAACTAATGTCGATTCCTGTGTCCCCGTCTCTAAAAGCATCAGTCAGCATAGCAGAAAACATGATACTGAACAGAGTCGGTGCAAGTACGCACCCTTGTTTAACTCCATTTGAGACGGGGAAAGGCTCTGATAGCTCACCGTTTTCCTGAACTCTAGCCTGCATTCCATCATGCAGTTGCTGCACTATTGTGATAAATTTCTTTGGGCAGCCGTATTTTGCCATGATCTTCCATAGACCCTCTCTACTGACCGTGTCGAACGCCTTTGTCAAGTCGATGAAAGCTGTGTACAGGTCACAGTGCTGTTCTTGGCATTTTTCTTGTAGCTGTCTTGCAGCGAACACCATATCTGTGGTTCCACGTTCTTTCCGGAATCCACACTGACTTTCAGGTAAAAGACCTTTGTCAAGATGAGCCGTAAGGCGATTCAAAAGGATTCTGGCGAATATCTTCCCAGCGATTGATAAAAGAGAGATGCCTTGATGATTGTTGCAGTCTTGGCGATTACCTTTACGTTTATATAGATGTATAATTGAGGCATCTTTGAGATCGTGTGGGATGGTTTCACTCTGCCACATTTGCTGGAAGATCATATGAAGTTTCTCTATCAGAACTGCACCGCCATCTTTATAAACCTCAACAGGAATTGAATTGGAGCCAGGGGCCTTTCCACTAGACAGTTGACGAATCGCTTTTTTAGTTTCCTCCAGAGTTGGTACATCATCTAATGCTTCATTTATAGGAATTTGGGGCAGGCGGATGATGGCTTCGTCGTTAATAGATGATGGCTGGTTCAAGATATTATTAAAATGTTCAGCCCAGCGTTGGAGAATTTTTTCCTTGTCTGTAATTAGTGTTTTTCCATCTGCATTAAGGAGGGGAAATGATCCTGATGATGTTGGACCATAGACCGCTTTGAGTGCAAGGTAAAAGTTTTTTCAAGTCATGGCTGTCAGCAAAGCCTTGGATCTCATCTGCTTTATTACTCAGCCATGAATCCCGCATCTGGCGTAGTTTATGTTGGACGATTCTACGCATGTTGTTGAAAGCGTCTTTCTTGGATGTAGATTTTGGATCATTTAAATATGCTTTATGGAGATGGTGTTTCTCAGCCAACATCTGCTTTATATCATCTGAGTTCTCATCAAACCAGTCATTTTGTTTCTTGATGGAAGGACCAAGGACCTCTGTAGCAGTGTTGTAGATCTGCTCACTTAGGGCTGCCCAATTTGTTTCCACACTTTGCCCGTCTAGCGAGATAGATTTGAGACGGTCTTCTAAGGTGTCAGTAAATGACTGTTTGATTTTTGTCTTCTTTAGTTTGGTGACATCCAGCCTCTTTTGAGTTTTCTTCCCCTGAGGGCGCCTGGCTGGTTGGATACGAATTTTAAGTTTAGATACAATGAGGCGATGATCAGTCCAGCATTCGGCACCACACATGGACTTGGTCACCCGGACATCTTGCCTGTCCTTCTTCCTAACAATTACATAGTCAATTAGGTGCCAATGCTTTGAGCGAGGGTGCATCCAGGAGGTCCTGTTGCAGGTAGGAAGTCGAAAAATGGTGTTGGTGACAAGGAGGTCATGTTCTGCGCAAGTCTGGAGGAGACGAAGTCCATTACTGTTACAGCGACCCACGCCGTACCTACCAATAGTGCCATTCCAGGAGATGTTATCTGAGCCTACTCTTGCATTAAAGTCACCAAGAATGATGAGCTTATATGCTTTAGGAACTGATGCAATGACTGCATGTAGTTCTTCGTAAAACTTATCCTTGACATCATCCTGGTTTGTCATAGTTGGTGCATACGCGCTAATGATGGTGGCATGTTTTCTTCCATAGAACAGAGGGATCTTGACCGTCATGAGTCGGTCATTTATTCCCTTTGGGGGCCCCGCTAACTTGCTGACAATTGCTGTTTTGATTGCAAATCCAACCCCTGCTTCTCGTCTTTCTCAGTTCCTCTTCCGCTCCAAAAGAATGTATAACCTGCACCCTTTTCGCAAAGTTGGCCCTCGCCTGCAAGTCGAGTTTCACTCAGTGCTGCTATGTCAATGTTGTACCTGGCCAGTTCTCTCCCAATCAGGGCAGTTCGTCTCTCAGGTCTGTTTGCATTAAAGTCTTTGTCAAGTAAAGTGCACACATTCCATGCGCCTAGAATGAGGGGGAAAAATCTGTCCTTTCTTTTTCTTATATGTCGACCGCCGAAGTAGGGTACCCACCAACCGCGGTAAGCTGGTTAGGTAATGGTGAAGCAGGCAATGTTTAGGGCACCTTTTCTAGCCCCTTCCTCATGCCATGGAGGTGAGCAGTGCTTTCCTAAAGAGGGCTGCTCAGACACTCAGGGGGCTGCCGAATCCCACTGCTGCTCCGATCAGTGGAAGACGACCATATGGCCTGAGCCGCCTGTGTGTAGGTCTGCGACTACGACTGCCAGCGTACCCACGCCTGCCGCTTCGCCGCTCGCCCATCGCCACAGGACTTGTTGTGAGTGGATGGATGAATGGATGAAAGAGTGACTTGCGCGGTGATTTGGATTAAAGTGAGGAAGAGTTGCGCAATTCGTCGACCTCACTCTCTCGCCTGGGTCCATCTCAATCCAGTGGCAAGACAAGTCATTTGATGATAGTATGTCTGTAATGGCATTTTAAACAGTTTGTGCCATATTGATTTTTCTGAGTGATTCAGAGATTTTCAAATGTATACTTAATGTGTGTAAACTCATGTTTGAAAAATGTAACTTTTACCATTTGATAGCTAGAATCTAAGTTTTATGTAATATAAACATATTTAAATGGGAATTTTGACAAAAGGAATTTTTTGTTTGTTTTTTTGTTGCACTGTTCTTGAAATCAGATATATAGACAAGTTACAAATTGTGCCAGAAAGTATTACATTTTAGTAACTTCTATCACAGAATAATGAAAAAAATGAAGGAAATTTGATATACATTTTCCCATTTAGCCACTTTATTTCATTTTGTGAGCAATAAATCTCAGTAATAACAAACTTTTCAGACTACAGCTGGGAAACGGCTATTTCAGAATAGAAGAGCCTTACTGTGCAGAATGTCTTCAAGGCAATAATATAGAACATTTCTTGTTAAAATGTAAGAGGTATGAACAAATGAGAATACCAATATTAGATTATTTGCAAGCATCCAACGTACGTATACATACAGATGAGGTGTTAAGAATAGACAGAACTAGGGAACTGCATAATATAGTCAAACAATATTTAACACGAACAAATGTTAATATATAGTGGCTGGGAATGTGAAGGTCTGATGCTGTTCTTACAACGCATTTGACTTTTAACAGATAAAAGTCAATTAAATATCTGTTAAAGTCAGTTATATAACTGGAACCACCAGGCCTTTTAAGAAGGGAAATTTACAAGAGTGCACAAATTACACTGACTAACAAAAAAAATTTTTTTTTCTTTCTCTAACATTTCTATGTTTTTCTGGTCAATTTTAATGCACTGTTTTTAAATCTGCAAACCGTTTTTCTCTATCAGGTCGGGATCTCTAGAAATACGCAACTGAAGTTTTTTAACAATGCATACAATATTACAACATCATTCGTACAAGAAGTATAACAGTTATGTAGGCTTGAAACTCTTTGCAGTCGACTTTCGTCGATGAATGGCATGTGGTACATGGCGATGAAGCATCCAACAATAATCGGCAAGCATGGTCACACTCCACCGTCCTTGATAACGTGACTCCATTACGGCGATATCTTGATGGAATCGTTATCCATGTTCATCGCTGACTTCGCCAAGGTTGTCAGGGAAAAAGTCAAGTTGCGAATCGAGCAAATGGATTTTGAGGGACGTATTACAGCCCATAATTCTGTATGCATCTATGCATTGCTTAACAATATGCACATAGTCGACAGATTTGTGATTTGCCAGAAAGTTATCGACGATCAATTTGAATACCATCCATGCGCGAAGTTCACTACCATGTAACAAGTTCTCAAATTGTTTGTCTGCAATAACTTTCCTAATCTGAGGTCCTACAAAGATACCTTCCTTTATCTTTGCATCGCTAACTTGCGGAAACTTTTCTCGAAGATAAGTGAAAGCTTTGCTCATTTTATCTAACGCTTTTATGAAATTCTTCATGAGCCCCAACTTTATATGTAACGGTGGTAAAATGATGCTGTCTTTGTTAACTAATGGCTCCTGTATTACATTTTTATGCCTGAGCTGCATACGATCCCTGATAGGCCACACCTTTCTTGCATAATGTTCCTGTCGGTTGTGGCTGTCCCATTCACATAGGAAGCAACAAAATTTAGTATACCCAGTCTGCATGCCCGTGAGAATTGCAATGACCTTTAGGTCTCCACAAATCCGCCATTGGTAGTCATTGTACTTTATTTTTGCCAAAAGTATAGCCATATAGTCATAAGTTTCTTTCATATGAACAGAGTAGGCGACTGGAATTGATGAAAATAAATTTCCGTTGTGCAATAACATGGCTTTTAGACTAGTCTTGGAAGAGTCGATGAAAAGTCGCCATTCGTTGACTATGTGCTCATGACCGAGGTGCACCATTAGACCGTTTACATCTTTGCAATAGCAAATGTCATCATTCATCTCAAAGTATTGAACAAGTTCTATGTGTCTATGACGAAATTTAGATATCGGAGTATTGGGCGCTAAAAGATTCCATTCTTTGAGTCGCGAACCGAGAAATTCCGCTTGTCCTTTGGTAAGAGGAAGATCACGTATTAGATCTGAAAGTTCTGAATGGTTAATTAAATGAACACCATCATTCACCGGTATATAATCCGAGTCAGAATTAGTTTCTAAAGCAGGTAAACTATCACTTTCTGATGGTTCATTTACGTCCAACGGATATTGTTCTGGTGGAACTGGTATCGGACACGTGATTGGATCATGGGGCACTGGTTTCGAAACCGATTCAATATTTGGATAAACCACAGACTTTCTAGTTTTAAAAGTGAAACCATGGATATTTGTCAAGCAGAAGTAACAATCAGTAGCGTGATTTGTCTGTTCACGCCATAAGTATTAAACAGAATCATCCTGGAGAGATTAAAAGAGTCCATAGACAAGCAACTGAGAGATGAACAAGCAGGTTTTCGACAAAATAGATCCCGAACAGACCAGATAGCCACATTGAGATTAATAGTTGAACAAAGTCTGGAATGGAATTCACCGCTATACATCAGATTGGTGGACTACGAAAAGGCATTTGACAGTGTAGACAGAGAATTGCTTTGGAAATTGATGAGGCATTATGGAGTTAAAATGAAGATTATTAACTTAATAAAGAAGACCTATATGGACATGACATGCAGAGTTCTTCATGAAGGACAACTTACAGAACTGTTTAGGATTAGAACGGGAGTGAGACAGGGATGTCTGTTGTCTCCATTTCTTTTCTTACTAGCAATAGATTTGGTTATGAAAACATTGACATCACACAACAGGAATGGAATCCAGTGGAATCTGACTAAACACCTCAATGATCTGGATTTTGCAGATGACTTGGCTCTTCTGTCCCATAACCATAATCAGATGCAAGAGAAAATGAAAATTCTTGATGAGAGGTCACAACAATTGGGCCTGAAATTACACAGGGAAAAGACAAAGGTTATGAGAATAAATGCAAGAAATGATAACAAGACTGAACTTGAAGAAACACCACTGAAAGATGTAGAATCATACACATATTTTGGAAGTAATATAGACAAAGTTGGAGGGACAGACTGTGATATCAAAATAAGAATACAAAAAAGCAAGAGGAGCTTTCATTGCATTGGGAAACATATGGAGAACAAGAGAAATTAAGTCCAACACGAAAATAAGAATCTTCAACTCAAAGGCTCTGAGACATGGAGAACAACAAAAACAACAACCAGAAAGCTACAGACTTTTATAAATGGGTGCTTGCGTAGAATAGAAGGACTGAAATGGTATGACAAAGTCACAAATGTGGGATTGAAGACAAGAACCAGAGAAGTGCTAGTGGAACAAGAGTTGAGAAGAAGACGCTGGCGATGGATAGGACACACATTAAGGAAACCTGTTGATGGCTATACAAGGCAGTCCTTGTTCTGGAATCCACAGGGAAAGAGAGACAGACCAAAAGCACATGGAGAAGAGAACTGGAAACAGAGGTGAAAATGATGAGGAAAACATGGAAAGAACTTGAGCGGATGGCACAGGACAGGAAGAGTTGGCATGTGTTTGTTGAAGGCCTATGCTTCTTGGGGAGCTAAAAGGTACTGATTGATTGACCAGACCTTTACACCCCTTCACTTTAATATTATTCTTGTTCCGAGTTTCTTCTTGATTTTGTTTGTATTTTTTTTTCTTTTTATTTATTTAACGTATAAGCACAATTGTGATTGTCCCTATTTACAATGATTTGACAAATGTGATGCCACTTTCTCATATCGGCAGTTGTTCATATTATTTGGAATGGAAAACAATATATATCCTAATTATAACCCACGTTGAACGGGATATTTTTCTTCATTAATTTAAAAAAAAAAAAAAAAGTTGAAGTGTAGTCACATTTTATGCTACAGCATACATGACACACCTCGGAGATGAAAAAAATCATGTACAAAGACCTACATAAATGAAAAATGTCTCAAAAGAGTTAATTCGTGTAAAATATTTTTCAGTTACAGCTGCATTATGATTGAGGCATGGGGATTTTGCCTTTTAACGCAAGTCTTCACTTATTTTAAAACTGAAACAATAAATGTCTGAGTTTATTTTACACTGAAAAAATGATGTGATCATGTAATCATTTGATCTATTTCTGTGTTTAATTATCACCTACACACGAGGAAATCATGTGTTTGATAGGACCTTATAAAAGAATAAAAACAGTAATAAGGGGTGTGAGTTAGAAATCCTAAGCCTAACCCTGAACCGAAACCTTAATCTTTACTCTAACAACGTTCAAGGATGACATGGAGGAAGACATTCCACTGTTCTCACAACTAATTTTACTACTTCATTATTAGGCTATTACAATATTATTGAAAAGAGAAAAATTGGGTAATTTCCTATTACTCGTGGATTTTTGCTCCGCAGTGAATATGTGTAGTTATGTCTTGTTTCGTAGCAGTTAGGGTGTGATAAAGTACATTGATACAGCGATAAAATTATTAATTATAAGTATAAAAGTCAAAATAATATGAGTAGAAATAGAAATAGTAAAGTTGTAACGCGTCTTCTTTCCCCGCGCCAGTCAGCGCATTGAGATAAGAACGTAGTGTGAAACCTTATTGCTGCGCCAGTGGTATTGGACTTTATAACTCGCCCGTCAAGGGTTAACGGTAAAAATTTTGAAAACGACAAGCTTAGTTGTTCCAAGAAAAATAGTAAGAATAAAACAGGGGAGGCATAAACGAACGCATAAAAGTGAGAGAGATAGAGAGCGAACACATGCTACCAATTGTCAAGCATTAGATTCTTGGACTAGCTACCCAAGACGACAGTGCGAGACGATACAGTTAGCAGGTGTTCTGTAACGTTGTCACAAGCTTTGTAGAATTTAAAAATACCCCGCAAAACCTAATACTTTTTCGGACTATAGGCACACTGAGGAAATATACAAACACACAGACAGCGCTTTCGCTGCAAAAGAGTCCATTTTATGACGTAACAGACTAGTAGTTTCAGTTTTGGACAACGCGGGAGAGGAGAAAAAATGGCGTATGTATGGAAAAATAGGAATGTACGAATAATGTGGAAAAAATATGGAATTCGTTATTACTAGGAATATGAACACAAAAATTAGTTAGTTTGATGGCTTATCTTCTCCTGATAAATAATATGTTTAAAAATACAAAATCCCCCAGTAGATAAGAAAGTTATTGACAAAAGACTGTATTTGTTCGTGCAGACAAACAGACATACTGGTGGTTTTGCATTCACTAATGATTACAATTTTGAACGCCTTGTTGGAAATGAGACAAGCAAGCATGTATTCTGTTGGAGGAGGGGTAGACAAGGGGAGAGAAATTATGGGATGGCTTAACACTAAATATATTTTAGCAGGGAAAAGTCTAAAAGTGAGTGAGGAAAGAACTTGTTAGGTCAAAAATCAAGTCTGTTTTTAGCTTTTAATGCCAAAATGTGACCGACGTACATTTTAAATTGGGCTGGAGTTTTGACTTTATTTTCAAATTCAAACTGAAAAGCTTAGTAGTTGGATCTCATTGGCCAAAGCATTTTATATTAAGGAAAACTTAGATAGGCTATTCATCATTTGTAGAATACAGTCCCTTGAACAGGACGTTTGAAATTCTGTGAAGTGTGACTTGCCTTATTAAATTAAATATATAAAGTAAAACAAAAAGGCATCACAGTCCAGCCAGCAGGACATCTGAAGTCTGCTAATCAACGTACCTGTGTTTATTCATTGAATTTATGGTAAGGCAGAAATTATTCATATATATTTTGTTTAAAAAATGTGAGTGAGAGATACTGCCATTCCGACAGTAAGTACATAGGTCCTTAGCTGATTTATGCAGGGCCTAGAGGTAGATTTATGCTATTACACATTGCCAGTTTTGTAAAATGCACATGTTTTGTGAAATAAAAATGTTTTCTTAGGGGGCCAGATGGACACAGCTCACCTATCCTATTGTATGGAAGAAAAGAAAGAGTAATAATATTATTGCAGATGCAGGGCCGCCTTGAGAGGAGAGACATGTGAACAACACTGGTACACTTTGTAATGGATGCGCTGGGTTGGTCAATTAGATATGACCCAGATCTTTATTTCGTAGGTATTATAATTTGTAGAAATAACAGTTTAAGTATGATATCAACAAGGAGACATTATTTCATTGTTACAGGGTTTTTATCTGGCACCAGGCTAGTGCCAGATGTCTGTGAAAAGCAGTTGAGAAGTCTTTTCCTTTCCAGTAGTGACAGGGGTCTACAGAGTCCACCCTGTTACTTTTGGGCCAGTATCAAAGTGTAATTTTTAGTTAAAGAATTGATTTGATCATAGAGATTAATATTGGTGTTTGTGTGTGTGTGTTTGTGTATTTAATTACCATCACACCACTATTTCATTACCCTAGACATTAGACGTAGCTATCAGACATACTAGTCAAAAAATAAGTCTGAGTGAGATCGTAGGGTGGTAGCAGAAAGGTACTCTGAGAACTCACCCAAAATTGTTATACTCAGGGGCCTTCACAGCTTGACCTCACTCAGTTACACTATAACATTTAACAACAACATTTCATAACATCAAAACCCACCACATAGGGTTAGGTTTAGTATTAAGGTTAACACTAACCCTAACCCAAATCCTAACCCTAATCCAAATCCTAAACCCTACGAAAGAACACATAACTACACATATTCACTGCGGAGCAAAAATCCACGAGTAATAGGAAATTATCTCAACAAATATTAGATGTAATTTTAAAAATAATAAAATCACGTTATCATATAAATTAAAAACAAAATAAAAAGCTCATAATTTGCTATGAAAATATAAACTGACGCTATCGTAATTTATTCTCTACCGAACTTCAAAAATGAAAATAGCCGTTTTAGCCTAATTGGCAGTTTTAAATACCCCCAAATGACTAGTTTCAACCGTCAATACGACAAATAGTGATAGTCATTAATTATTTAATAAAATAGCTCACTGGATGATCGAAATAAGGATATATCCACCAAAGGAAAATCTTTAATTTTAAAGAAAGGAAATTAACAGAGAAGAGAAGTAACTCCAAAAATCTTTTCCAGGGGCTCTGATACAAATTTGCCTTGCTTTCGTGATTTTTTTTCCCCAGTTTCATGTTTCTTTTTATATTATTATTAAAATGTACATTTCTTACGCAGATTCTACAAGTGTTAGTGAAATAATGTAATATGTAGTGTTATCCATTTTTTTCCCCTTATCAGCAGCCGTAAATAATAAACTTTGCTCACCGCGGCGTAGCCTAATCGTTAAAATAATCAGTAACGTGCTGGCTGCCCTCAGCATAAGCGAAAAATGATACATGAACGATACACCACGCAGACCCTGAAAATCCTGGATCAGTTGAAAAATAGGAAGCTTGATTTTATTGGTTGATATTTTTTGTTGCGAACTCCTTCCGCATTCCACTGCAGAATGCTGAGTGTTTTGTGAGCTTTGTCAGCAATTCTAGCCTTTTGCCTCTGTGTAGCCCAGCGGAACGCTACGGATTTATTGGGTGGGTTTGAAAAAAAAATCGAAAAAAGGTGATTCGTCTTACGAGGACAAAAGACAAAGAAAGTAGTCTACGTTACGGCCACAAGGCCTTCGTCAGGAAAAGAAAGAAAGTGAAGGCTAGATAGGAGACATAAGAACTTAAAGAAATATAAAAATAAAACCTAGGTACTTCCCTGAAGGCGAAGCATGGCTGAAAAGCATATGGCAACAACCCACTTCTGTCAACGAAAAACTGTTTGGAGATGTTGGGAGCCTTGGGTTGACTACTGCCTTTATTAGAGTCATAAATGTGGAAGTCTGAAGGCGAACGAGGAAGAAGAAGAAGAAGATTATAGCAAGAACGAAACCAAATATATAATGATTAGTGAGACATGGCAGCGGAAAATGAAGATCTTGTGAGGTACAAGGACTACATATTGCTGATGAAAAATTTAAAGCACATTACAAAAAATCATTTCAAACACTTCAAGCCTTCACATTACTCTACTTCCTTCCATCCCGTTTGTTTGTTTTGTTTTTGTTGTTGTTTTTTTTTTTTTGTAACACTGATGTGTACGAACAGACTACTTTTAGGAAATGACAAAACGCACACTTGCAAGCACTGGCACAATTTAGACATTTAAATTTGCATTATTTACAGCAGCTGGACAGGAAAAGTGAAGCCACATCGGGTTCTGGCAACTGAAGGAATTATTTCGACTTAGAGGCACCATAAGGCCTATATCATAATTATAATTAGGTTCCACAAAGTGATTTTTGTTTGCACAAAAACACCAGAAAAAACAATGTAGTTTGGAAACCATTGGGAAACCATGACATTTGGTACTTTATTTTTTTAAAATTGGACAACAAATAAAAAAGTTATGGCATTTTTTAAAAGTGTGGGGACTATTTTTGAAAGTTGAAAAGTTACATCACACCAACTTCAGAGCTTTCCCATCTTCTTAAATATTATCTTACAACCTTTTCTGGCAAACAGCATACAGTCTGCAGTATACTGATCACACAAAGAAAACAATAGGGCTACACCATGAATAATTATCAATATCTGAGAACAAATACTGTAAATCTGCAAAACACATTACCGAAAAATGTCATTTTTCACAACATCATGTTTCAACAAGTATAAAAAGGTACAAACCTTAAATTTGTACACATTAATCTGCATTCTCTTGCATGGGTGTGAGGGCTGGACACTCACTGCAGAGACGGAGCAAAGGATTCAGGCTTTCGAGTATAAATGTTATAGAAGAATTTAGCGCATTTACTATAAAGAGCACAAAACAAATGTCTATGTTAGAGAGAAAATAAACACGTATGCAGGCCACCAAGAACCAGTTTTGTCAGTAGAGAAACGTCGAAAGCTTACCTGGTTTGGGCATGTAACTCGTCATGACACCCTTTCAAAAACGATCCACCAGGGAACAGACGAAGGTAAACGGAGACAGAAAATCCTGGGCTGATATCGTCAAAGAATGAGTGGGGCATGGTTTTTCCACTCTTGTACGCATCCTTCGCTAAAATTCTTGGCTGAGCTGGAGCATTACTAAACCTACTCAAAGTCAATTATCTTGACCGACAAATATCAGAAGTCTTTGAAATTTGACAGGAATAAAGAAAAATGGCTTCCAAATCTTCTCATACCATGCATGGAATTGTAACACCATTTAGAATGCCAAATCTTGTAAAATGTCAACTTTACTTCGAGATATCAACATCTTCCACCATGCTATCTTGTCACGTAGACATTTATGATCTATAAATTGCCTATATCCTCTTCTTTTTCTTTCATCCGTATCCTCTACTTATTATCACTCTTTTATCCTTTTTGGATTTTTCGCATTCGTTCGTTTGCGACTATATACATTACTATTTTCCCATTCTAACGTTTACCTGTTTCTTTTCTCAAAACTGAGAACGCAGTTATGACGTAACGTGTCAGCCCCTACATGAGGCGCAGAGTGTTAGAATGCATTCCGTCAGACAGGGGAGCAGACAGCTATCTACAGTTTCCCCTTGGGACAGTGTTTCTTCGGCTAAGTTTCTGGGCCTGAAGTGTGAGAATTCACTCCGTCAGACATGATGAGGAGACATATGTCTGGTAGTTTGCATCTGACATGTAGTTTCCAAGGTAGATTCTCGGTGTCAGGTGATATGACACTCACGCTCCTAATTTAACTGCTAATACGCAGTCGAGAATATTTTAAAACTAACTTATTAAATGACTGCTACAACTTGAGTATTGACGGAATGCGTAGGTATTCCTAATTCAGGATGTTTGATTTTTAAATATAACTTATTCCACGGGAAGTGTTAAACTATAAGACAAGCTACGCTTGCAGTTTAAATTATCAGTTATAGTATGTATAGTTATTTGATATGTGTTCTTTCCATTTATATATAGTGAAACTGTGGTACCCAAACTTTGCCAGCGTTTGAGTAAGAGATAAATCTGTGAAGAAAACAACTAACATTCTTACTTTAAAGATTTGATGTATAACTTTTGCAAGAACTTTAAAGTTTTAAAGAAGTAACGGGTCATCGAGCCTGATTTGATTCTTCCTGAGAACACTCTAGTCATTTTTTTTCCAGCCTTTGTGGCAAGTAACATATTTCAATCAGTAACTTTCCCGACACTGTTGACAAGTGGTGGTGTGACCAACTAAATTCCTATACTGAGAGAAGGTGCCGACCTGACATTCCTCATTCGTTTGAAATCTAAGATGTTGACACTGTGCTCGCTATAAACGCTCGTGCCTGAACAATTTTATGTGACTTAAACAGACATCCAAAACAATAGTATTCCCAAGAGAACGGTCCCGGAAGTAGTGAATTCAACCCGTCTATTTGGACCTGGGGTTTTCTTGGCCAAGATTGAATGATTCTGTATGGGCCAAAAATATTGATTACCAAAGCTTGAAGATTCTGTGAATGAGTGGCAAGTCCCCTAAAAATATTGTTTTTTTTGTCATAACCCAAGAAGTGGCTAAACCAAAGTATCCAGTCTGTGACCTTAAAGGGATGAGAAAAAATGCACGTGATCTCAGTTCGAAAGGATGAATAGTAGTGAATGCAGGACTGAGCGACCCTTTTATTTATATAATCATTGTCATAGGTGGTCTAATTTGACACCCATTCATTTTTTTTGCTCCATTACAGTGCTCTCTAACATTTCTTTATCAGCAAAGATTCAGATTTGCTGGAACCGTCGTAAATATCATAGACTATATATATGATAAATTTTATATTGCGATGGTATATATTTATATGCATACTTCTCTGTTGGTCTTTTTTTCTGTCCAGGGTATATCCTTCTGTAGCATATAATATAATAACTGTTTTATATAAGTCTCGCAGCCGTATATATAGTTGTAACTATATCTTTATAATTTAAAACTGATCCAGAGTTATCCAGTCTGTTTCTTTGCTTGTGCCTTGCCAAGGTTTTTCATCTGTATTAGCTTATGTGAAGCAATTGCAAGTCTTCTTTTAATTTCTACTGCACAGTCGCCATAATGATTGATCCTAAGTATTCAAATTCATTGACACTTTCCAGTTCTTCGTTATCAATTTCAATTTCTGGTTTGGTCTTTACTAGATGTTGTCAATACTTTGGTCTTCTTGGTGTTTAGTATAGATTCCCTCGCTGTGTGTTTTTTTTGGTGGACAGAAGTAATTGTTCAAGTCTTTTTGGGTTGGTCGAAGGAGGAAGATATTTTCCGGGATCTGGTACCCGCCGATGTTAAATGAGTCAAACTCTGTGTGTTCTTGTCATCTCTTTCCCACGTTTCCTCATGACTAAATGTTAAACATTAAGGGAAAGGGTACAGCCTTGTCTTACTCCTTTCTGTACTTCAAACCATTCTGATGTTTCCCCCCTCTATTCTTACGGCTGCCTGTTGTTCTTGGTACAGCAGTGCGATGAGTTGTATAAGGTGGTTTGGAAATCCCATATTTTTCATAATAGCCCATAACTGCTGATGGTACACAATCGAAAGCTTTGGTGTAATCAATACAAAGTATGTAGGTCAACGTTGAATTCTCTACACTTTTCTATGATGATCCTCATGTTGAATATATGATCTCTAGTGCCTCTACCTGGTCGAAAACCCGCCTGTACTTCAGTTATTTCTGTTTCTAGCTTTTGTTGCATCCTTTTCATTATGATTTGTAAAAGTATTTTGCTGGCATGGCTTATAAGAGCATAGTTTCTAGTTTGTGCACAGTTTCAGGTTGCCCTTTTTTGGCAAGGGTATGTAAATTGATCGTTTCCATTCTTCGTTGGGCCAAATTTTCGCTTTGCCAGATCTTGCAATAATGCATGGTATAAATGCCTTCTCTCCTGCCTGTATCATTTCAGCTTTATTTCATCACAACCAGGAGATTTTCTACTTTTTAAGTGTTTGATTGCATTCCGGACTCCTCTATGGTAGGTATCTGGTTCTCACGTTCCGCTTCATTTAATGACGTTGTTATCTGCCGCTTTTTTTATTTCCGTATACATTTCTTGAAGTACATCTGTTCAGAATATTTTACGTTCTGTTAGAGTTCGCCTTTCTTGTCGTTTTCTTTGCTCGGGTGATGATTTAAAGTTGCTGTTTTTCAATGTTCTTACTTCAAAAACTATTCTTACTCAATCCCTGTTCGCGCATTTCTCTATTTTCCTGCATGTGTCCTCGTTTATGTATTGTTGTTTGTCAGTCTGACTCGATGTATTCCTTGTACAACTCCTGATTTTCTGTATCTTTTTTGGACTTCATTTTTCTTCTCTCTACCATATGAGTGGATATGTATAATTTGCATATTTCATATATATGTGTGTAGACTGTCTGACGCAATCTAAATCTGTCGTAGAAGATAGGTGAAATAGAGAAGATTTCTTGATTTCAGAGACAGCCTCTATCGCATTTCTACCATCTCACTCGTGGAAATCTATTGCTATTACTACTTCTCACTGGGACTATCACTTATTCTAATCTATTCAGAAGAGACAACCCAAGTCTTAATTCCCCTATCAAAAATCTACGACATATCTATAGCTTGCAATATATGAAAGTAAAGCTACATAGTTTTCTCGTTGAATGGTGAAAACTGTATGCAAATTAGAGGCCTTTTGGTTGAGATACATTTGTTTGAATGGAGTGAGGTGATACAGCAACGTTCAGAGCTTGCAGCATGCTGGGGCAAACCACGCGTAACATTGCTGTTTGTTTTTATTAGTAAAGAAAATGATTTGACATTTTTTTTTTAATTTGGGAATTAATACACTTTAAAAGAAAGGAAGATAAAAAGTATCATCATATAAATTTTATTGCAATCTGCTTAATAGCAAAGGGACAGTGACAACAAACTTGACGAATTTCCCTCAGTTTTCTCCACTTTCGTCTGTTTTTAACAGCACGACGCGGGCACTTTGTGGCATCTATTATAACTGAATATTTTTATTCATAAATTTAAAAAAAATAATTACAGAAGTTTGGATAAGGAGATTGTGTCTCTTTTGTTGCCAGACTGGCTATTAATGGTACTTACATTACAGCTAGCTTTAACCATACAAGTCACTTTCAAGTTTTCTCACTCATCTTTAACGCAATATAACCCACAAGTAGTACTACACACCACTTTGCCCTTTAAATTTATCTGCGAGCCATATTTTACACTAGCATGATATATGTCTGAACTTGAAAAGAAAATCTGAAAATACCTAACAATAAGCTGAGTGAAATCATATCAATACAATGGCATGTGTGTGTGAATGGTTCGGAATGGGGAAAAAAATTTATGAAGCTGACATTTTATATTTCTTTATATCTATTACTAGTGCTACTAATCATTTGTTTATGATCATTTGCAATTCATCTTCTTAACACTGGCGATAAGCTGATCAAGAATGGCTGATTATTTCTCAGTGAACAGAAGAGAATTATAGCAACAACAATTTTTTTGTTAGTCTTAGTGATTCAGATGAAGAATTTGCTGAGACTTGATGTTAGAATATTCATGAAAGTGATTAATCTGATGGGGATACTGAGCTGCTGAAGGAACAGATATGAGGTACCATAACAACTGCTAAACTTTTTGACGGGTAAAGGAAAAAAAAACAAATTTAAACAACAAGTAAAGCTAACAGTAGAGCTACAAGTTGAGAGGCAAGTAGAATCTTACAAGATGTCCCGGAGTGGATAGAAATTGCTGAAGGCATGACTGTTACGACATATTTAATTATGTTGGCCCACTTCAATTTGTTACCAGTTTAAAGTTACGCTCTAACATATTGATGTGCCGCCAACATAAGATGCTTTGCACTTAGATATATTTCATTGAACGCGATTTTGTATAGTTGCCTATGGATAGGCATGACGTAGTATGTTGTTATGCTAACGCATAACAACGATCTTTCTAGACCCTTTTATGATTCGGATCCGTCCCAGCCAGACCTGATTTCAGTACTCCCAGTATCTTAATGTTTGCAGATTTCTCCTCAACTAATGGCCAAGGGTCGGCCTTAGTATTAACGTATGCAGTATTGGAGCATCGTATTTTGATAAATAATCTTCTTTTCAAGAAGCCATGCAGGGAGTATTTTTGATTATAATTGTTAATATTATAATGTGCCAAAACTGCGATTATCATTGCCGGATGACCGCCACACGGCATCGCGTGTATAAAGGTCGGACATTTTGACGATACAGAAACTAATCTAGGAGACTGCAATAATCTATATATTTATTGATGCCATGAATGTCGATGAGATGTATTCGTAAATAAAATGTGTAATAAATGTGGACTCGCACCCAACAACTATCAGCACAATTGCTCAGTTGGAAGTTATTACAATGAAAAAAAAACGCAAGCAGAACAAGATCATGAAACCCCCTTTCATTCGTCAACAATCCGACTTTAACAATGTGGTGGCCTCAGTTACGAGGATCGATTTTTTTCTGTGAGATAGAACAGACTTTGTTCCAGAGCGAAATTTCGAATTGTCCGTAACTTTTTACCTTTTCCTTACGTTTCACAAGACTTGAATAAGAATATGAATCACTGCGCATGTGTACCAGAGGTCAAGATGACGTAATAACATTGTCAAGCAAAATGTCGTGGGTGTTGAAAACTACAAGCAAAGTCAAGATTCACGAGCGTCAATGCCCAACGGACTTAAGGTTTCAACAAATCAGTTCTAACAAAGCCTGAACTGTCATTCCAGACATCAATTCGTTGCTGTTGGTGCATACCAGCACTGGTCAAAGAGTATACTTAATCGCGCCAGATAAGTACCAGTTTGTGGTTTCTATGCAAATTTTAGTCCATGTTAATTTGCAGGCATGTCTCTCTAATTGACTACATATATTTTTCTTTTGTTATAATATGAATATGTATTGTCGTTGTCCGTATTTGTGGGTGGTTGGCAAGGGAACTTCGAATTTCTGTTACGTTTCTCCAGATGACCGCAGAAATTCGAAGTCGTTCTGTTAGGGACCGTTTGACTATTTTCGACTTGCAAAAGATCAATCGAAGAAAATTTTCTATGGCCTACTCTGTTCGTACTTGAATTTATTCAATATTAGGTGTTTAGTTGTGAAGTTTTGTATATACACGTCGTATCATTATTATTGTCTTCAGTTGTAATTCTACTTAGTTTTGTCAGTTGTTTGTTATCTATAACGTTACTCTGATCTAACTATCGTTCAGTTCTACATGTAAAATGTACTGTAAGTATAGAATCCATGTTTAGTCCAATTTTTTAGATTGCCGTAGTCTGACCTAGTTTTAGATTTGTGCACCTTGTTACTTCTGGTAGTTTATTTAGTTTTTACAATCATTTTATTGTTTGCAACTCGACTTGTGGTGTGATAATGTCTTTGTAATTCTTTTATTTACTGTTTATGTTTTCATTCTTCACTAATATTAATTATATAATAATAATAAAATGATAATAATATAATACTAATAATTATTTAAGTAAAAATGTTAGATGACTGAAAGAATTTCAGTATTTTGCACTAGTAGGTCACTAACCACTAATTGTTTAGCATGAGTAGGGCATGATATTATAAAATATTAGTAAATAAATTAAGTTTTGAGCCTACAAATAATTGGTAAAGCGTATTATATAGGTATCTGGTTGACTAAGTGAGTCACAATACCATATTAGCCATTAGGCTTATATATATATAGTTGACTAAGTAAGTACGTTAGTTAGTTAACATGGCGTCTTTAGAGACTTTTATGAGAATTGGGAGAGAATTTGCTTACAAAGGGAAAGCACTTAGGGAATTTGCTTAGGCGGAACTAGCCAAATCAAAGCAAGAAGAGGCAGAACGTGAAGCCAAAGAAGAGAAGAGGAAGGCAGAATTGAAGCAAGAAGAGGCAGAACGTGAAGCCAAGGAAGAGAAGAAGAAAGCTGAATTGAAACGTGAATTGGCTGCACAAGAAGCTAAAGATGAAATAAAACGTATTGAAGAAGAGAAAAAAATGCAACAAGAAGAAAGGTTAGCACATATGCGGTTAGAAGAATCGAGATTAAACGCTCAACTTGCTACAAATAGCAATAATGATGATTCACATAATACTTCTTCATCCAACCATACTAGATGTAATTAGATATTTAAACTACCAGTTTTTAATCAAACTTCTGACGATTTATCATGCTACCTGACAATATTTGAAGAGATATGTAGGGCAAACACAATTGATCAATCCTTATGGGTTTTAAAACTTGGTAAATTTTTGGCTGGTGAACCATTGACCGCCATTAAGACTATGGATTCGACATTAAGAACTAATTATAAAGCTGCAAGAGCATTACTGTTGAGACGATTTCAACTTAACGAAGAAGGCTATAGGGTAAAATTCAAAACCATGATTCCAGATTCAAGCAAAGATTTTTCAGAATTTATTGCAGCAATACGAATTACTTTCAATAGACGGGTTGAACTCGCGGGGGTTGATAAATCATATGATAAACTAGTAGATTTGCTGCTAAGGGATAAAGTACTATCATCCGTAAGCAAACAATTTTTGTCGTTTCTACAGGAACGCAAACCACTTACATTATCTGCTTCAGAAGACTTCGCAGTAAATTACTGCACTGTACATCCGGGTTCTTGTATAGCAAATACTCAGTTCAGAGAAGCATTACCAGTTGCTTCTGCTTCAACATGGAATGGTAATCATAGAGCAAGAGCTCAAAGTCTTGATAGAAATTTCACACACAGGAGACATAATGACCAAAATTACTATAGAAATAATAATGGTAATAAACATAATAATTTCAATAGAGGTAGACAACAATTCAGACATCATACACCTCAATACAGGAATAACAACAACTTTCAACAAGGTTCAAACTGGAAGAAATCATATAGCTTCACTCCAAATATACTACTCGTCAAAAGTCAAGGGCCACCCTATTATTTTCAATACACTTTTATATAAGCGCATAGAATGATTATATGAAGGAAGTTTTTAGTAAAAGTGGGTGCAATATCTTCCGCTGACAGTCCTCTATGCACGTTAGGCATAAAAAAACTCACAGACAACCATGGTGATCACGTGCAATTTGGTTTGCTGACCATAAATTCACATTTTTAATCTGTTTTTTCAAACTTCCGTACAACCAAACAGGTGAAGTAATCGTGCTAATTGACATTCCACGTGCAATGGCGACTTTTCGTGAACAGAGTTCACTCTTAATTTGTTTTACAATCAGCAGACTTAGGGTAGTTTCATCACTTGCAAAAACCATGCCACCGAGAAGAAGTCTTGACACCTTACAAAGAATGAGGGCTATAGCGGGGGTTGAAAGTGGTTTATCTGTCCGTGAGGTTGCTAGACGGCTTGCAGTGTCACACTCTACTATCCAAAGAATTTTGGAGAGATTTCAGGCCACAGGAAGCGTGGAGGATCGCCACCGGCCAGGTCGCCCTAGATGCACCAATAGACATGATGACCAGTACCTCTTGTTGTCAGCCCTGCGCCATCGAACAGTGACTTGTTCCACTCTAAGATGTCAGCTGAGACAAACTGTAAACGTTAATGTCAGTCAAAGCACCATTCGCAGGCGTTTACATGAATTTGGACTGGCTGCTCGACGTCCTGCAGTCAGAATCCCTCTTACTCCTGCTCATCGCAGAGCCCGTGTTGCTTGGTGTCGCGAGCACATCCGATGGACAAGGCAACAATGGAGTCAAGTTCTCTTTACTGATGAATCTCGCTTCACTGTGTCATTCAATGATGGCAGGATTCGAGTTTGGAGACGACCAGGAGAGCGATTTACTGATGACACAATTCGAGAGGTGGATTGTTATGGTAGGGGTTCTGTCATGGTCTGGGGAGGCTTCTACAGACACGGCAGGACCCCACTCTGCATCATCCAAGGCAACTTGACCGGCCCAAGACACCAAAACGAAATCTTGAGACCAATTGTTCAGCCTGCTCTGAAGGCCATAGGTGGTAATGCCATCCTCCAAGATGATAACGCTTGACCCCATCGAGCTCGTGTGGTGAATGAGTTTATTCAGCAACATGGGATCATCAGGATGGCGTGGCCAGCTCATTCACCTGACCTTTCTCCGATTGAGCACCTCTGGAATGTCTTTGGTCGAAGATTGTCAACAAATCACCCCCTGCCAATGGATGTTGCACAGTGTGATGAATTTACCGTGATACAACGTTAAAATATCTCCAATTATAAAGATAACATGGAGGGATAAAAATAATGCGTAAGATACTAGGATACATGCTCGCCTATGCCAGCGTTTCCTACCGCCATTGAAACGAACTAGTTAGACATGCAGACGAAACGGTACCCTTTTAGACTGGAGGGAAACGGAGATAAAAATCATTATGACGGTCTGAACACGTGTTTGAATCTAAAAAGACAAAAAGACGCAATTTGTAGTTTAAAGGAAAAAATTACGCCACTAGTTAACACAATGTAAGGAAATGGACAGAAAAGACCTTAGCTCTTGTTAGAAACAGTCGTATCTTAGACGTTTTACCGTACTTGGTTGTTTTGTTCGAATATAACGGCAAATGCCATACCCAAAGGTTCAAAACAAATTTCAAAAACTAACCTTGAGCAAAATAGGTTTTTCTTTAATAATAAAGTTATGACAATAAAACCTAGTTAGTTTGATAGCCCATCTTAAGCTGACAAATAATATACTTTTATTTATACAGACGGACAGATAACAAGGAAGATATTGACAAAAGACCGTATTGTTCCTATCAGACTAACGAACAGTATTGTTGTGCATACTTTCACTAAAGTCACAATTTTGCGTCCTTGAGACAAGAAAATGCAAAATTCAAACTGTTATAAACTAGCGGGGCAAACTCGGTAGATAGTGGCTAAAAATAACTTAGGAAGCAGGTTTGTGCAGTTTTTACATGTAGTAGTCCAAAACTACAAGTGAAATTGGGGAAAAGCCAAAATGTGACCGACGTACGTTTGAGAAATTGAGATGTAATTTTGACTTTATTTTCAAAATTCAAATTGAAAAGCTTGGTCTTTCGATCTGATTGGCCAACGCAATTTTATATTAGCGGGATAGAGACGCACATTTTTGCCATTCGATAGAAGTCTGTCCTATAACACAGTGCTTAACTGCTAGTGGTGTTTTCCAGGAAATAATACATAAAATTCAGTCGGACGCCATACTCTAGCCAGCAGCTCAGCTGAGTTTTGCTAGTATTTAGTACTGTGTTCTCAATTTCGAATTGTGGTAAGGATGAAAGCATTTATCTTGATTATTTTAATATTTTGAGTGATTGATACTGCCATATCATGAACAATGATTACGACAAGTAAGTGCTTGATCTAGGTCCCCAGCCACAGTTCAGGGTCTAGAGATAAACAAAAAATATATGGACACTTAACTAAGACTATGGAAGGCGGATCTATTATTGAGATCAGTGGGAACATATCACCCATCTTATTGAATGAAAGAGGAAACTATTGAACATATCTCAGATGCAATGCAGTCTTGGGGAACTGGTACTATGTGAAAACAACTGGGTGAGATGTGCTATGTTGGTCAGAGAGATCTGACCCAGTCTGTGTAATGTTGTTGTGTGGTGTTGTGTGTAAGAGTGGCTCAGTAGATAGAGTACTGACACTTGCACACAATTTTGTTTCAGAAGTTTCTGTTTTGGCACTAAAGTGGTGCCAAATGCTTTTGCAAAAGTACACAAGCGTGTGCCTGTGCAGCCTAACATTGGTGTCAGTGCAGCCTAACATTGGTGTCAGTGAAGCCTAACCTTTTACTCCAGCTACGGAGAGGAGTGGGCCACCAGAATCCTGTACCAGATCGTCACAGGCGAGATAAGTGAAAACCTGGCCTGCTGGAGATTCACACTTATTCCACCATCAACTAAAGAAATAACTATTGAGAAATATAACATTTACTTCATTCCATAAGTCAATGGACAATGATTTTGGTAGTCACAGATTGGGCGTGATGACGCCACTCCAACGAAACATCCAGTGCTAGTTATCCCAAAGACATTATAGATAATAGTAATATTAACCATTCTTATAATATACCTATGTACACAAAATTACATTTTATTATGCCACATATATATGTATTTCATTAATAAATTCATATCATTACATATGTTCTGACCAAAATAAAACTTGGTTCAGAACTAATACATTTTAAAAGATTTAAAACTTAAACTATAAAAACCAGAGTTAGTTCAGTGTATTGTAGAGTTTGTTATTCTTATTATTATTAGACTTATTGATTACATGTGTGTGTCTGCATATTATATTCACTACACATTACATTTCAGTACCCTAGACTTTTTAACGTAGCTAACATTCATTATAGTAAAACAAGTCTGTTTGAGGTCGTAAGTGGTAGCAGAAAGGCCTCCTGTAATTCACATAAGCTTTTATCTCAGGAGCCTTCACAGCTGACCTCATACAGTACACTAGGTAACATAACAACCATACAAAAACATCAAAAACCACTACACACAGCTGACTGCATTTCTGCTTCAGGAATGGCAAGCTGTTCCTCATGATACTCTTCGGACCCTTGTGGACTCGATGCGTCTACGCTGTCTTAAATGCCTTGCTGCAAACGGTGGTCATACCCCATTTTGAAATGTCTATTTGTCCAATATCTATTGTGTGACTTTTGAAAAGGTGGGTGACACACTTCACAGTTTCATTGCGTTTGAATGTGTGTTTCCATTTCTTTACGTGACATGTCAATTTGGTATTCAATAAACGCCGTTTTGACTGATACCAATTACGTTTATGACAGATTTTTTTATGGTTTCAACCAAGGTTTTTCTAAGTGGCCCTTGACTTTTGACAAGTAGTATAATAATAGTCACAATAACTGGGATAATACTTACTTAGTCGTTCCCCTTTTACCGTGAGGTGTAATGGTTTGGAAGAGAGAGCACCAGACTATCCTATCGGCTTTCTTCCTCCTGGCCTGGTTCCATTCTAGTCCTCGGTCCTTCAAAGATTGTCTAATGTTGTCCTCCCAGCGGATTCTGGGTCGTCCTGGGGGTCTGGATCTTTGTTTCCCATGCTTGTCGTGGTAGCCGATCTTCTCCTATTCTGCAGACATGGCCAAACCATCTTTGTTGGGACTGTTCTAGTTGGGTCTGCAGGGGGTGGGATTTTAGGCCTCGGCGTATAGTCTGGTTGCGGACAATGTCTCTTCTTGTTACTTCAACCACCTTCCTCAGATACCTCATTTCTGAGTTTTGAACCTGGCTTTTATGGGTTGTAGTCATTGCCCGTGACTCGCATCCATATGTCAAGACTGGGACATAGGTGGAGCGGTGTACAGCCATCTTCGTTTTCTTACCAACCTCTCTCTTGCTGAGGAATCCTCGATTTATGGCCGGAAAAAGTCTTCCAGCTGCTGCTTTTCGAGTGGCCAACTCTTCTTTGATGCCTTCCTTTCGGTCTATAATAGCTCCGAGATATTTAAAGTAGTCGTCTTGCCCCAGGACTTCTTCTCCCTGCTTAATCTGATGACATCGTTCTTCTCGTGATATCACCATGGATTTTGTTTTAGAGCTGCTTATGACCATCCCTCTCTTCTCCAGCTCTTAGTTCCAGACTTGTAGGTTGGATTGGAGATGTGCGTCTGATTTAGCAATCAGGGCAACATCATCAGCAAATTCCAGCTCTGAAATACATACCTGTCTCATCTTCCAGTACTCCACTGAATACTTTCTAGTTCTCTCCTTACATGCCTTGTTGGCATCGTTCATGAGGAGTATGAAAAGATAAGGTGACAGGATATCACCTTGTCTTACACCAGTGGTGGTCCTGAACTCTTCTGACTTATGGTTTGCTGTCCTCATATAATTTCTGCAAGACTTGTAGAAGCTCTGTATAGCATGAATCAGAGGTGCTGGAATGTTCTTCCTTGCCAAACAGTCCCAAAGTTTGCTCCAGGGGACCCTGTCAAACACCTTTTCCAGATCTATGAAACAAAGATGGATCTCACTCTTATACTCAAGGGCCTTTTCAATCAGCTGTCTGAGTGTGAAGATTAGGTCTTGAGTACTTCAATTTGCTCGGAATCCGCACTGGACCTCATCCAATTGTGGCTCAGCTAGGCGTCGTAGTCTCTGCTCTAGGTGTAACCGAGCTGGTTACGGCATCAATTTGAAGATATGTAGCCGTGTAGGTTATACGGCACTAGTAGTTATATATATTTTATTTAGTCAGAGTTAATCTTTCATATGTTGTTGTGGTTCAAGTGCTAACTGGCCTTCCGCCAGAGATGGTAATACTTGACCTTTACTCAGTTTTTCAACCCAGGAATGTTCTTCCCTTTGAGTTTGGTGATAAGCAAAACAGTTTCAGCACAACAACGTATACCCAAAAGAAATTACTCTAAATTTCCACAAACAGCAAATGTAGAAAATTCAATCAGATGTTTTATTGAACGTCATTAGACAAGTACTGGTATTTTCACAATGATTGGTTGTTTATCCACAAGGAAAATATACATATATCCACAAGGAAAAATACATCCAACAGAAAAAAAAAATGGTCTTGATGACCTCAAAGACGAAGTTCACCTAACATCATCTGTAAAATCCTCTAGTCTAAAATCATGGAATTATTAAAATCATAAATCATAAAATCACAAAATCACACCTTTTATCGCCCACACCTCTTCTATTTATACTATTTCTTCTTTTTTCCCGCCTTTTTCCACACGACCCGTTCTTTTTCACACGGTACAATTTATGCACACGACTCTCTGTTTTCGACTTTTTGCACACGACTTTCTGTTATTTTGACTTTTTTCACATGTGTGATCTTTTCCAACTCAACAATTGGATTTAAAAAAACCAGATCACACAAACATTCATTTCCCACTTTCCGCGCATAAAACCCATTCATTATTATCTGCGACTGACCTACATTTGCCCTATCAGAGCAGTAACTGCCAACTGAACTTTGAATGATACTGCGTTTTGTGTAAAAACGTCTTATTTGCTTTTGAGGTCTGTAATTCTTATATGTAGTGTAGCGAAATGGATCTGTGTAACCCCACGCTCAAACTTGCCGCTTGAAAACCAGCCAACGCAATTTTTTTAAATCTAGAAATAACCTAGTTAACGCATTTTTACAATCTATAACTAACTAAATTTGACATTTGTCTGAGGGGCAAAGTCCATTTACCGCTAAAAATTTAATTAGATAATTTGAATTTTTCTACTACCACACGTTAAAAGTCACTACCCGCATACACACACACACACACCCACCCTAATATTTAGCGAAGGACGTAGAAAAATTAACAACCAATCAAATTGGTACCTCGTTTTTGTAGAATCAAGAACAAATTTGGTTGTAGTGGCAAAAATGCCGATTCTGTGTTTTTGACCAAAATTAAATAATTTATTTCTCAATAGCTAAAGGGAATTAGAATGAAAGGGATATCTTGAATTATAGCGCTGATATTGATTAATATATTAACCTAAAGATTCCCACTTAATAAAATTATCTTGACTTAGAAAAATTTATTTTACTGATATTTTAGATCCGGGTAGACCCACAATTAATTCCAAAAAAATTACCCAGATGAAACTGTTAAGGAATAACCGAAGGAAAATTAGATAGAACGATAGAGGTCAGTGGGCCGCATAATCATCACTTTTGATATCTAAAATCGGTCCATAAATAACTGAGATATATAATACACAAATGTAATCAGACGAACAAACACGCTTATAATCGCTCCAGTTTATAGTCCAAAAATAGTTAAAATTTTGACTCGTCTTCTGATTGGTTAGGTGTAGTTGATAAAATTTAACACCTCCTTGTTTAGTCCGCCATTTGAAAACTAACTAGCACTGCCAAGTTGAGATCAGCGGGAAAGCCTTGTGACCAAGCTTTTGCCATCTGGACGATAAAGCAGTCTGAAAACCTATTTACTGCTAGTCAATCTTGTGCATGTTTGATTATTCCTTTCTTGGGGTAAGATAGATAATTTCATTTGTATATTTCATTAGCAAGTATCAGGTTATGTGTGTGCCGATACATTTTATTTCGATACTGCTAATTAGGAGATGGTTCAGATTACGACGACCTAGGTAGGAATGCAGTCTCTTTCGGAGTAAAATGTGTAAAAAATGTTTTGCTATTGGCCTTACAAATTTTGTGCCATAAGTGCCGTGTTAATAAAATTGATATTGCCATTGGGAAGTGAAAATACATGTGTTTGTAAATTTGCCATAAAATTTTGCCACTGAAAGTCGAGTAGAAAATAAATTGATAGTGGCTTCTGGAGTGACACAATGTTCAAATAACATGTGACAACATACATAGAAGGTTTGAAAGAAGTCATTAACAGGTCACAAGATATATTTGCATACCCCTGCTGATTGTATGGAAGATAAACAATGCTAAAGGAACAGTGGCTTTGATGCCATATGGAAAAAAACAATGAAAACACAAGACTGAGGGTAGTCAAGGAAATTTAGGGTCTGGTGCATATGGTCAGCACACATGGCTGACTCCAGGTAAGCTTACTATTGATTAGTTGGGGAATTGTTATAGACAGGCTCTAAAGGGGAGGAAATTTTCCTTCTTATTCCAGGGTTGTATTACCAGTTACAAAGTTGTTGCAGTAAACCTGGAGAAGACAGAAATTGTGGGCCGTGAAGGCTCACAATATACCTTGATCTACATGCCGTATCTTCATCCAGGAGGCAACACTATTTGATTGATCTTGTAGGTTCTGGAGCCCAGAGCATCAGACAGGCTTACCAGATAAGTCCCTTAATACGGGCACATGATAGTTCATGTCAATTTAATCCACAACAATAAAAAGAATTTCCTGGGGAATGATGTAAAGAACAGACTCTCCAATAACTGACTAGTGTTGATAGCAAGCATTGAAATCAGACAGTGGGTACTTATTACAGTGACCTTTTCTTTTGTTACAAGACATGAACAGAGTTTCAACTTATTTATTTATATACTGTAAATAACTCTTTTCTTGAGTTTGAGAATTCCTGTCCCAAAAGATTGAGGTACAGGAAATTAAATTATATATATATATATATATATATATATATATATATATATATATATATATATATATATATATATATGTATCCATATGTATATATCAAAACGTTACAAACACTCTTACTTACTTGATTTTTATTGAGTTAAAGTTCTGTTTGAAATTACTCATCCCTCATAATAAATACATTACCCTAGACACTTAGCCATATAACATCACACATAATACTTTACTCGGGGTGAGATCAGAAGAGGTAGCAGATAGGGACCCTGAGAAATACATCATCATCCTTCACTCAGGGAACTTACATAGCTTGACCTCACCTTGATAGCATATACTTTTATTAACATCAAAACTTCTTATCAGATATTGAGGTCCTGTCCCGGATTATTTTACCACCATAACCCCAGGGTACTCTTAGTGTAGGGAATAAATAAAGTAAATATAAAAGACAATAAATAAATTGGTGGAATTTGGATGAGCTGTCAGTGCCTATAGTAATTTAGTTAGAAGATTCGCTAATTTATAATATAGTATTAATAAATTGTGTCTGAGTGAGAGAGAATGGCAGACTTGGCTAAATTTAAATCTGCTGCAGTGCAGGCGGCAAAAGACTTTGGCCTGAGTGGGGACGCGATGATTCAGTATGTAACTACCGAATGTAATAAATTTATTGATAAGGAAGATAGGAGGTTAGCTGAAGAAAGAAGATTACAAGCAGAAAATGAAGCTAAAAGAATACAGTTAGAGGCTGATAGGGACGCTAGGAAATTAGAGGCTGATAAGGAGGCTGAAATTAAAAGGCTGCAGTTAGAGGCTGAAAGAGAAAAAAAGAAATTGCAGAGAGAGGCAGAGGAAAAAAGATTTCAACTGGAGGCTGAAAAAGAGGAAAAGAGATTACAAAGAGAGCATGAGTTGAGACTGAAGGAAATGGAACTTCAAGGCCATATTCCAGAAAATGGAGGCAGCCCATCTACCTCTGACACTGGTGCAAGCCAGGGGGCCTAAAATTAAGCCATGAATTTTCACTTAGATCCTTTTGTAGAGAAAGAAGATGAGATTGAGTCCTATCTCAGTAGATATGAGAGATTAGCTACTAACTATGGGTTAGAGAAGGAGAAGTGGAGTTAAAATTATCACAAGGGCTTAGGGGAACATCTTATGAAGTCTTCGCAAAATTAAGTAGAGAAGATCAAGAAGATTATGATATTCTAAAACAAGCTCTGTTAATTAGATACGATATATATATATATATATATATATATATATATATATATATATATATATATATATATATATATATATATATATATATATATATATATATATATATATATATATATATATATATATATATATATATATATATATATATATATATATATATATATATATATATATAGATGTAGATATATGTATAGATATATATATATAGATATATATATATATATAGATATATATATATATATACTGAAGCACATTAAAAACGCACCACCTGTATATTCCAGGAACAGAGTGTGAAATGTAAATATAAGTGTTTACAAGTTTACATATTCTTTAATCATTTTCCGATGAATCCATGCTGGTCATTAATTTGTACATTTGATTGTTATGAAATTGATTGCATTCTGTGCAGGCAAGGGAAGAAACCAAAAATGCAACCAATAAAAAAATTTATTCACACTATCCTCAGTATCTGGTATGTCCACCGTCTGCTTGCAAACAAGCTTGGCAGCGGCTCCGCATGGAACGCACAAGTCTCTAAAGGAAATTCCGGGGAATCAAGTCCCATTCACGTGTAAGAGCAGCTTCGAGCTGTTGCTGATTAGCTGGAGAACCTTGCCTGTAGACTCTGCGTCCACGCTTGTCCCACAGATGTTCTATAGGGGACATGTCTGGTGATAGGGCAGGCCAATCAGTCGTCACAATTTTCTGCTGCCATAGATATTGCTGTGTAATGCATGCGGTGTGCGCACAAGCGTTATCCTACTGGAGAAGCTGCAAGTCTGGATAATTTGTGAACGCAGGAGCAACCAATGCATCCAGAACCTCATCTTGATATGTCACAGCATTAACATTTCCACGGAAGACATGAAGAGGCAAGCGATGGTGAAAACTGAATCCTCCCCAAATGTGAATACTGCCACCTCCAAATCGGTTGTGCTGACGAACACAGCAATCTGCAAAGCGCTCTCCACACCGTCGCCAAATCCGCATACGTCCATCAGCAAAGGATATGTTGAATCTGCTCTCGTTTGTGAATAGGACAGCATTCCACTGCAGTCTAGTCTATCTGACATGTTGCCCTGCCCATTGCAGGCGCTGCTGACGATTTCTGTAAGTCAAGTTTGGCTCAACATAAAGTCGTCTTGCAGTAAGGCCTGTATCTCTGAGTCGACGTAAGACTGTCATTCGAGAGACTTGCCCACGTCTACCCACTATTACTCTTGCTGTTTGACTTGCCGGGAGAGAACGATTCCTTAGGTGACTTAGCACAATATGACGATCTTGCGCAGGGGTAGTAACTCGTTATTGGCCACTCCGAAGTCTATCCCGGGCACTGCCAGTGGTCCGTAACGTTCATTGAGACGTACAATAGTGCTGTGGTGGCAATTCATCCTTCTGGCAATGGCCCGCGAGCTCATTCCGGTTTCCAACATTCCAATGGCTCGTTGGCGGTCGTTTTCAGGTAGTCGTGGAATTTCAAGCACATGTACTGGGTGTTTTGTTTCAACGGCCTTTTTATACCGAGTATACTGAAACAACGCGTACACACTTTCAGGTTCATAGCTGTTGGGAATCGTGTTGCACGTGTAACTTTCATTGTTTTCATGTAGTTTGTACACAAACCCGTGGGTTGAATCATGCACTTTCCATTCTAGCAGCCATTCGCTTTCTACCTCATGACAGACACGGGGAAAATCCATTACCACACCTTTTTTTCCAGCTTCTCGGCATCAGTATATATAATAGTGGTGCGTTTTTAATGTGCTTCAGTATTTATATATAAATATATATGTACTTAGCGGTCAGAATTTACTTTCTATTTCACCTGTTACTTAAATGTTAACCTGTTCTGTCCTTACTGAAATAAATAATATACTCCGGAGAAGAAGAATGTACGAATGACATTTGAAGATTGTTGCAATGGTGGCGGGAAAGAAAAGATTTGATACTTAGACATTTCTTCTCTCCCGAAGGTCATATTTCACTCTCTATTTACATTCGTGACTATTTCTATCTACAATCAGTCTCTCACTCAATCTTATCTGACCTCACACAACCTCTACAACCACCTCGCGACAATGGTATAGAAACATGGAGAATAAACAAGCAATTAGAAGAAATAATTGAAGCCTTTGATATGTACACAAATAGAAGAACGGGGCACGTCCTATGGAAAGAGAAGATCACAAACAAAGAGGTTCTAGAAAATCTATGAAGGAACAAAGAATTAATGAAGGAAATTAAAATTACACCGTTAAAATATTGTAGCCATGTAAAAAGACATAACACCTTATAGAAGATCGTAATAGAAGGCAGAGGTTAAGGCAAGCGTTCAAGGGGAAAACAACGCTATAAGTGGGGAGATAACATCAAGAGATGGACAGGAAAGAGTCTATCAGAGTGCACAATCAAGACAAGAGACAAAGAACGTTGGAGATTCATTGTAGCCGACTTTCCATGTGAAGATTGCAGCTGTTGATGATGATGATGTTAAGTAACTAAAATATTCTTCCCGATGGCTGTTCTTTATTCGGAAATATTTTTTTTTATTTGAACAGTTGAGGTGTACGGATATATGAACAGTTGAGGTGCATGGATGTATGAAATGTTGAGGTGCATGGATGTATGAACAATTGAGGTGTATGTATGTATGAACAGTTGAGGTGTGTGGATGTATGAACAATTGAGGTGTATGGATGTTTGAACAGTTTAGGTGTATGGATGTATAAACAGTTGAGGTGTATGGATGTATGAACAGTTGAGGTGTATGGATGTATGAACAGTTGAGGTGTATGGATGTATGAACAGTTGAGGTGTATGGATGTATGAACAGTTGAGGTGTATGGATGTATGAACAGTTGAGGTGTATGGATGTATGAACAGTTGAGGTGTATGGATGTATGAACAGTTGAGGTGTATGGATGTATGAACAGTTGAGGTGTATGGATGTATGAACAGTTGAGGTGTATGGATGTATGAACAGTTGAATCCCAATGTGTTCAAATAAGAATCACACATTTTTGTGGTGGGTAGGTTTCTAATTTTGAAATTTTGCCAGGGCAGCAGTCGTATTGCCTTCCCTTTCGATTTCCAACTGCCGGGAAATTTTTAACGTGTGCAACTTGCACATGGGACCTCTTATTTTTTCGCCCTAATCCGAGAAGGCTATGTATCCTATCTCACAACCAAAGAGACCGGGGGGAGGGGGGGGAGTTATTCCCTCAACTGGGAATTGAACCCGGCACCTCTAAAATTCGAGGCGGACGCTATACCTCTTAGCAACTCCGATTCCTCTATGTTTGTATCTGTCCAATAGTTTTTGTTGTTTTTTTCCTTCTATTTCTTCCTTTGGATATACGTGTATGAACAGGAGCGATTGAATGTAAATGATACGACAAGGTCAGCAACGTGGAACTGATGACAAGAACCAGACTAGTTAGTTGAACAAGAGATGTGAAGACGGGGTCAATGGGAGGACACGCATTAAGACAACCCTGTTGACAACATGTGAAGACGGGGTCAATGAGAGGACACACATTAAGACAACCCTGTTGACAGCATGTGAAGACGGGGTCAATGAGAGGACACACATTAAGACAACCCTGTTGACAGCATGTGAAGACGGGGTCAATGAGAGGACACACATTAAGACAACCCTGTTGACAGCATGTGAAAACGGGGTTAATGAGAGGATACACATTAAGATAACCCTGTTGACAGCATGTGAAGACGGGGTCAATGAGAGGACACACATTAAGACAACCCTGTTGACAGCATTATTAGGACGTTGTTATTCTGGAATTCCCGGGGTTAAGGAAGTAGAAGTAAACCAAAGAACACACAGAGAAGAGTTCTGGAGACAGAAATAAACATGGTGAGTAAGACGTAGACAAACTGATGGTAGCGATTGAAGTTAGAATGTGTTTGTTGAAGGAATATGCTTCTTGAGCAACTGAAGGGTACACATTGATTGATTGATTGACTGAGTGATTGATTGACTGATTAATTGACTGATTGATTGACTGATTGATTGGTTGATAGGGAGAGAGGGTTTTCAAACAGAAGACATTGTTATAAGATAGGACATACATTTACAACAAAAATAACTGATAGTAAAGGGTGTCCATAAAAGATTGTACCCTTTTCAAAAAATTTATTCTCGGCCCCATGATGTGGTAGGAGGATGCTTTCTATCACAAAAGTAAGATAATCTCTGCAAGTTTTTAAGCTTACCTTACAAAGACTCAAAAAGAATGTACCTATTTCTTTTTTTTTTCTCACCTACTTGACCAGTGTGTAGAGAGACATGTAACAATTACCGGTTGCAACTCAACTGCGAAAGTTTCACTTGAAATACCCGTTGCAAGGATGCGCACTTTTTTTGAGTCTTTGTAAGGTATGCTTTAAAACTTGCAGAGATTATCTTACTTTTGTGATAAAAAGCATCCTCGTACCACATCATGGGGCCGAGAATAAAGTTTTTGAAAAGGGTACAATCTTTTATGGACACCCTGTATTACAAGGCAGATAATGTTCTAGAACCCCAAGGAACAGAGAATAGAGAGCAACAACAAGAAAAACAACGTAAACTCGGAGAAGAGAGCTGGACACTGACAAAACAAAAAAACAAGAAGAAAATGAGAAAAGACCCAGCATAGACGACACAGGACAGAGAGGATTTGGTATGTTTGTACTGTGGGCTAATGATCCATGTGGGGCTGAAAGGTGATGACGATGATATTTTTCTTCTTCTTCTTGCAACCTTAGCCCCCTGACTGACAGAGCAGTCAGTGGCCATCACGCTTAGTGGCTTCTTACAGGCCAACAACAAACTGTCCCCATTTTGCTCGGTCGATGGCCATCCTTCGTGCCGTGCTCTAACTCTGGTTCATACTTTGCATCTCAGCCTCTACTGTTCTCCGTCAGGTTGTTTTTGGTTTGCCTCTCTTTCGCCGTCCTTCTGGGATCCATTTCATAACAGTTCTGGTAATGGTGTCAGTGTCCCTTCTGAAGACATGGCCAACCCAGTTCCAGCGTTTGCCTGCAGTGATGGTGTGCATGCCCTATTTGACTGTACCGTGTAAGCAGTTTCTAATCGGAGATGGTATTCGGCCAAAAAATTCTAAGAATTTTTCTTTGGCAGGTTGTATAGGAAGAGGATAATTTTAACATTTCCTTTTTCTGTTACGCTCACGCACTCCACGTCATACAAAAGTACAGATATTATGCAACTCTCATTTAATCTTATTGTGAATTGTGTGCTGTACTGAGAAGATTTCCAAATGATGTTTAGATTTGCAAAGGCTGTTATAGATTTATTCATTCTGTTACTGATGTCTTTGTTAGTTCCGCCGTCTGGTGTTACTATGCTTCATAGATACGTAAATGTCTTTGTTAGTTCCGCCGTCTGGTGTTACTATGCTTCATAGATACGTAAATGTCTTTGTTAGTTCCGCCGTCTGGTGTTACTATGCTTCATAGATACGTAAATGTCTTTGTTAGTTCCGCCGTCTGGTGTTACTATGCTTCATAGATACGTAAATGTCTTTGTTAGTTCCGCCGTCTGGTGTTACTATGCTTCATAGATACGTAAATGTCTTTGTTAGTTCCGCCGTCTGGTGTTACTATGCTTCATAGATACGTAAATGTCTTTGTTAGTTCCGCCGTCTGGTGTTACTATGCTTCATAGATACGTAAATGTCTTTGTTAGTTCCACCGTCTGGTGTTACTATGCTTCATAGATACGTAAATGTCTTTGTTAGTTCCGCCGTCTGGTGTTACTATGCTTCATAGATACGTAAATGTCTTTGTTAGTTCCGCCGTCTGGTGTTACTATGCTTCATAGATACGTAAATGTCTTTGTTAGTTCCGCCGTCTGGTGTTACTATGCTTCATAGATACGTAAATGTCTTTGTTAGTTCCGCCGTCTGGTGTTACTATGCTTCATAGATACGTAAATGTCTTTGTTAGTTCCGCCGTCTGGTGTTACTATGCTTCATAGATACGTAAATGTCTTTGTTAGTTCCGCCGTCTGGTGTTACTATGCTTCATAGATACGTAAATGTCTTTGTTAGTTCCGCCGTCTGGTGTTACTATGCTTCATAGATACGTAAATGTCTTTGTTAGTTCCGCCGTCTGGTGTTACTATGCTTCATAGATACGTAAATGTCTTTGTTAGTTCCACCGTCTGGTGTTACTATGCTTCATAGATACGTAAATGTATTTGTTAATTCCGCCGTCTGGTGTTACTATGCTTCATAGATACGTAAATGTATTTGTTAATTCCGCCGTCTGGTGTTACTATGCTTCATAGATACGTAAATGTCTTTGTTAGTTCCGCCGTCTGGTGTTACTATGCTTCATAGATACGTAAATGTCTTTGTTAGTTCCACCGTCTGGTGTTACTATGCTTCATAGATACGTAAATGTATTTGTTAGTTCCGCCGTCTGGTGTTACTATGCTTCATAGATACGTAAATGTCTTTGTTAGTTCCGCCATCTGGTGTTACTATGCTTCATAGATACGTTAATGTATTTGTTTGTTCCAGCTTTTGCTTCCTTATTTTTATGGGCTCAGGATTTATTATATAGAATGTCATAATTTCTGTCTTCTTCAGGTTGATATTCAGTCCCACTTGTTGTCTGTATTTATTCAGTCTATCTGGTTTTTTCTATGATATTTTTAGTGCCGTGATAACAGTAGTAAGTTAACAGAAAGTTGGCAGTGTGGCTTCATAGTTTCTATGTATTTGTCATATTATTATGTCTGCGTTTTGTGCCGTACAAAAAAATATGCATGGAATTACACAAATCAGTTACTTACTAACTAAACTTTTTAGGTTTACTTTTGCCTTGAAGCGCCGTGAGGAGATGAAACTTGTGTTCTTCAGTCAAGTCAGTCGCATTGGCTGGTGTGAGTCTGTGTTGCTGTAGGATTTATGTAATATTATCTATCTATGCTATCTGTCCCTTGGTCTTCCTTGTGGTCTAAAACCAGATTTATTCGTTTTTACGCAGATAGGGATAATCGATCGGGATCTATTCTCATGAGATGAGCAAACCACTTTCTTTTCTTTCTTTCTTTCCTTTTTTTTTAACACCGTTTTTTCTTTCCTTGAATACGTAAATTAATGGGTACAAATTGTCAGGGAAAAACGCACATTAGGTGCTTATATCTATATTCTACTTTACTGTTATAATGCAACAAAATGAATAAATCTTTACGTAATTAGAACTATGGTTTACTGGGGATAAGCAGGGCTCACTTAATATACGTGTCAACAGCGTTTAACTCAAACAGGTTACAGAGTTTAAATAACAGGCAAGCATTTCCACAGAAAATGACATTAGACGGAGATGTTGAAACAAGATGTCAAAGATCGATCGAGTGTAGTTACGTACCAACTGTCCCCACTACTCAAACATTGTAATATCAGTATAAAAACGAAACGAAAATTGATAAATTGTACATTCTTCCCAACTGTTTGATATCAGTGTTAAACATGGTCACTGACCAACGCGCAGGAGATGAAAATGACATCCTGTCAGATAAGACGCTTAAGGAAAACATGTTATGTTACCACGAGACACAGAATAAGACATGAAGACATCAGAAAAATTGTAGGAACTACATCCTGCATCTAAAACAGACAAAATAAAATAGTTTGGTCATCTCGTGAGAATGGGGTTGGATCAGTCAGCAACCACTACCCGCCAACAACATTAGAAGATCTGGTTTTAGGGCATGGAGCGCACCAAGAGATCCATATACAGACAATATCACAGAAATACTACAACAACACGGGTTTATGGAAGCAAATGCGACATACTTGACTCAAGAACGCAAACTAGTTCCCAGCGTCCCTTAGCTGCGAGGGTGGATTAACAAATTTAAAGTTAGTACGGATACGCTGTAATAAGTTGAATGATTAAACATAAGAGTTTAACAGCCTGTATGCACACACATCCACACAACGGCCAAGGCAAGATTGATTTGTTTTCACTCTATGTTTATTAGCGAGAATAGGAATTCAATACATAATACTATTTCACCATAAACGTTAATTTACTATCTCTATTTATCTTTCATTCATAACCAGCAATCATTCAATTCGAGCATACAATACGTTCAAATACCCACAAATTCACTGGCCATTAAGTTCACACAAATTACGTTATATAAGACATATTCCCTTTTTTGCTTGTATGATATAAAAGGGATTTCACTGATAGCAGGTCTCCAGGGGCTGGGTTTGGTCGGAATGGGTTGGGCTGGGCTATGTTTTTAATGAGAACTTGTTGGGTCGGATTGGAGAGAAAAACTGAAGGCTACAAGACATAAAACGTGAAAGTATGTCTGCATAATTGCCTTGTGTAGTTCTGGTGGAGAGGGGCGGGGGTGTCTCTGGGCGCAGCGTTTCTGTGGGCGCAGGGTCTCTATGGGCGCAGGATCTCTATGGGCGCAGGATCTCTATGGGCGCAGGGTCTCTATGGGCGCAGGGTCTCTATGTGCGCAGTGAGAGAGCAAGACTACAGCTCCCTCATACAATGTGGTAAGATTTGACTAACATGAGGTTGTGTATGGGCTAACATCATCATTATGTGTAAAAAATTACTACAGAAACTACACCAATACTATGGCGCAGGTTTCTTAAAAAGCAGACTAGTTGCAGTCAGTGCTCCATGCTCTATACGGAACGAAAAGGCAATTTAATTAATGAATAATATGTCTGATCTTTTTAAGATGCAAGGTGAACGTAACAGTTATGGAAACATTTAAAAAATATGATTTTGACATTGTTCAAATATTTGAAATCTTAATGATTTGAACTTGATAGTCCTGCAGACATTTGGAGAAGTTAGGTGTGAATAGAATTTTAAAAGTTGTATATCAAAATGATAACAGCAAACAGATATCTTGTTTGTGACTTTACTTTATTTACCTAATATTATCTTCAAGCAATTCTTCTTCGCCTTCGCACACTCTCAGACGTCAACTCGAATATGTTCATAGAAAGTCGTGAACAGCTTGAGACTCTTGGTATGTCCGTAGAGTTTGTTTGGTTTTTTTTTTCAGGAATGGAACTGGTGATGGCCATATGCGCTCTCTGTTCGTCATAAGTTGGGCATCTTTGAAGTAGATATTCAGCAGTCATTTTAGCTGTGCCACAGTTACACTCATCGGTTGTTCCTATTTTTTAACTTGTTGAATAGATGATCTCTCAATCTGTTGTGGCCCTGCGGAGTCTACAAATTACCACTTGTTTTCTTCTACTGAGCTAGTACTAGTTATATACATATATATGGGACCTAAGACGCGTCAAAAGTGGAATGCAGGCAGCGACCCATAGCTTGACTGCTTGCGTCAGGGTCAGAGAACCAGAGCTGACCAAGACCCTACTCCACCTCCAAAGTGGTGGTCCTGGAAACAGGCTGCATCACTGCAGTCTGGCTGAGAGAGTAGGGATCGAAGTGGGAAGGCAAACCCAGTCCTAAAAAATGCCGTGCCGAAGTCGGATGTGTCGGGCCGAAAGGTGCATATATCGCAGCTTTGCTGTATACGGCGACACAACGCAACCAACATCCTTTTCAGGACGAACGCAGAAGAAGATATATATATATATGTGTGTGTGTGTGTATGTGTGTGTATGTATTTTTGTAGCCTGTGTCCACTGCTTCACACTTGTTCCTGTATATGCTTCTGATAAAACTCTTTGCCTCCACGAAAGTTATACTTGTATCAGGCTGATGCAGCTTTTCACCTTCCTTTGCCAATCTGTCAGCTTCTTCATTGCCGAGGATGTCGTAATGAGATGGGATCCACTGTACTACAACTCTTTTGAATTGCTGACATAGTTTGTGGAGTATTACTCTTAGGTGATTCAGGTCTGCATTACTCTAGCTCTTCGACATTTCAATTGTTGGCAGTGCGTCAGTAAATCAATCTAACATTAATACATAAATTATCACTATTTTCTAGTTTTAAAACTAGTTAACGTCCATTGTAAAACTATTCTTTAATGTTTAATCATGAAACATAATTAAATAATACAGTTTGTAACTATGTGACGTAATCTAGCATAATTGTAGGATTAATTTGTGAAATGATAAAATGATCATAAAATGATGGATGGATGCACGAATCTAGTTGGGTCGCCTTAGTGAGTTCGATGATTGTGAGCTGGGTTTTATGAGTAATAAGTTACGATTGACTGGTCATATCAAATGGCTCAATCAAGAATTGAGATTGACAAGTAAATACAAACATATTTTAAATATGAAAATTATTCTCAGATATTTATTGCACTTCATCATAAAAATACACAGCCCTTTCAAGTACATCAATATATTTTATGATTTGGTCATGTGATAAGATATAAGCAGATGAGGAAAAATATTTAAGACTATGATAAACTGTAAATGAATCCACATAAATAATTTACATCTTACTGAAACAAAGACTCATGTTACGACAAAAGGCCATCATCAGGGACAAACAAAAGAAAGATGGCTATGAACAAAAACTAAGAAAGAATATAAATGTGTAGACAATTTGGAAAAAAAAATAAGACTAGTCACTAAGAACGATCGGTGTTGCCACTCTACCAAACATTATTTGGAAATACGAGAGTGGCAACATTGATCTTTTTTTGTTATTTGCATCCTCCTTTATAATACATTTAAGTTAGCTCTCACTTTCTTGTCTCTATTGTGGATCTATTTGAGTGGTCATTTTGTGTATAATCTTCCTTTATAATACATTTAAGTTAGCTCTCATTTTCTTGTCTCTATTGTGGATGTATTCGAGTGGTCATTTTGTGTATAATCTTCCTTTATAATACATTTAAGTTAGCTCTCATTTTCTTGTCTCTATTGTGGATGTATTCGAGTGGTCATTTTGTGTATAATCTTCCTTTATAATACATTTAAGTTAGCTCTCATTTTCTTGTCTCTATTGTGGATGTATTCGAGTGGTCATTTTGTGTATAATCTTCCTTTATAATACATTTAAGTTAGCTCTCACTTTATTGTCTCTATTGTGGATCTATTCCAGTGGTCATTTTGTGTATAATCTTCCTTTATAATACATTTAAGTTAGCTCTCATTTTCTTGTCTCTATTGTGGATGTATTCGAGTGGTCATTTTGTGTATAATCTTCCTTTATAATACATTTAAGTTAGCTCTCACTTTATTGTCTCTATTGTGAATCTATTCCAGTGGTCATTTTGTGTATAATCTTCCTTTATAATACATTTAAGTTAGCTCTCATTTTCTTGTCTCTATTGTGGATGTATTCGAGTGGTCATTTTGTGTATAATCTTCCTTTATAATACATTTAAGTTAGCTCTCATTTTCTTGTCTCTATTGTGGATGTATTCGAGTGGTCATTTTGTGTATAATCTTCCTTTATAATACATTTAAGTTAGCTCTCCCTTTCTTGTCTCTACTGTGGATGTATTCGAGTGGTCATTTTGTTTATACTCATAACTCACGAAATCGACTTGTATTACGGACAGTATTGTGTTCAATGTACAAGTATTACGGACAGTATTTTGTTCAATGTACAAGTATTACGGACAGTATTTTGTTCAATGTACAAGTATTACGGACAGTATTTTGTTCAATGTACAAGTATTACGGACAGTATTTTGTTCAATGTACAAGTATTACGGACAGTATTTTGTTCAATGTACAAGTATTACGGACAGTATTTTGTTCAATGTACAAGTATTACGGACAGTATTTTGTTCAATGTATTTAACTTAGTTCTCGCTTTTCTTCTTTTCTGTTTTTGTTTGTTCGTCCATGATGAAGTCATTGTGGTCGTAACGTTGGCGACTTTCTTTGTCTTTGTAAGACACATTAGTGTTTTCCTTTACTCCGAAGTTTCATGTCTGTAGATGGGGTTAGAGGAAAAAGATGATAACAACGATGTTACGTCTTACTGGGGCAACATATAAGGAATAAATTTGTGTTACGGCCAAGGTCTTCGTCATGGACAAACATAAAGATAAGAAAGCGAGAAATAAGTATAAAAAAAGGTGTCCCATAGCAGATATTGACGTAGAAGAGAGAAGTGTTAGAGACTTCACTATACTAGATTCACCAGCATCGAGAGGTGGGTGACCAATTCCCTTTATCGCTGCCTTTTCCTTCCTTAACAAGTGCAAAGTTAGTACCTATTTACTTCTGGGAAGACTGAAGCGTGTCGATATCGTTAATCGAACCAGCCCCCTTTGCCTCGATAGACCAGCATTCTAACCGCTCTGCCAATCGGACGCTCATAACTAAGTAACACACATAAAAAGTAAATATAAAATTAAATATAAAAATGGCTGGTGCTATACCAGGCAAAACTAAAAATGGCTTTACATCTGGGGAAATGGGAAAATAGGAAAAAAATAAAACTAAGTACAGGAAAGATAACGAAAAACCGAAAAAACCAGAGAGAGAGAGAACTGTTAATACATTAATGCAGAGTATCCTTCACTTTTCGAAGAGGCGAGCGTCGGATGATGAATGGTGATGTACCGATTAAATCAAGGTGTTTCTTCAAACAACTAGGTCAGCCAATATTTTGTTTGAAACACAACTCTAGTAATGACGAACTACCATATGAGCGTTACATTTGGTTTTAAACTTCTTCTTCTTCTTCTTAGATCCTTAACCACCGACCGTCAAAGCAGTCAGTGGCCATCACGCCTAGTGGCGTCTTGTAGGGCAACAACAAATTGATTCAACTTTGCTCGGTCGGCGGCCATCCTTCGTACAGTGCCCCAACTCTGGTTCATTCTTTGCATCTCTGCCTCCACAGTCCTCTGCCAGGTTGTTTTTGGTCGGCCTCTCTTTCGTTTTCCTTCAGGGGTCCAAAGCATAGCTGTTCTTGTGATGGCATCGGGTCTCTTCTGAGGACATGGCCAACCCAGCTCCAGCGTCTGCCAGCTATGATAGTGTGCATGTCCTCTTGCTTGCTCCGAGTAAGCAGATCTTGGTTGGTGATGGTATTCGGCCAAAAGATTCGGTGAATTTTTCTTAGGCATGTTGTGTGAAAAGAGGACAATTTCGACATTTCCTTCTCTGTAACTCTCCAGCATTCCGCACCATGGAGAAGCAGAATGCTGGAGAGTTACAGAGAAGGAAACGTTAATAACGTATATTTCATTAAAAGAAGGTTTTCACCTGACAGAGGTAACAACATTTTCGATAATATTAATATTCAGTTGTGACTTAAAATCATGAAAGGGAAAAGAAAAAAAATCCAAATTTTTCATTATTGTTAGCACAAACACTAAATAAGGAAAAATTAGAAAATAAATGACCCATACATTATTTTGCATAGAATAAAAGCAAGGATGGAAAGTTTTCATTAATTATGAATTCTTCACATACTTCAGAAATTTATATTTTATGTCAAAGATATGAGAAAAATAATAACTAGTTATACACTTTTGTGTGTGTGTACAAAAGCAGGTGTGGAACATTTTTGTAAAGTCCATTTGGTAAGAATAATTAAAGTGGATCGCTAAAGCTTGTTTATTTTTGTTTCTTTTACTTATCTCTGTTCGATTATTTGTTGTTGTTCAAAATAACAAACCAATAGAAAGTTGACCTGAGTGTAACAGTTGAACAGTCACTCACTGCTGAAGTATGACGTATGCATAGAATATAACTTGTCCATAGGGTTAATGATCGAGGTCACTCCGGCCATGACCCCAGAAAGATGGTGACCTCCGGTCTCTGAGAACATGATCACACTGTCCACATGTTCCATTTCGTTGTCTATATCCAATGAGGTGTCAGTATAGAAGGGATCCCGGCCATCTTGGGTGGAGTAAACGTTTCCTTCTGGGGGAAAAAAATAAAAAAGTGTTAGTTGTCGAGAGTAAAAGTAGCGAGAAAATAATATAGTTAGAGTGTCTGAATTCTACACTCGATTGTGAACCGTGAACAGTGATCTTGCTTGGTTGATACTGTATAAATACCAGTATTTATATCATCACATCTGCTGACCTAGAGATGCATATCCTCATACAGTGGGGACTTAGTTATGAGAAAATTCAGCCCAACACATTGGCATATTTATTCCAATTACGTGGCTCTCAACGGTCAACACCTGTCGTGTTTTATTACAAATCATATCAACTAGATGACCCTCGCCGAGTGTGTTAGGGCTCGCCGACCAATGCGCTTTACTTCTGTTCTTTGCTTAATGCTGGAGATTAACGTAAAAGGAAATGTCCAAACTATACTCTTTCCACACAACCAGCCTACGGAAAATTCTTGACATTTTCTGAAGAAACAACATCACCAGCCACGAACTACTAACTTGAAGCTATCAAGAAGACATGCGCAACATCATAGCGGGTAGCCGCTGGAATTGGGTTAGCCACATCCTCTGAAGAGACCCAGACCATCACCAGAACTCCCATGCTATAAAACATTAAAAAAAAAAAAAACTACCTGGCGTAGAACTGAAGAGGCAGAGATGCAAAGCATGAATCAGAGCTGAAGCACCACACGAAAGATTGCTATAGGCCATAAACAGTGAAAACAGTTTTTTGCTGCCCTGCATGACACCACCAGGCGTGATGGTCACTGATTACTTGATCATTCAACGGCCAGAGACCAAAGGAAAAGACAGATGCACTAGCGATGCTCATGCGCAGTACACATGATTTTTTTTTTCATTTATTATCTTACGTCAGAACTTATCTTCTTTTTCTCTTATGAAGTTCCCAATGTGATAAATCTGGTCAAAGAATGGTTAAAAATCTGGTCTTAGACAATGTGAAGAAGACAGGGCAAAGAATGGCTAATCCAAATAACAGCAGAGAGATTGTGGTGTTTCATTCATCACCTTTCAGCTTCCTAAGGAGTAAAGGCCTTCAGTAAACATATGCCAAGTCTTCCTTTCACATTCTATTAGCCTACGGTCTTTCCATGTCACCCGCATTCCTTCCACGCCCGTCCCCAATTCTGCTACCCAGGTGTTGTCAGATCTCAGTTTACCTCTATTGCCCTGGACACTCTAGAAGAAAGACTGCCCTGTAATGCTATCAACAGGTTTCCTCATTGTGTGTCTGATTTATCTCCAGTGTCTTATTCTCATCGTTTGTTCCACTGACATTTGTCTGGTTCTTGTCATCTCTTGTTCCACTGGCATTTGTCTGGTTCTTGTCATCTCTTGTTCCACTGGCATTTGTCTGGTTCTTCTCATCGTTTGTTCCACTGGCATTTGTCTGGTTCTTGTCACCTCTTGTTCCACTGGCATTTGTCTGGTTCTTGTCATCTCTTGTTCCACTGGCATTTGTGTGGTTCTTGTCATCTCTTGTTCCACTGGCATTTGTCTTGTTCTTGTCATCTCTTGTTCCACTGGCATTTGTTTGGTTCTTCTCATCGTTTGTTCCACTGGCATTTGTCTGGTTCTTGTCATCTCTTGTTCCATTGGCATTTGTCTGGTTCTTGTCATCTCTTGTTCCACTGGCATTTGTCTGGTTCTTGTCATCTCTTGTTCCACTGGCATTTATCTGGTTCTTCTCATCGTTTGTTCCACTGACATTTGTCTGGTTCTTGTCATCTCTTGTTCCACTGGCATTTGTCTGGTTCTTGTCATCTCTTGTTCCACTGGCATTTGTCTGGTTCTTCTCATCGTTTGTTCCACTGGCATTTGTCTGGTTCTTGTCATCTCTTGTTCCACTGGCATTTATCTGGTTCTTCTCATCGTTTGTTCCACTGGCATTTGTCTGGTTCTTGTCATCTCTTGTTCCACTGGCATTTGTCTGGTTCTTCTCATCGTTTGTTCCACAGTCATTTGTCTGGTTCTTGTCATCTCTTGTTCCACTGGCATTTGTCTGGTTCTTGTCATCTCTTGTTCCACCGACATTTGTCTGGTTCTTGTCATCTCTTGTTCCACCGACATTTGTCTGGTTCTTGTCATCTCTTATTCCACCGACATTTGTCTGGTTCTTGTCATCAATAGTTGCTTTTGTTGTTCTCCATGTTTCAGAGCCATACAATAGGGCGGACATGACATTTGAGTTGAATATTCTTATCTTTGAGGATCGATCTTCATTCATGCCCCGACGCAATAAAATATCCTCTAGCATTTTGTATTATTATTGTGATACCAGACGCTGGAGCTGGGTTGGCCATGTCCTCAAAAGAGACCCTGATGCCATCACAAGAACAGCTATGCTATGGACCCCTGAAGGAAAACGAAAGAGAGGCCGACCAAAAACAACCTGGCGGAGGACTGTAGAGGCTGAGATGCGAGGTATGAACCAGAGTTGGGGCACTGTACGAAGGATGGCCACTGACCGAGCAAAGTGGATTCAATTTGTTGTCGCCCTACAAGACGCCACCAGGCGTGATGGCCACTGACTGTTTTGACGGTCGGCGGCTAAGGATCAAAGAAGAAGATTTTGATACCACTGGCTGTCCTTCCAACTTTATCTGTATTGATGCCAAGATATATGTATGATTGAGCATCCTGTAAGGATGTTTCTTCAAGTGCAATATTTTTATACTTTCCTGTATTTATTGTCATTATTTTGTCTTTTCCCTGTGTATTTCCAAACCCACTTCCTGTGACCTGTCATAAAGTTTTTTTTTCTTGACGTCTGATTACGGCTACGGGACAGAAAAGCCATGTCATCAGCAAAGTCGTGATCGCCAAACTGTTTAGTCACAGGATTCCATTCCTGCTGGCTGCTCAATGTTTTCATAATCCAATTTATACCCATTAAGAACACAAATTCTAACAACTCAATCGCGGATTTAGGTAGATGAAATTATGCACTATAATGCGGCGTAATATCTTTAACATAACAATTGACAGTTAAGCTCTATGTCTGAAGAAAAGGAAATAAAGAAGGGGTGGAGTCCTGCCTTGTGCCGAGACAAAGGGGATGGAGTAAGAAAGCGGAAAGTAAATAAATGTAAGAAATTTAGACAGAAAAAAGATGAAAGTATGAAAAGACAAACAAACGAAAATCTTTTCGTCACGTAGAGAAAACAGAGAAAGAGAGAGAGAGAGAGAGAGAGAGAGAGAGAGAGAGAGAGAGAGAAAGAGAGAGAGACATAGAAAGGAAGAGGCAGAGAGAAGAAGACAGAAAAAGAGAGTGATAGGGGCGGACAGATAAAAAGAAACAGACAGAAAGAGAGAGAGAGAGAGACAGAACAAAGTTAGATAGCGAGAAACAGAGAGAGAAAGAACGAACGAACGAACGAACGAACTTTATTTTCAAAGGGTTGAGAATTGGGCACGCAGGCCCGTCTGACATTCTGCCCTTCCTTTCTCTCGTCTTTTATACTGGTTTCATTTATTCTCACATACATTTTACCCATGAATTCAAGGAATTCAACGTTATAAAGGTAAAATAATAGCATACTCACATTCACAGTATCTAATTATAAACATGAAATAAAGTATTGTTACAAAATATGTGTGGTGAAAAATTCTAATCCACATATATAAATTAGAAAATAAATGTAAAGCCTAACAAAGTAATTCAATAGAAAGAAAGAAGAATGGTGAAAGATCAGTGCTTTCACAATAGCGGACGCCTGTGTTGTAGAACGCCATAATGGCTGAACACGAAACCTCCTTTTTTCTACTTCGTCTGCATAACTGTAACGCTTCCACGTACGATAGTAAAAGCCTACTGCATAAACTACACGCGTTTCTAAAAATAAAACTGGTACTGTATTTCTTAGACGACCTTGATAGGCACACTGCTTAATGACCTAGATATAATACTACATTAATGTCATTATACACACTACGTTAACCTAAAAGACAGACGGGCTTAGAAGAGAGAGAGAGAGAGAGATGCACGGAGGAACACAGGCAATTGTAACACGTCGTCTCGCGATTAAAAAGTGAACGCCAATCACACGCGAAAGGCATGAAGACCTGATTTTTTCAAATAAACAGTAAATAAAAAACACTAACGATACGAGGTTAGGTTTTGAAAACAGGTTTAAAATCTTATTGGGAAACCTGACATTCTACTGATTTATGTCTAAGCTCCTGACTTTAGTCTGACAGTACAGAAGACATCCCTTGGTATAGAAGTGAACGGGTGGTAAAAACAAATACACGACTATCCTAGAATAATACATATTTTGAACGAAGCCACTTAGCCCCATTAAACTTATATATTTGTGTGCCTTAGGACTTGCTGACAAAGAATATGTTATGTGTTACGCAAATGAACAATTGGGTATAAAATGGACAAATGGAAAATTCCTGGGGGACCTGGATTTCGCAGATGATGTAGCATTCTTAAGTTCAACACCAAGACAATCCCAAGAAGCAATAAATAATTTGTGTCATCTCTCGGTTAAAATTGGTCTCCAAATAAATGCCTCTAAAACTAAAGCTATGAACTTTTCTAACGAGACCTTTGATATCATCTTGAACGGGGAAAACTACAGAAAGTTGAAAGTTTCAATTATTTAGGCAGTAAAATGACTCAGGATGGTGACACAGCAAGAGAAATCCATACTAGAATTGCTTTGGCAGCTAGCGCCTTCAATAGATTATCTAACATTTGGAAATTACGATATTTGAATATACATACCAAGCTTCGTCTGTTTAATTCAAATGTTATCTCAGTGTTAACATACGGCTGTGAGAGTTGGAAAATAACAAAATCATTGGAGAACAAGCTGAATACATTCGAGAACAAATGTCTTAGAAAACTCATGAACATCAGTTGGAAAGAATTCAAGACTAATCGACAAATAAGAGAAGACTCTAGGCAGAAATATGTCTCCGACTATATAAGGAAAAGACGATGGTCATATATCGGTCATGTCCTACGAATGCAAAACAACAGAATACCACTACAGGCGCTCACTTGGGTTCCTGAGGGTAAGCGGAAAAAAGGAAGACCAAAAGAAACACTCAGAAGAACAATAATAAGAGAAGGAAGAACGTTGGGCCTAAAAAATGTGCAAGAGCTAAGAGGAGTGGCGTCACAACGAACAACCTGGAGAGCACTGGTTTCTGCCTTATGCGCCGTGTTTGGCGCTTAAAGAATTTATTATTATTATTATTAAATAGTCTAGTAATTAACAAATTATAGCCAAAATACTATAGTGGGGTTGTCTGACAGCACAAGATCATATTTGCTCATAATGGCATGTTTGAAAAACACTGCTTTAGGGGAAATGAGGCCAACAAGTTAGATACGATTTGATTGGCTGTAGTAATATGTAAGGCGAAACCTTATTAGTCGAACTGTAAATACTATTATTGTTGTTAATGGCAACGTGTAGGATGGGTAAAATTTTTTTCAAAGGCTCTTGTAAACATGGTCTCATTGGTTAGAACGTTCGATATAGTCAAATAGAAGCGTCAGTTCAGGGCCAGTTTTGAAAATAAATTTTGTGAGAAGCAAGTGCGTTGAGATCAAGCTAATATTTTTCTAATAAAAGCCGGGGATAAGGCAGATCAAAATTGTGCCAGAATTCATCGCCAGTCAACGTTACTTGTGTATATTTCCTTGAATTGTGGGACCGTGGTACTGAAGTATTAGAGCAGCACCTGGTCTGAGTTTTGCTGGATCCAGAGGGCTGGCAGCAGACTCCTTGTCTAAGATATCGACCAGTGGTGTATTTCAAGATAACTGAGAAGCAAGCGAGCAGAGGAGACAGTTTTCCTGCCGCCGACATATGAGCTAAGAATTCGTCAGCCAGAGCAGCTCACCCTTGTATAACCCACCCTAAAATTGACTGTAATACTAAATCAAGAGGGACAGTAATTATTTTACAAATAAACAGAAACTGTGAACCCTTCAATATTATTTCCACAAGTAACAAACACAGGAAGTCGTGATGACAAACAACAACCTAGCTTCAAAAGCCAGTATTACCTCATAAGACTACATCACAACACTACACACATATTGTAATAATATTATATGTCAGGACAAAGATCCTTTGTATAATTTTTGTACATAAACATTGTGTTTACATTTGATTGTGATTCCTGATTCACTCTGTAGTTGGATCAGGATATCTATTATTGAAAGAAATTAATACATAATTTAAAAGTTAACACTTGACTTACTTAAGCTATTCTTCTAGAGTGTTATATGTATGTGCTTGTCATAGTGATGTAACGTGTTGGGGATCTTAATAAAAGTGTTTATCTGTCTGTTGGTTGTTGTGAACTTACACTTCATCACTATCATAACCCTAGACATTCAACGTAGTCATCACAGCATTCCAGAATAAGTCTGATTGAGGTCTAAATGTGGTAGCAAAGTAAGGTCATCTGTAACACACCCCACTTATTAGATACAGATACCTTCACAGCTGATCTCAGTCAGTACACTAAGTCCCCTATAATTATTTATATAATCCCAACTTACCACATATATTGGGGTCCTGTCCGGGATATTGAACCCTCTCTTACCATATAAATTTGGGGTAATTTACTTCTGGGAATTATAAAAATTAAAAAGGTATTCTTGGGTTGAAAATAAATAAGGTTGAGCTCTCAGTGCTTGTGGTTGTCCTTAGTTTAATTCATCATCTCATCTCAACCCATAACCCGTCATGGGTCGTAGGGGTGCCATGGTGGAAGCATCAGCAGACAGGGTCCTCCACTGCTCTCTATTCTCAGCAATGCGTACAAGTGTGGAGAAACCGTGTCCTGCCCATTCTTTGATGTTATCAGCACAGGATTTTCTTTGCCTTCCTCTTCTCCGTTTACCTTCGACTGTTCCCTGGAGGATCGTTTTCGAAAGGGAGTCATGACGAGTTACATGCCCAAACCAGGCAAGCTTTCGACGTTTCACTATTGACAAAAGTGGTTCTTGATGGCCTGCATAGGTGTTTATCTTCTCTCTAACATAGACATTTGTTTTGTGCTCTTTATAGCAAATGCGCAAAATTCTTCTGTAACATTTATGCTCGAAAGCCTGAATCCTTCGCTCCGTATCTGCAGTGAGTGTCCAGCCCTCACACCCATACAAGAGAATAGATAATACAAGTGATTTGTATAATTTGATCTTCACATGAAAACTGATGTTACTTTTCCAGATCACATTCAACCTTGTCATGGCAGCTGAGGCCATCTCAAGTCTTGTCTTGATTTCTTTATTTGATCTTCCATCACTACATATAGTGGACCCGAGATATTTAAAGGTGTTAACTTCTTCTAACGTTTGCCCATTTAACGTAATGTTGGTCGGAACATGTTTCTTATGGCTATTCACCAATATCTTGCTTTTTTCTATATTAATTTCCATCCCATATGTTCTTGTTACTTTCTCCAGTCTAGAGGTAAGGTCTTGAAGTTCTGATTCTGTTCCAGCTATCAGATCAATATCATCAGCAAAACGTAGATTACACAGAGGTCGGCCTCCAATCGATATGGTTGATTTATAATCGTAGAGAGCCTCCTGCATAATATGTTCTAGATAAATGTTAAAGAGCACTGGTGACAGGATACATCCCTGGCGAACTCCTACAGTTGTTTTGAAAAATTCTCCAATGTCATTGCTTGCAAAAACAGCACTGCTTGCGTCCTTGTATAGTGCTTCAATGATATCTATGATGTTGGTATCAAAATTGAATTTTCTCATTATTTGCCATAAACCTTCATGCCAGACTCGATCGAAGGCTTTTGTGAAATCGATGAAGTTATGGTATAAATCATGTTGATGCTGGAGATGTTTTTCGATCAGTAATCTAATATTGAAGATTTGTTCTGAGGTACTTCTTTTTGGTCTAAAGCCAGCCTGTTCCTCTGACAAGATTTCTTCTGATTTCTGTTTTATTCTGTTCAAAAGTATCCTTAACATCACCTAACTTGGATGACTAATAAGGCTAATGGTTCTGTAGTTCTTGCACATTTTTAGATTTCCTTTCTTTGGAAGCGGTATTACTAATGACTGCGTCCATTCTTTTGGCCATTTTTTTTGTACTCCATATCTTCTGGCAAATTGTTGTCATGATTTTTACTATATCTGGTCCTCCATATTTCAAGAGCTCTGCTGGTATATTATCCACACCCGGTGACTTCCCTCCTTTCATCGAACATATAGCCTCTTCCACTTCTTCCCGTAGTATTGCTGCATTTCCGAGTTCTCTGTTTTCGCACTTAATGTTGTTTAATATGCCTAAGTCAGTGTCAAGTTTACAGTTATATAATTCTTTACAATATTCTGTCCACCTTCTCATTACAGCTGTTTTTTCATTGAGCAGAGCCCCATTGCTATCTTCTATGACAGTTACCCTGGGCTGTTGGGGTTTTGATAGTCTTCTTAATGTGTCAAAAACTGCCTTGCTGTTACCTTTTATTAGCCCCGTATTAATGGACTCACATTGATCAGCTACCCATTTTTCTTTGGCCTGTTTCATTTTCTTTCTAATATTTTTATTCACCATACTGTATTGCCATGCTGCTTCAGGAACCTCTTTCTTAACCTTTTTCATTTCCCGTCGTGTATCACATAACTTCAGAATGTCATCTGTAACCCATGGTTTGTTTATTTTCTTTCTTTTACCAAGTATTTCTGTTGCTGATTCAATGAGCACGTCTAATTAGTCATAGATAAAATAGTTTAGTCAAACATTGTATACATTTGCCTGTTAGAAAATGGCAGACCTGGCAAAATTTCGATCTGCTGCTATGCAGGCTGCTAAAGATTTGGGAATGGAGGGGTAAATTATGATTGCTTATGTCACAACTGAATGTGACAAATTTGTTGAACGCGAAGAAAAAAAATTTGAAAAAGAAGCTGAAAGAAAGTTAGAGGCTGAAAAAGAACTTAAGAGGTTGCAGATTGAGGCTGACAAAGAGGCTAAGGCATTGGAGGCAGATAGAGAGATTAAAAGGCTCCAGTATGAAGAGAAGAAATTGGAGGCAGAAAGAGAAGAAAAGATATCAGCTGCAGAAAGAGAAGAGAAGAGACAGGCTGCAGAAAGGGAAGCAGAGGAAAGAAGGCAAGCTACAGAAAGAGAGGAAAGAAGGCATATGCTAGCAGAAAGTTGAATAAAGCTGAAAAAAATTATTCAACTAGCGAAAAAGAATGTCTTGCAGTAATATGGGCGATCAAGAAATTCAATGTTTATCTGTATGGGAAGGCATTCAAGTTGCAAACGGATCACAAACCCCTGGCTTTTCTAGCGCAGGCTAGGCATGAAAATACGAGGTTACTCCGATGGTCATTGCTTTTGCAGCCATTTCAGTTCAGCATAGAATATATTTCTGGAAAAACTAACCTGGGTGCTGATTTTCTAAGCCGCCATCCGTGTGATGAGAATCACAATGATCACCAGGAATAGTAATACATTTATCTAGGTGTATATAGAATTATGGACTGACATATGATGTCTGTTTTAAGTGTGGAGAATTTGTGGTGAAAAATTATAATCCAAAATATAAATTAGAAAATAAATGTAAAGCCTAACGAACTAATTCAATAGAAAGAAAGAAGAATGGTGAAAGATCAGTGCTTTCACAATAGCGGACGCCTGTGCTGTAGAACGCCATAATGGCTGAACACGAAACCCCCTTTTTCTACTTCATCTGCATAACTGTAACGCTTCCACGTACGATAGTAAAAGCCTACTGCATAAACTACACGCGTTTCTAAAAATAAAACTGGTACTGTATTTCTTAGACGACCTTGATAGGCACACTGCTTAATGACCTAGATATAATACTACATTAATGTCATTATACACACTACGTTAACCTAAAAGACAGACGGGCTTAGAAGAGAGAGAGAGAGAGAGAGAGAGAGATGCCCGGAGGAACGCAGGCAATTGTAACACGTCGTCTCGCGATTAAAAAGTGAACGCCAATCACACGCGAAAGGCATGAAGACCTGATTTTTTCAAATAAACAGTAAATAAAAAAACACTAACGATACGAGGTTAGGTTTTGAAAACAGGTTTAAAATCTTATTGGGAAACCTGACATTCTACTGATTTATGTCTAAGCTCCTGACTTTAGTCTGACAGTACAGAAGACATCCCTTGGTATAGAAGTGAACGGGTGGTAAAAACAAATACACGACTATCCTAGAATAATACATATTTTGAACGAAGCCACTTAGCCCCATTAAACTTATATATTTGTGTGCCTTAGGACTTGCTGACAAAAAATATGTTATGTGTTATTCAAATAGTCTAGTAATTAACAAATTATAGCCAAAATACTATAGTGGGGTTGTCTGACAGCACAAGATCATATTTGCTCATAATGGCATGTTTGAAAAACACTGCTTTAGGGGAAATGAGGCCAACAAGTTAGATACGATTTGATTGGCTGTAGTAATATGTAAGGCGAAACCTTATTAGTCGAACTGCAAATACTATTATTGTTGTTAATGGCAACGTGTAGGATGGGTAAAAAAAATTTCAAAGACTCTTGTAAACATGGTCTCATTGGTTAGGACGTTCGATATAGTCAAATAGAAGCGTCAGTTCAGGGCCAGTTTTGAAAATAAATTTTGTGAGAAGCAAGTGCGTTGAGATCAAGCTAATATTTTTCTAATAAAAGCCGGGGATAAGGCAGATCAAAATTGTGCCAGAATTCATCGCCAGTCAACGTTACTTGTGTATATTTCCTTGAATTGTGGGACCATGGTACTGAAGTATTAGAGCAGCACCTGGTCTGAGTTTTGCTGGATCCAGAGGGCTGGCAGCAGACTCCTTGTCTAAGATATCGACCAGTGGTGTATTTCAAGATAACTGAGAAGCAAGCGAGCAGAGGAGACAGTTTTCCTGCCGCCGACATATGAGCTAAGAATTCGTCAGCCAGAGCAGCTCACCCTTGTATAACCCACCCTAAAATTGACTGTAATACTAAATCAAGAGGGACAGTAATTATTTTACAAATAAACAGAAACTGTGAACCCTTCAATATTATTTCCACAAGTAACAAACACAGAAGTCGTGATGACAAACAACAACCTAGCTTCAAAAGCCAGTATTACCTCATAAGACTACATCACAACACTACACACATATTGTAATAATATTATATGTCAGGACAAAGATCCTTTGTATAATTTTTGTACATAAACATTGTGTTTACATTTGATTGTGATTCCTGATTCACTCTGTAGTTGGATCAGGATATCTATTATTGAAAGAAATTAATACATAATTTAAAAGTTAACACTTGACTTACTTAAGCTATTCTTCTAGAGTGTTATATGTATGTGCTTGTCATAGTGATGTAACGTGTTGGGGATCTTAATAAAAGTGTTTATCTGTCTGTTGGTTGTTGTGAACTTACACTTCATCACTATCATAACCCTAGACATTCAACGTAGTCATCACAGCATTCCAGAATAAGTCTGATTGAGGTCTAAATGTGGTAGCAAAGTAAGGTCATCTGTAACACACCCCACTTATTAGATACAGATACCTTCACAGCTGATCTCAGTCAGTACACTAAGTCCCCTATAATTATTTATATAATCCCAACTTACCACATATATTGGGGTCCTGTCCGGGATATTGAACCCTCTCTTACCATATAAATTTGGGGTAATTTACTTCTGGGAATTATAAAAATTAAAAAGGTATTCTTGGGTTGAAAATAAATAAGGTTGAGCTCTCAGTGCTTGTGGTTGTCCTTAGTTTAATTAGTCATAGATAAAATAGTTTAGTCAAACATTGTATACATTTGCCTGTTAGAAAATGGCAGACCTGGCAAAGTTTCGATCTGCTGCTATGCAGGCTGCTAAAGATTTGGGAATGGAGGGGTAAATTATGATTGCTTATGTCACAACTGAATGTGACAAATTTGTTGAACGCGAAGAAAAAAAATTTGAAAAAGAAGCTGAAAGAAAGTTAGAGGCTGAAAAAGAACTTAACAGGTTGCAGATTGAAGCTGACAAAGAGGCTAAGACATTGGAGGCAGATAGAGAGATTAAAAGGCTCCAGTATGAAGAGAAGAAATTGGAGGCAGAAAGAGAAGAAAAGATATCAGCTGCAGAAAGAGAAGAGAAGAGACAGGCTGCAGAAAGGGAAGCAGAGGAAAGAAGGCAAGCTACAGAAAGAGAGGAAAGAAGGCATATGCTAGCAGAAAGTTGAATAAAGCTGAAAAAAATTATTCAACTAGCGAAAAAGAATGTCTTGCAGTAATATGGGCGATCAAGAAATTCTATATTTATCTGTATGGGAAGGCGTTCAAGTTGCAAACGGATCACAAACCCCTGGCTTTTCTAGCGCAGGCTAGGCATGAAAATACGAGGTTACTCCGATGGTCATTGCTTTTGCAGCCATTTCAGTTCAGCATAGAATATATTTCTGGAAAAACTAACCTGGGTGCTGATTTTCTAAGCCGCCATCCGTGTGATGAGAATCACAATGATCACCAGGAATAGTAATACATTTATCTAGGTGTATATAGAATTATGGACTGACATATGATGTCTGTTTTAAGTGTGGAGAATTTGTGGTGAAAAATTATAATCCAAAATATAAATTAGAAAATAAATGTAAAGCCTAACGAACTAATTCAATAGAAAGAAAGAAGAATGGTGAAAGATCAGTGCTTTCACAATAGCGGACGCCTGTGTTGTAGAACGCCATAATGGCTGAACACGAAACCCCCTTTTTCTACTTCATCTGCATAACTGTAACGCTTCCACGTACGATAGTAAAAGCCTACTGCATCAACTACACGCGTTTCTAAAAATAAAACTGGTACTGTATTTCTTAGACGACCTTGATAGGCACACTGCTTAATGACCTAGATATAATACTACATTAATGTCATTATACACACTACGTTAACCTAAAAGACAGACGGGCTTAGAAGAGAGAGAGAGAGAGAGAGAGAGAGAGAGAGAGATGCCCGGAGGAACGCAGGCAATTGTAACACGTCGTCTCGCGATTAAAAAGTGAACGCCAATCACACGCGAAAGGCATGAAGACCTGATTTTTTCAAATAAACAGTAAATAAAAAACACTAACGATACGAGGTTAGGTTTTGAAAACAGGTTTAAAATCTTATTGGGAAACCTGACATTCTACTGATTTATGTCTAAGCTCCTGACTTTAGTCTGACAGTACAGAAGACATCCCTTGGTATAGAAGTGAACGGGTGGTAAAAACAAATACACGACTATCCTAGAATAATACATATTTTGAACGAAGCCACTTAGCCCCATTAAACTTATATATTTGTGTGCCTTAGGACTTGCTGACAAAGAATATGTTATGTGTTATTCAAATAGTCTAGTAATTAACAAATTATAGCCAAAATACTATAGTGGGGTTGTCTGACAGCACAAGATCATATTTGCTCATAATGGCATGTTTGAAAAACACTGCTTTAGGGGAAATGAGGCCAACAAGTTAGATACGATTTGATTGGCTGTAGTAATATGTAAGGCGAAACCTTATTAGTCGAACTGCAAATACTATTATTGTTGTTAATGGCAACGTGTAGGATGGGTAAAAAAAATTTCAAAGGCTCTTGTAAACATGGTCTCATTGGTTAGAACGTTCGATATAGTCAAATAGAAGCGTCAGTTCAGGGCCAGTTTTGAAAATAAATTTTGTGAGAAGCAAGTGCGTTGAGATCAAGCTAATATTTTTCCAATAAAAGCCTGGGATAAGGCAAATCAAAATTGTGCTAGAATTCATCGCCAGTCAACGTTACTTGTGTATATTTCCTTGAATTGTGGGACCGTGGTACTGAAGTATTAGAGCAGCACCTGGTCTGAGTTTTGCTGGATCCAGAGGGCTGGCAGCAGACTCCTTGTCTAAGATATCGACCAGTGGTGTATTTCAAGATAACTGAGAAGCAAGCGAGCAGAGGAGACAGTTTTCCTGCCGCCGACATGTGAGCTAAGAATTCGTCAGCCAGAGCAGCTCACCCTTGTATAACCCACCCTAAAATTGACTGTAATACTAAATTAAGAGGGACAGTAATTATTTTACAAATAAACAGAAACTGTGAATACTTCTTACACTTCATCACTATCATAACCCTAGACATTCAACGTAGTCATCACAATATTCCAGAATAAGTCTGATTGAGGTCTAAATGTGGTAACAAAGTAAAGTCATCTGTAACACACCACACTTATTAGATACAGATACCTTCACAGCTGATCTCAGTCAGTACACTAAGTCCCCTATAATTATTTATATAATCCCAACTTACCACAATATGTTGAAAAACACTATCATCATCATTAAACCTACATTCGATATTATATCATTTGTTCGGAAAAATAATCACATTAGGGGGGCAGATCAGAACTCATAAAGTTATCGACAAGTTTACGATTGTATGAATAGGGAATGAGGTTGTTATCTTTCAGATAATGTGGAAGATAGTCCCAGAGATGAGCTGCAGAGTAAGCTAAGCTTTTCTTGAATAAGTCAAGCCTAGGCTTGGGCACTTGTATTTAAGAAAAGCTTAGCTTACTCTGCTGCTCATCTCTGGAACTATCTTCCACATTATCTGAAAGATAACAACCTCAGTCCCTATTCAGAGAGACAGAGAGTTTGATGATAGTAACAAATTTGTAATAACGCTAGGTATACTAGTATTGGCGCGTGACGCAGGTTGTATAATAGATAAAAACAGGATGGTAGGAGAGGTATATGATATTGATAATTTAACACCTACCTGAACCTGACGTCATGTCACAGGTGAGGAAACTTTCTGTAAATGGATTGTCATTACTGCTGGATAAACCTGTGAACAGCATTGTATTATAATTCATATGACTTATTGTATATCCATGTAAAGTCCAATCAGGACTTATTATCATTCTTAGGTTTTTTTTAAAGGCACAGTGTATATAAGTATCCTCCCTTCAGTCATAACTGACTTTGGGAATGCGCCCCAGAGGTGGTAGCCCACCCACAGCTGTTTTTTTTTCCTGGTGTTCCTTTCAGCATTTTTTTTTCTCTTCTCCTTGTTGCGAGAATTTATTTTCGCTCAATCTGAGGTGGCGCCGTATGCAGTATCGCCATTTGGTGCGATCCGCAGCTTCATCCTCCCAGGTTGCTGGATTTATGTCCAATGCCCTCATGTCTCTCTTGCACACGTCTTTCAGCCTCAGCTACGGTCGTCCGGCTATTCTTTTGCTATCTGCCAGTTGTCCGTAAAAAATATATGTGGGAATGCGTCTATCTTCCTTGTGACGGACATGGCAATGCCAGCGTAGTCTGCGCTGTCTCTCATTGACGTGTACCACAGCATGACCGGGACAGAAGATCCACACCAGTCTCTGAAGATTCGAAGCTCATTAGAGAACTCTACAGTGCGGCACCAGGGAAGTGACCGCCAAAATGATACCTGGCAGCACCTTGTAAAATCATAAGGCCTGCTAATAACAGACAATATATCTATTTTCACAGTTAACATTGTAGCAATGCCACAGGCACAAAAAACTGTGAATATTTAAATTTATAATAAAACACATATTAATGCTTGTTAGAGGCTGCTCTGGGGCTCCACTACAATGAAAACTGGATTTTACGTACAAAATATCATTTTTTTTACTTTTGAGCTTATTTTATTAAATAATCATCGAGGAATCGATTGAGCAAGGTTTTATAACATAAAAAATGCATTTGATGTATCAAAAAGCATATTGTCGGCACTACCCCCATGCTATGATTTTCAAATTTGTGCCAAAAATGCACGATTTCTCTCTAAAACTATCTAACAGAGGAGTCTCAAATTTGGCATGCATGTAGTACACATCTATATCTTTAAAGTAACACATCTGCATTTTTGATATTTTGGTAATTATTTTTTATAAATTTAAAAAAAAACATTTTTTAAAAAAAATTTTCACACAAATATATATATATATATTTTTAAACCATTAAAAATAGAATTTTAAACTTATCAAAATAATCATGAGTAGTACACATCTATATCTTTAAAGTAACACATCTGCATTTTTGATATTTTGGTAATTTTCTTTTATAAATTTTTAAAAAATATTTAAAAAAATATTTTTTCATACAAATATAGCTTTTTTTTTTTAAATCATTAAAAATAGAATTTCAAACTTATCAAAATAATCATGAGTAAAATTGTTTTAATTGTCAGTCACAACATGTGGGTTCAAATTTGATAAAGTTTGGTCAATGGGAAACAAGATTTTTGCTCTTGAAAATTGGTTAAAAACCCAATATAGCGGTTGTTTTTTTTTTTTGGTTACCATGGTAGAAGGACAGAAGAAAAATTAGGCAAGACAAAGGCGAGAGGAGGAGCTGCAGGAAGCTTAAGGAGGTGCAGCATATAGTGCTGGACAATTTTAAACACATTCAGCCCCCCAGAATGGAGTATATTGGACAAGACAAGTCACTCGGTGACTAAAATGCATTTTTCTCAAAACTAACATTTTATTAACAAAAATTTTTTTTTTTTTACAAACTATCTAATAGATCAGTCTGAAATTTGGCATGCATGTAGGACACATATATGCCTTTAAACTGACAAGGGCTTTTTTTGATATTTTGGTAATTTGCTTTGATATATTTTTTTATATATTTTTTTTCATTGTTTTTCATACAAATATAGTGTATTTTAAAAAATAATCATTAAAAATAGAATTTTAAACTTATCAAAAAAAGCCTACGGCAAATTGTTTTAATTGTCAGTCACAACATGTGTGTGCAATTTGATAAAGTTTGGTCAATGGGAAACATAAGTTTTTAGCTCTCGAAAATTTGTGAAAATCCAAAATGGCGGATGTTTTTTTTTTGGTTACCATGTAGAAGGAAAGAAGAAAAATTAGGCAAGATAAAGGCGAGAGGAGGAGCTGCAGGAAGCTGAAGGAGGTGCAGCATATAGTGCTGGACAATTTTAAACACATTCAGCCCCCCAGAATGGAGTATTTTGGACAAGACAAGTCACTCGGTGACTAAAATGTATTTTTCTCAAAACTAACATTTTATTAACAAAAAATGTTATTTTTTACAAACTATCTCATAGAACAATCTGAAATTTGACATGCATGTAGGACACATATATACCTTTAAATTGACAAGGGCTTTTTTGATATTTTGGCAATTTGCTTTGATATATTTTTTTAAATATTTTTTTTTCATTGTTTTTCATACATATATAGTGTATTTTTAAAAAAAAAGCATTAAAAATAGAATTTTAAACTTATCAAAAAAAGCCTATGACAAATTGTTTTAATTGTCAGTCACAACATGTGTGTGCGATTTGATAAAGTTTGGTCAATGGGAAACATGAGTTTTTAGCTCTCAAAAATTTGTGAAAATCCAAAATGGCGGATGTTTTTTTTGGTTACCATGGTAACCACATGTTTTTTAACAAAATAAACTGTAGAATTTGGTTCATGGACATACACTGTGTCTATTGAGCACATAAAAAGTTTGAAAATGTTATTAGAACAAAAGTTAGTTTTCACTGTAGTTCAGCCCCTTAACTCCAATTGATCTTTTCTCGTGCTACTTGTGTACATCAGAGCGTTTTAAGTAAACTCATAGGTAAAGTAGTAATGATAATCGTCACACAGAGGGAGTAGCCATCCTAATGACACAGAAAGCAGCAGCATCGCTTATCAGCTGGGTACCTATCAATGAGAGGCTAATATTAGCTAGATTTCAGACACGATTTTTCAAGCTCTCAATTGTACAATGTTATGCACCAACTAACGACGCTCTTGATACCACAAAAGATGACTTCTATGAAGCACTTCTAAGTACCATCAACACAATACCCAAGCATGACATAATAGCAGTCATGGGTGATTTTAACGCCAAAGTAGGTGACAACAACGATGGAGTACAAAGATATCTCGGTACTCATGGCATAGGCTGTATGAATCAAAATGGCGAAAGACTTCTAGAACTTTGTGAAATATCAAACCTCGTTGTGGCAGACACCATCTTTCCACATAAGAATATCCACAAGATAACATGGAATTCACCTGATGGCAGAACTAAGAACCAGATAGATCACTTCTGCATAAGCGCTAAATTTCGCTCATCAGTTCAAGACGTCAGAGCATACAGAGGTGCAGAGATCGGAAGCGATCATAACCTCTGCATAGCTAAACTGAGAATTAAACTGAAGAAGTTATACCAACAGAATAAAAATAGAAGAATAGATGTACCACTCTGGACGAGACTCAAACCAGCCGTTTAACAGATTAAAAAATTTTAAAGCTGCAGGAGTTTACGAAATTTCAGGTAAATTGAATTTAAAGGCATTAATGACAAAACAACCTCTTTGAGTAAATTTTAGGTATTATAAATAGAAGTATGGAGAGAAAGAACAACCACCACAACCAATGGAAAGATCAGTATTAGTTGTAAAAAGTTAACGTAAGAAAGGTGAATCTATCAGACTGTAAATAATTGGCGTGGTAAATATCTCTTATTATCAGTACCTGGAAAATTATTTAATGTTTGCATGATGTTAGAAAGACTTAAATTGCATGCTGACGAAAAGTATCAAGAGGAAGAACAAAGCGCGTGTTTCAGGCCGAAACGCATCATGGTAATTTGATCTAACTATTCACACTAAGGAACAGATTATAGACGAATCAGGTGGAACAGTCAAATCTGCCACTTAATATCACCTTCGGTCCCGATATTTCAAAAAGCCATTTGGAATAGTCATAACAACCTGCCCATCATTGTGTGAAGATACTTACAAACTAATGGTTATTACCAACAAAATAATGTTGAATATAATCAAGAGCGCTATATGACAATGCCAAGATGTTGTGTTAGAACAAATAAAGGGAATACAGAATGGTTTACAGTAGAAACAGGGGTGAAACAAGGCTGTATTATGTCACCACTACTTTTTGGAATAGCTATTGATTGGGTTATGAGAAACTATACCCACAATGAACAATTAGGTATAAAATGGACAAATGGAAAATTCCTGGGGGACCTGGATTTCGCAGATGATGTAGCATTCTTAAGTTCAACACCAAGACAATCCCAAGAAGCAATAAATAATTATGTGTCATCTCGTCGTTTAAAATAGGTCCTCCACATATAAATGCCTCTAAAACCTATAGCTATGAACTTTTTCTAAACGAGACCTAAATGATATCATCTTGAACGGGGAAAAACTACAGAAAGAATGAAAGTTATCAATTATGTTAGGCAAGTAAAAATGAACTCTGGATGGGGTTGACACAAAACAAGAGAAATCCATACTAGAATTGCTTTGGCAGCTAGCGCCTTCAATAGATTATCTAACATTTGGAAATTACGATCATTGAATATACATTCCAAGCTTCGTCTGTTTAATTCAAATGTTATCTCAGTGTTAACATACGGCTGTGAGAGTTGGAAAATAACAAAATCATTGGAGAACAAGCTGAATACATTCGAGAACAAATGTCTTAGAAAACTCATGAACATCAGTTGGAAAGAATTCAAGACTAATCGACCCAATAAGAAGAAGACTCTAGGCAGAAATAATGTTCTTCCGACTAAATAATGGAAAAGACCGATGGTCCATCATATCGGTCGGTCATGTCCTACGAATGCAAAACAACAGAATACCACTACAGGCGCTCACTTGGGTTCCTGAGGGTAAGAGGAAAAAAGGAAGACCAAAAGAAACACTCAGAAGAACAATAATAAGAGAAGGCAGAACGTTGGGCCTAAATAATGTGCAAGAGCTAAGAGGAGTGGCGTCACAACGAACAACCTGGAGAGCACTGGTTTCTGCCTTATGCGCCGTGTTTGGTGCTTAAAGAATTTATTATTATTTATTATTATAGGTAAAGTATGGCGAAGGTAAGTTGGGAAGGCTGACGCATTCGTGTACTTTTGTAGCTGGGGTTTCTGTAGCAATATGATGTACGTGATGAGATTCCCAGCTTCACACACAGCCAGCCTCGTACACAGCCAGCCGCGTACACAGCCAGCCAGCCTCGTACACAGCCAGCCTTACACACAGCCAGCCTCGTACACAGCCAGCCTCGTACGCAGCCAGCCTCGTACGCAGCCAGCCTCGTACACAGCCAGCCTCATACACAGCCAGCCTCGTACACAGCCAGCCTCATACACAGCCAGCCTCGTACACCGCCAGCCTCGTAAACAGCCAGCCTCATACACAGCCAGCCTCGTACACAGCCAGCCTCATACACAGCCAGCCTCGTACTAAGCCAGCCTCGTACACAGCCAGCCTCGTACACAGCCAGCCTCGTACACAGCCAGCCTCGTACAGCCAGCTTCGTACACAGCCAGCCTCGTACACAGCCAGCCTCGTACACAGCCAGCCTCGTACACAGCCAGCCTCGTACACAGCCAGCCTCGTACACAGCCAGCCTCGTACACAGCCAGCCTCGTACACAGCCAGCCTCATGGAACAGTCGTCCTATTCTTTTGTTATCACCTCAGAGACCCCCCCCCCCCCCCCCCCCTACCCGGGACTATACGGGATATAAAAAGTAATACCCCAGTATACAACTTCATGCGCCGTAAAATCAACCTACATGAAGTTGTGTCCGCGGACAGAGAACCATGACTGCTGTTTTGATCGGCCCCACAGTCTGAGACGTCGCTATCTTCATCTCTCTGCTTCTTCTTCTGAGTCTTGGTAGATTTTTTGCTGCTGTGGCTGTGGTTCTTGTTGTTGCTGTTGTTGTTCTCAATATTATGTTTCCGTGCAACCTTCTTGACCTGTGGTAGTTACGGGGAGAGTCATAAATTAAATGATGTGATAGTATTGGGGAGGGGGGGGGGGCAGTATTACAATGTTCAGCGTGTTTGAAAAGTCACTTCCTATTTTTAAATGTGTAGATTGGGGTCGGAGTGGCTAAGATGTATGGCGTCCGCCTCGAATTCTAAAGGTATCGGGTTCGATTCTCAGTAGAGGGAATAGAATAATTTTGTTTCATAACTAGTGGTCATAATGATGTCATACCCCCCCCCCCCCCCGACCTCCTTAGTATTGAGATCGGATTTTCTAGCCTTCTCTGATACGGACGAAAAAATAGGAGATCCCGATTGCAAGTTGCACGTTAAAAATTCGTCGGCAGTTGAAAATTGTAAAGATTCGGCAGCATACGACCGCTGCCCTGGAAGAAATTTAAAAATTAGAAACTTAACCACCACGAAAGTATTTATAGAATTTATCATTCCTATATACACACATTGGTATTCCCGCCGGTGCTTCGGAGTTCATGCACTGTGCTGAGATAGTATATTTTGATCTAAGGGAGGAGACCGGAGCACTAATGGAGATAGTCATCAAATCCAAACCAAACCAAATTTGCATATCCTCAGTTGTATCCATTGGATATCAACCGTTACGATCTATAAGGTATACATGGAACAAATGTAAAAACAAAGAGAACCAACTAGCAGATGACAAATACGTTTTGTTTTTCAGTATTAAATGCCAGAACCAAAATAAAATAAAATAAAATTTGAAATGGTTACTAAACTGATCCTACAAGAAATCTGGAAAAATCTGGCATGAAGTGACGTGATCATCATATGGATCTCACGTCGGGTTGTAATGTTAATGTGACATTGCATTTTACTAACATGTCCGTTTATTCTCGTTATTTTGACGTTGTTTCGCTTCCTTTAATTGAATACGAGCGAAGAAGTAATAATTTAAAATAGAATCCGACTTTTTAATCACCCTGGTTTACTGATCATTAAGAGGACGTTCTGTAAACAATGACTCTGGATTGAAACGGCGTTCTAACATTTCATTTTCTAATTGCTAATGTTTACAAGCAGATTTCGGCAACCAGTCGATCTTGATCTATCGTTAATCCCAAGGCATCATTTGGTAGATCTCTGACAGAGGGGGGAAATAATGTTTAACCTAGGTACATTTCGGACTAGTCTTTTCCAGCAGGCATTTAAAAGCGTGGCGTTTCTCAGGTTTAACTTCACCGGACTCCCAGTGAATACCGACAAGTTAACTAACTAAAAATCACTGTATTTTTCAACTGTTTAAGATAGAAAGTGATCTTTTCTGTGAAGTGAAGTTAATATTCAATGAAATATTTAGTTGTAATTGTCCACTGTTCGGCTGATGGGATTACAGGAAGCTTATCAGGTGGCAGACTTAAAAGTTATATATAGTCTGGACTTATTCCAAACTTCAGATAATCTAAAACCTGAAAACAGACACGATTTTATCAAAGTAGATCTTAAGAGTGTTGAGTGTTTTTAAAGTAGATCACTACATGTCCTGGGTTGACGGCCCCTGTTTTAAGGTATCTCAATTAATTATACAGTATTAATGAAACAGTTGTAAGAAAAAAAATTTTTTTTTCAAAAATAAAATATTATATAAATATATATATATATATATATATATATATATATATATATATATATATATATATATATATATATATATATATATATATATATATATATATATATATATTAACTATATATATATATATATATATATATTTATATATTCCATATACGGAATATATAAATATATATATATATATATTGTTGGAAATCGTAAAGTGGAATTCAAATGGTTCCTGCCCTGGAAAAATTTAAAAATTAGGAAAACCTACTCGCCACACAGATACTGAATAGAATTATTCCTGTATACACACATTGAGATCCTCCCAGGTGCTACCGAGTTCGTGTACTGTGCTGAGATCCTCTTTGTGTGTCCCAACGGAGGAGATTGGAGCACTTATGAAGTTTTCTGTGTCCAGTAAAGAGGGTTCTTAAAACAAAACCAAGTAAGCGTCCATGTTCAATGTCGTAACAATATATTTTTTCGACCCGGGATGATGGACATCTATTGTGCCCCCTTCGTGTCGAATATAGACGCAACTATGTACTTTCATCACATCTGAATCATGTTCTACGTTGTGTCCGGGTTAAACTGCCCCTCCTGTTTCTCCCTGTCTACGACCTTATATATTATAATTTTAGTGTGAGTTGTTTATTCCTTTCTTAATTTCTTAAACGAATATGGTTTCGTTTCGGACAACACCTTACACGAACATTCCTAGTTTTACTGACCTTAGCTCTCTGATTCTGGAACCACACCTGCACAACTCTAATACTAAGGCCCGTCTCAGCAGCCAGGGACTCACGAACCTGGGAGAAGAGAAAAATGAATGTCATAACAGCGTTGCCAATTTTTTTTTTTTTACATCTTTTATTAATTCATTTCCCTTTCTAGCCCCGTTCCCTCCCCACCCCCGTGGAGCATGGAGCAACCAATGGCTGCTGGTTAACTTGTAGAAAACATGAACTAAAGTTGTTATGTTATGTTGTAGCGGTCATTTCTGTAGCAATTAGTTTTACGTGAAGAAGTAGCCAGTCCCATAGACCATCTCATGTTAGGGTTTCCTGTTTCTACTTGTCCCAGGGAGCGGTAGCTCTGTTATTTCTCTGTGTATTCAGAGAACCCCGGGAACTATGTCCGGTGTTAAGTTATTTTACTGTCTAGGAACAAAAGTACGCAACTGTGTCCAGTGTTGAGTTATTTTACTGTCTAGGAACAAAAGTATGCAACTGTGTCCGGTGTTGAGTTATTTTACTGTCAAGGAACAAAAGTGTGCAACTGTGTCCGGTGTTGAGTTATTTTACTGTCTAGGAACATCAGTATGCAACTGTGTCCAGTGTTGAGGTATTTTACTGTCTAGGAACAATAGTATGCAACTGTGTCCAGTGTTGAGTTATTTTACTGTCTAGGAACAAAAGTATGCAATTGTGTCCGGTGTTGAGTTACTTTACTGTCAAGGAACAAAAGTGTGCAACTGTGTCCAGTGTTGAGTTATTTTACTGTCAAGGAACAAAAGTATGCAACTGTGTCCGGTGTTGAGTTATTTTACTGTCAAGGAACAAAAGTGTGCAACTGTGTCCGGTGTTGAGTTATTTTACTGTCTAGGAACAACAGTATGCAACTGTGTCCAGTGTTGAGTTATTTTACTGTCTAGGAACAATAGTATGCAACTGTGTCCAGTGTTGAGTTATTTTACTGTCTAGGAACAAAAGTATGCAACTGTGTCCGGTGTTGAGTTATTTTACTGTCAAGGAACAAAAGTGTGCAACTGTGTCCAGTGTTGACTTATTTTACTGTCTAGGAACAAAAGTATGCAACTGTGTCCGGTGTTGACTTATTTTACTGTCTAGGAACAAAAGTATGCAACTGTGTCCGGTGTTGAGTTATTTTACTGTCTAGGAATAAAAGTATGCAACTGTGTCCAGTGTTGAGTTATTTTACTGTCTAGGAACAAAAGTATGCAACTGTGTCCGGTGTTGAGTTATTTTACTGTCAAGGAACAAAAGTGTGCAACTATGTCCAGTGTTGAGTTATTTTACTGTCTAGGAACAACAGTATTAACTTTACGTGCAGTGTTGGATCGAGTAATGTAACTTTCGAAGTGAAAACAGGAGTACGACAGGGATGCCCCTTATCAACAACATTATTTTTGACAGTCATAGATTGGGTGATGCGCCAGACAACAGAGGGCAGTCCAAGGGGAATTAGATGGACAACGTTTTCTACACTGGAAGATTTGGAATATGCAGATGACATTGCACTGCTCGCGCATTCACACCAACACATTCAAGACAAAACTGATAGACTGAATAAGTATGGCCAGCAGGTTGGCCTGAACATCAATCTGAAGAAGACAGAGGTCATGACACTAAATGTGGGCAATCCTGAGCCAATAACAGTAAGGAACCAGAAGTTAGAACAGACAGACACATTTACTTACCTAGGAAGCATAGTAACACCTGACGGCGGAACAAGCAAGGACATTAACAACAGAATGAATAAAGCGAGAACAGCCTTTGCTATTCTCAACAACATTTGGAAGTCTTCCCAGTACAGCACAAACACCAAATTAAGACTGTATGAGAGCTGCGTACTTTCTGTGCTTCTCTATGGTGCGGAATGTTGGAGAGTAACAGAGAAGGAAATGTCGAAACTGTCCTCCTTCCACACAATCTGCCTAAGGAAAATTCTCCGAATCTTTTGGCCAAACACCATCAGAAACCAAGAACTACTTATTCGGAGTAACCAGGAGGACATGCACACCATCATAGCTGGCAGACGCTGGAGTTGGGTTGGCCATGTCCTCAGAAGGGACCCTGATACCATCGCAAGAACAGCTATGCTATAGACCCCCGAGGGAAAGCGAAAGAGAGGCCGACCAAAAACAACTTGGCGGAGAACTGTGGAAGCTGAGATGCAAAGAATGAACCACAGTTGGGGCACTGTACGAAGGATGGCCGCCGACCGAGCAAAGTGGAATCAATTTGTTGCTGCCCTACAAGACGCCACCAGGCGTGATGGCCGCTGACTGCTTTGACGGTTGGCGGTTATGGATCAAAGAAGAAGAAGAACAACAGTATGCAACTGTGTCCAGTGTTGAGTTATTTTACTGTCAAGGAACAACAGTATGCAACTGTGTCCGGTGTTACAGTTAACTTCACTCTATTTTTTTTTTTAAATGAAGAAAAATATATCCCGTTTAACCTCTCATGTTGTAACGTTGTATCCAATGAATACTACAACAGTATATCAACAAAACAAAGCACAAAAATAATAAGGTGGAGGGGCGGACAATTATACTGACTTAAGAATACAAAAAGCAAGAGCAATTTTTATTGCAATGGGAAATGTATGGGGATCAAAATAAATCAAGTCCGACATAAAGATAAGAATATTCAACTCAAATGTTAAGCCAGTTCTATTGTGTGGCTCTCAGACATGGAGACCAACAAAAACAACAACCGGAAAAGTTACAGACTATCATTAATGGTGTTTGCGTAAATATAATTATTGACATGGTATGACAAGATCACCAATGTGGAACTGATGACAAGAACGAGACACGTGTCGGTGGATTAAGAGATGAGAAGAAGACGCTGGCGATGGATAGGACACACATGGAGGAAAGCAACTTATAGCATTACAAAGCAGCCCTTGTTCTGGAACCCCCGACCGGGTAAGATAGGCAGAGGTAGACCAAGAAGCACATGGAGAAGACGCGGACAGCTGATGTCACGTGACAGGAGAACTTGGCATGTGTTTGTTGATGGCCAATGTTTCTTGGTGAGATAAAGGCGTATTGAGTGATTGAACCTCTACTGGGTTATACTTAGGATTTATAGTGTTTCTAATTCTCGATACCATGTTTAACCGCCGATCCCTGCTCGTGGCGTCATATCTATTGTCTAGTTACTATAAATAGAGTAAATTAAAACGTCAAAATTGTGTGCGCGTGTTTCTCTTTTAACCTAAAAGGAGAGTGTCTTTATTCATGTGATGGTTGTGAAGGGAGGGTAGTCTAGCGTGAGCCGTGTTAGTTCATATCTAGTTTACTCATTATTTGTAGTCAGCATAATTTGTAGCTCCGTGTAGTGTCGGTGGTGGGGGTGGTCTCCAAGGAACGAATAGAAATACCGCGCCCTAAAGCATGTCGTAACTTTGCTGCGGGATGGACATTCGGAGTCTGGGGCTCGTATGACTGTCAGTGGTGAAAGCCGAAAGGAAGCCACTGACATGAAAACGGATGTCCTGACCGCAAAACAGGATACAAGAATAGGATTTTGGAATGTCAGGACAATGTACGAGACAGGAAACTAAGACAGGTCACGGCAGAAATGAGAAACTATAGGTTACACATCCTGGGGATAAGTGAGAGCAGATGGACAGGGGCAGGAAAGTTAAAACAGCAACAGGAGAAACAGTACTTTACTCTGGAAGAGAGGATGGACAGCACAGTGAAGGCGTAGCCATTATTCTACAGAAAGGGATAGAAAGGACATTACTGGAATGGAAACCCATCAACAACAGACTGATACGATTGAGATTGAGAGGGAGATTCACCAACACTACAATAATACAATGCTACGCACCAACGAATGATAGCGATGAGGAGGTCAAGGATGAATTCTATCAACAACTGCAGAAAGAAATGGAAGACACACCTAGATATGATCTTGTTATAGTAATGGGAGACCTCAATGCGAAAGTTGGTACACACAATACATACAATGAAAGAACAATGGGGAAATGCGGCAGCGGAACAGCAAACGAAAATGGGGATAAGCTAATAAGTTTCTGTAGCATTAACAACCTGGTCATTGGAGGAACACTTTTCCCACATAAGGAAATTCACAAGTTAACATGGGAATCACCAAATGGTCGGGACAGAAACCAGATAGACCACATCATGGTTAACGGTAGATGGAGACATGCATTACAAGATGTGAAGGTAAGAAGAGGTGCAGATGTGAGAAGTGATCACCATTTAGTAGTAGCAAAACTGAAAGTGAAACTAAGAAGGGCTGGACCAACTGTAACTACACAGAAAAGGTTTGACATCAGCAAATTGAAGGACCCCCCTTACCAGAAAAGCTTTTGCGGCCGACATTAAGAAACGATATCAATTTGCCAAAAGCCAGGAAAAGACATTGACTGATGATATAGACCAGAATTTCAACACCATTTCAACAGTATATAAGGAAAGTAGCAAATCATGCTTAGGATTCCAGGAAAGGAAGAAGCAAGACTGGATAACACCAGAAACACTAAACACCATAAAGATGAGAAAGGAAATGAAAAGAAAGAAAACAGAAGCGAAGTCCCCCAGGTTAAAGCAACTATTTAGCGAACAGTACAGCCAGCTGGACAGGGAAGTTAAACGCCAAACCCGAGCCAACAAAAGGAATTTCCTAGACGATCTTGCAAAACAGGCAGAAGAGGCAGCACTGAGAAATGAACAAAGCACAGTATACAAAATAACTAAATTCATCAGCGGAAACAAGGTGCAAACAATATTACATTAGTAAGAGATAAGCAAGGAAATCTCATCAAGACAGCAGAGGGACAGGAAACAAGATGGGCAGAGCACTTCAGAGAAACTCTGAACAAGGAAATACCAGAGACACAATTGAATGTTCCTAAGGCTGAAAACGATCTAGATGTAAATACAGACATTCCACGAAAAGAAGAAATCATCACAGCAATCAAAGGGTTAAAGAACGGTAAAGCTCCGGGCCATGATAACTTAAATGCAGAGCTATTTAAGACAGACCCTGAGCTAGCAGCAGAACTATTAGAACCACTATTTGCACAAGTGTGGAAAACAGGGACAACACCATCAGAGTGGAACAAAGGAATAATTGTCAAATTGCCCAAAAAGAGAGATCTTGCAGACTGCAATAATTGGAGAGGAATCACTCTTCTCTCAGTTCCCAGCAAAATACTAGGCAGGATAATTATACAGAGAATTTCAAAGGCAGTAGACTACAAACTGAGGAAAGAACAAGCAGGATTTAGAAAGAACAGAAGATGTGTAGACCATATATTCACTCTCAGGAACATTATAGAGCAGTGCTCAGAATGGCAAAGACAGCTTTACATAAATTTTGTTAATTTTGAAAAGGCTTTTGACAGCATACATAGGGACAGTTTATGGAAAATACTGAGGGCTTATGGAATTCCAAGCTGCATAGTGACAATCATAAAAAGCCTCTATGCCAACTTTACGTGTAGTGTTGGGCAGAGCAACCTAACCTTCGAGGTGAAGACAGGAGTACGACAGGGATGCCCCTTATCAACCACTCTTTTTTTAACAGTCATAGACTGGGTGATGCGCCAGACAATAGAGGGCAGTCCAAGAGGAATAAGATGGACTACATTTTCTACATGATCTGGAATATGCAGATGACATTACACTGCTGGCACATTCACATCAACACATCCAGGAAAAAACGGATAGACTTAATAAATTTAGCCAGCAGGTGGGCTTGAACATCAATTTAAAGAAGTCTGAGGTCATGACGCTCAATGTGAGCAACCCTGAGCCCATATCAGTAAGGAATCAGCAATTGGTACAGACAGATACCTTCACATACCTAGGAAGCATAGTAACACCAGACGGTGGGGCAGGCAAAGACATCAACATCAGAATGAATAAGGCAAGAACAGCCTTCTTTAGCCTAAATAACATCTGGAAGTCCTCCCAATACAGCACAAGCACAAAATTAAGATTATACCAGAGTCGCGTGCTTTCTGTGCTTCTCTATGGTGCGGAATGCTGGAGAGTCACAGAGAAGGAAATGTCAAAATTGTCCTCTTTTCACACAACATGCCTAAGAAAAATTCACCGCATCTTTTGGCCGAATACCATCACCAACCAAGATCTGCTTACTCGTAGCAAGCAAGAGGACATGCACACCATCATAGCTGGCAGACGCTGGAGCTGGGCTGGTCATGTCCTCAGAAGAGACCCCGATGCCATCACAAGAACAGCTATGCTTTGGACCCCTGAAGGAAAGCGAAAGAGAGGCCGACCAAAAACAACTTGGCGGAGGACTGTGGAGGCTGAGATGCAAAGAATGAACCAGAGTTGGGGCACTGTACGAAGGATGGCCACCGACCGTGCAAAGTGGAATCAATTTGTTGTTGCCCTACAAGACGCCACTAGGCGTGATGGCCACTGACTGCTTTGACGGTCGGTGGTTAAGGATCGAAGAAGAAGAAGAAGAAGAAAGCATGTCGTATGAGGCGACTAATATGAAGTTCTTTATGGAGCTGCCAACCTCATCATATAAAACAGAGTATTACAGACACCATTACTGCTAGAGAATGTGAATGTTTGGTGAAGGTTTCCTGTAACAGGACAAAATGTAGTAGTGGCTCCATGATTCATAAGCGTGACAGGAAAAATGAAAACTGATGATGATGACGATGCTGATGCTGATGATGACGAAGATGATGAAGAATATGTAGCACTACAATCTGACAAAACCTTTACTTCCCTACCATACCCATATTAATGATTATACATTTATTGTATTACAGTACTTGTCATGTACTGTTTTACTATGTAGTGTAGTCCTTAGGTCTGTCTATCCTCAACATCTGTTTATAGTTACACCTTCCTTCCTTCTATGCCTTACTTCTCTTCGACTTCCTCCTCATCTTCTTATCTTTGGCTTCTTTCTTATACGACTTTTTCTGCTAGCCCTCCTCTCTTTCATCTTTCCTGTCTTCTACTCCATTCTCTCTTAAGTGAGTGGTACCTCTCATTCTCGCACAATCATATGCTCTATCGGAAGTTATGTTTTTGCGCAAGATAAGCGGACACGATTAAGCACTATTGATAAACGCGCACCATTTAATATATTTATGACGCATTAAGGTATGACGTCATCATCGTTTCCCTTGGATACCAACGGCTAACTTTCAATAGCTTTTCGATTGTATCCTCCGACTTCTTCTTCTTTGATCCTTAACCACCGACCGACAAAGCAGTCAGTGGCCATCACGCCTAGTGGCGTCTTGTAGGGCAACAACAAATTGATTCCACTTTGCTCGGTCGGTGGCCATCCTTCGTACAGTGCATCTCAGCCTTTACAGTCCTCCGCCAGGTTGTTTTTGGTCGGCCTCTCTTTCGTTTTCCTTCAGGGGTCCAAAGCATAGCTGTTCTTGTGATGGCATCGGGGTCTCTTCTGAGGACATGGTCAACCCAGCTCCAGCGTTTGCCAGCTATGATGGTGTGCATGTCCTCTTGCTTGCTCCGAGTAAGCAGATCTTGGTTGGTGATGGTATTCGGCCAAAAGATTCGGTGAATTTTCTTAGGCATGTTGTGTGAAAAGAGGACAATTTCGACATTTCCTTCTCTGTAACTCTCCAGCATTCCGCACCATAGAGAAGCACAGAAAGCGCACAGACTAGATCGGACGTATGTGCTCAGCTCCATAGATGTGTCCGTCAGAATATGTATATAACTGTTAAAGTGTTCGTAGATCTGTTTGAGGATCAATACTTCATGTATTCATGCCGATATTACAGGCATTGCTTCAAGAGAAGTATATTTCAAATATTATATTGATATTCCGTCAGGACAGTTGATGATGTATGTAATATACGGCGACCACGATAATGACCGTTGGGAAAACTGCCGGAGTAATTTATAATTGAGATGGACTGTAACGTTAACGGGATATTTCACTAATCTTGTGAATACTTTATTATGGAGCTTGTCAACATGTTGCAAATTATTAAAAACCTTGTATGTGAAATGTCACAAGTCTTCGGCCACATTTTGATGTGCAGTTGGACATTCAGTTTTCATTAGTTATGGAGTTCGGTTTATGCATGTATGCTCTGATCAATAATCTGAACAACCAACCACCCATTCGCGTTACTCTTTAATGGCACACCGTTAAAGTGAGCCCGCGTGCACCATTTTCAGCTCTTTGAAAATAAAGTTCGTTCATCTTCTACTCCTGCTCCATTTTTTCCTCGTCGTCTATTTATTATCGTCTTCTTCCTCATACTTAATCTTCCTTTTTTCCCCATCTATCTTATTTACAGCATCGATTCCTTGTCTTCATTCTTTCTGTGCTTCTCTGTCTCTTCTCAACACCTTTCTCATGTTTAAAAAAATTCTTCTCCAGTCTTTTACACTTAATATACTGCAACTGACAAGAAACTTATCTCTGTGTTATTGGAGTCTGATAGGGGAGCGAGGAGCAGTAACACTGTTACATACCATACATGTCGTAAAAGCGACTAAAGATGGTTGGGCATGGTAAGGGCTATACGATCCAGTAGATGCTTTAAGCCACAAAACGTCAACTAAAGAAAATAACATTCAACCACCACAGGCAGAAGAAGCTCCTGTGATAAGCACGCGTATGACGATAGGCAGATACAGCCGAAAGAGGTCTGGGTTCCTAACACACCTTTCTATTATTTCTAGTAATATCTCCAGATTGATGGAAGTAGAGGGTAGACCAAATAACGCATGGAGAAAAGAATTGGAAACAACAATTGAAAATGATCAGGTAGACATGGAGAGACCTTGAGCTGATGGCCAGTGAAAGGAGAAGGTAAGATGGTGTTTGTTGAAAGCCTATACGCTTTGAGGATTGAATGACAAGAAACTAATCATCATATACAAGCAACTGTATCAGACAAGAAATCTTACTTTCCTGCAGGGTTTAGGATTCATCTCGAATGAGGCCTTGAACTTCCGCCTTTGACTTGTAGTTAGGATCGTCCTTGGCCTTTTTGGACCTTTGCCATTGGCTAGCTCGCCGCTGTCGACGTCATCATAGCCGCAGTCACTTACGTCACCTGAGGTCATAGAGGTCATATTCAAATTATATTGAGCAATACTGGTAATCAGTAGCGTTGATGAGGGCCTGCGGATGTTGAAGCTATGTGGTGCCCTGTGATATCGGAACTTCTCAAATTTAGCTTTGATGACTGTAATAGACCACGCACTCATTGGTTTTCTACGCCACTGTCAGTAACTGTACTCTACACAAGTTGTGTGTGTATGTGGAAAAACTGATTTAAAATGTATTGCTTACTATAGAGATAATATAAAAAGCTCATGGCTGGAGAAATTTATAAAGCTCATAGCTGGATATAATTACAAAGCTCATGACTGGAGATAATTATAAAAACTAAACTCCGGAGGTAATTATAACGCTAAACTCTTTAGATAATTATAAAGTTAAACTCTGGAGATAATTATAAAGCTAAACTCTGGAGATAATTATAAAGCTAAATGGAGATAATTATAAAGCTAAATGGAGATAATTATAAAACTAAACTCTGGAGATAATCATAAAGCTAAACTCTGAAGACAATTATAAAGCTCATGGCCGGAGATAATTATAAAACTAAAGTCTGGAGATAATTATAAAGCTAAACTCTGAAGACAATTATAAAGCTCATGGCCGGAGATAATTATAAAACCAAACTCTGGAGATAATTATAAAGCTAAACTCTGGAGATAATTATAAAGCTAAACTCTGGAGATAATTATAAAGCTAAACTCTGGAGATAATTATAAAGCTAAACTCTGGAGATAATTATAAAGCTAAACTCTGGAGATAATTATAAAGCTAAACTCTGGAGATAATTATAAAGCTAAACTATTTAGATAATTATAAAGTTAAACTCTGGAGATTAAAAAGCTAAACTCTGGGGATAATTATAAAGCTCAAGGCTAGAGATATTTATGAAACTTAAGATACCCACTTACTGTTTGGACTGAGCAGAAGAAAGGTAAACTCCTTCTCAAAATCTAAGCGACAGAAGAGCTGGGCGTTTCTTAAGAGAAACTCCTCCCCTTTTTGGAGTCTCTGCCCACAGGCGATGCAGCAGAAACAAGACACGTGGTAGATATATTGTGACGCCCTCATCACGAGCTCATCAGCTGACACCGTCTGGTGACAACCCGTACACCTGGTGCTGTACAATCTGGAATCAACCAGGGAAGGTGTTACACAACATGAGATTTCCGAAAGACCGCGAATATTTTAGGTATATCAATTTACAATCACTGCCAAACATAAGGTTTTCTTTCGCCATACATATGTCTTGATTTAAATAACGCTAAATCTAACTTGATTTAAATAACGTTAATTCTAACTTGAGCTAAATCTAACTTGATTTAAATAAGGCTAAATCTAACTTGATTTAAATAAGTCTAAATATAACTTGATTTAAATAAGGCTAAATGTAACTTGATTTAAATACAGCTAAGTCTAACTTGATTTAAATACAGCTAAATCTAACTTGATTTAAATACAGCTAAATCTAACTTGATTTAAATAAAGCTAAATCTAACTTGATTTAAATAAAGCTAAATCTAACTTGATTTAAATACAGCTAAATCTAACTTGATTTAAATACAGCTAAATCTAACTTGATTTAAATACAGCTAAATCTAACTTGATTTAAATAAGGTTGTCTCATCAACATTAGCTGTCAACACCACTTCAAATGTCGGCTGCAATGGATCTCCAACGTCTTCTATCTTTTGTCTTGGTGGTGCACTCAGACTTTCCTGTCCATCTCTTGATGTTGTCTTCCCACTTATAGCGCTATCTTCCTCTTGAACGTTCGCCATCAACTCTTCCTTCTGTTATGGTTGTCTGTCAGGTCTTTCTAAATGGCCTAGATATTTTAGCTGCCTAATTTTTATCTCCTTCATTAATTCTATTTTCATACATATGTTTTCTAGGACCTCTTTATTCGTTTTCTTCTCTTTCCATGAGATGCGCTCCATTGTACGTACTTACATCCACATCTCAATAGTCTTAATTCTTTCTTCGAACTGATTATTCATTGTCCATGTTTCTACACCATACAGTGATGTACAATATATGTAACACTATATGATTCTCAGTTTTAATTTGTAAGTTAACTGTTTAGATGTCAGTATATGTTTCATGTTATTGAATGTAGCTTTGGCCATTCCTACTCTCTTCTTGATTTCTGTTTCACATCTGCCATCTTCTGTTATTATATGACCAAGATATGAGTAGCTCTTGACTTGTTCCAGGATTTTCCCTTTTATGCTTATCTTTAATGTGGGCTTATCGTCTGTTTTACTAATTATCATAGTTTTTTGTTTTCTCGATGAGGCTTTCTGAAGAAAAAATATGGCTTTTGTTCCGCTGGCATGTCGCACAAGGCGATTAATATGTGGTTGTGCATTGGTATAGGATATACATTGAGAAAATCAGTCGTTATTACATGGCAGTCTTTGCCCAGGATAGACGAAATAAAGATGGAAGGAAAAAATAGATAGAGAACGGCGAAGAGAGAACATACAGGACAGTTTGATATCAAAGCACGGAAAGGAGCCAACAACAGAATTTATAAATAGTACTGGAGACAGGAAGTTGTGGAGAGGCATGATCACCTAAACCACAAGGCATGGTACCGTATAAAGCCTAATTTGATCATGATCTGGCATGTATAACCCACATGAAAGACTCCGCATATCCAACCGCACGGTGCAGTGATCGTGTGGGCTGTCTGGAAGCTGATAATTACGCAACAAATCATCTGTCAGTTGCCACAATTAGCCCCCACAAAAACAGCCGTTTGTCTTCCAACGTTTGTCTGCCAAAAGTGGCTTTGTTGTCACGTGACAGACCACCAGACCGTCCCTTTATTTCACCCGTATCTGTGTTTCAAACCCACGCCGTTATTTCTTGAAACTCCTCTTAACCTTCTCCAGCCTTCACTTCTCCTAGCGACACCGCTTACTGTTCCTCTAGTCTCCACTACACTATACTCCACTACACTCCACTACACTATACTCCACTATACTCCACTACACTCCACCTCTTTATTCTCATTCTTCAAAATTGCTTACTCTCCTTCTTAATCCCTATATCATTATTTTTTTTACATATACTTCTACGCTGATAATGACTTGACTTTGCTACTGCTTCTGCTATTAATACTTACGTTAGTACTGCTACTTTTATTGTTAGTGCTTCAACTCTTACTATTGCTGGTACTTCACTACTAATACTACTAATATTACTTCTTCTACTACTACTACAACTGCTACTGCTACCCCTACTACTACTACTACTACTACTACTACTACTACTATTACTACTACTACTATTACTACTACTACTATTCCTAGTACTATACTACTACTGCTACTTCTGCTGCTGCTACCGCTGCTATTGTTACTACTGCTGCTACTAATGCTACCATTGTATCTGCAAAAGCACATGAATTCTGCACTGCAGGCAACTTACAAGGAGACAACCTGGGGTCGGAGTGGTTAAGAGGTATGTCGTCCGCCTCGAATTCTAGAGGTACCAGGTTCGATTTCCAGATGAGGGGATAAAACTTATGAAATTTTGGTTTCAGAACCAGTGGTCCTAAAGATGTCATTCTCACCCCTGGTCTCCTGAGTACTGAGATCTGAGGCCTAGTCTTTTCGGATAAGGGCGTGTCGTAAATTTATTTTGAGAGGAAGAGTCTTAGAAATAGTGGTCCTGTTTAGAGTGGAGAATGATGGTGAAAGCTCAGTGATAGGAAAGGTTAGAGAGTAAATAGTTGCTTCACAGAGTGCTGGGGAGAGTAAGGACAGACTTATTTACGACAAATCGTTCCTCTCAATCTTCTCTTCAAACTCTCCTGGTCAAACAATTATTTGCCAGTTTCCAGACACACACCTGCGCTCACACCGATTTTGTACTTCAAACACACAGACGCACGTGAATACAAACTATATTAAACAGATAGGGGAAATTTGGGCTTTGGGTATTCCAACACAGTACTAAATAAGTTTATGCTGTTTATTAACATTAAAATCAATCACAACGATAATCATGTGTTACAGAAAAAATATCATAAGTACAGAAAATACAAATAACAAAGTGGGGAGGGGGTGAAGAAGATTGGTATCGACTAAGCCCTTCCCGCTTATTAGACAAAGATAAACCCAGTCCAAAGATAGATATTTATCGGGAACATAGGTAATGTAACCCAACAATGAATTTAATTACTCTGAAAGAGGTGTTACAATATTAGGTATGGGTGGTAGACAAAAATCCTGTTATTCCCAATTGTTCTTCCCTATACTAAGCAAATAAAAAGGGGGGGGGGGGGTTAAAACAGAGTAAACAAAATATCCCACTTAAAGGAACAATGCAGGGTATACAGAAAATGTATTACCCGGTAGGTAGTTAACAAATGGTTTGCAAAAATTAAATCTCCTGTCATTCATGCACGCTTGTGAGGGCCCACACTCATACACGCACACACTCACACATTTACCGATTGCAGCATCAGACAATCCATAGAATTATATAAACAGCAATTACACTCCTGACATATGAAAATGTCTGGTACTTCGATGTCCTGCCCCAGATGTAGCGAGGTTTGCTGATAGCAACTATTCCCACTTATCGCCGGACTTGAAGCCTAAGAGTTCTTGTGTTTTATTATATAAAAAGGAATCTATGGGATGGCACTGACACAATTCAATACAGAGGTGAAAATGAAGTGGTCTCTTTAATTTCGGCTCTGGTGGTAAAATTCCTTCGATGCGTGATGATAGCAACTGACCGGTAGGTTTTTAATCCAGTGAGGAAAAACTAGGCTCAGTCACAGTTCAGGTAAATAGGTACTCTCTCACAGTAGAGCAGTAAATAAAATATCGCTACTGGCAACTGTTCATCTTCCAGTTTATCTTACAGATTGTAATTTAATTTGATGGTTTATTTAAATGTTCTTGGGTAGGCTTTCTTTCATGTAATTATGATAGCTAGGCCGCATCGGACCGCCACAAGATTAAATTTAAAATGTTTCATCAATATGTCTGGAAGTTTAAGAACCGAGTCTGAAAGACTCTGTATGATTTCTTTATTGCTGGGATTGCAAAGGTGATCATTCGTGCACAGAAAAAGAAAACACTCCAATGTAGCCACCAATTCAGATGGAAATCTAGCAAAATTTCTACTATAGCTAGTGAATCTTAAATCTCTGGCGACCGAATGAAAAATGGCTTTCTTCGTGGTCTGTATATATCTAACTGGAATGCCAGATTGGGGGGGGACATGTTAGAATTTGACACCTTTTTAGATCTCAGGAGACTTTCGGGGATCTGACCACCAGACTAAAGAGAGATGCCGCCTCGGGTCTTCCGTATCTCCGCTCGCTGCGTCCGCGTCGGCTTTCCCGTTCGCGTCCACTGCGATCGGTTCTGTGGTTAACACCGAGATGCGAAATACCGGCAAGAAACTTGTGTCGCTCGTTTCAGGGACCACTACTGCCTTTGATAGCGCCGTTAGTCTTTCCTGAGATCCCCCAGTGCCTGTTTGATCATGTGCCGCTACTTTCTGTTTGATTCTGGCACCGCCCCCACTGGGCCAAGTTAATGAAAATAACTGCATATGATTGCTCAAGAGATATCCGTGGGCGTGATTTAACCTCTCCTTAAATCAATGGGATGACCAGAATGTACGGTAGATAAACTGTCCACATATTAATCAGCAAACGTGTTGACAATCTGCGTGGAAAGGTTGCATGCTAATGAGTCCAGGTGGAAAAAAAATCCCGTTTGACGAAAAGTTACCACACTATTCGGGGGCACTGATGTTATCCGAAGGGATCGTTACAAAGGGTCGTACCATATCAAACAACAATTCAGGGTCAGTTGAGTTCGTCTGTCACAGGGCGAAAAAAGGAGGTCCCGTTTGAAAGTTGCGCACGTTAAAAATCCCACGGCAATTGGAAATCGTTAAGAGTAGGCTGTAAGGCCGCTGCCCTGGCAGAATTTAAAAATTAGAAACCTACCCACCATTGAAAATATTTATATAATATTGATTCCTGTGTACACACATTAGGATTCTCGCCAGTGCTACGGAGTTCGTGCACTGTGTTGAGATTCTCCTTGTGTGATCCAAGGGAGGAGATCGCAGCACTGATGGAGTTGTCCGTGTGCAACGAAGATAGAAATTAAAACCAAACCAAACCAAACCAAACCAAACCACACCACACCAGACCAGACCAAACCAAACCAGACCAAACCAAACCTGCAGTGAAGGTTCTATTATTTTCCTTTATTGTTATTATGTTGTTATTGTTGTTCAGAATCGACATCCTTGCGTATTGGACTAACCCAAGTGCCCTCTCTCCTCAGCAAATGTCAAAGATTATGTATGTTGATTTTCCTATAGAGCGCTTGCAGCGTGGTTTCTGAAGCTATTTATCTTCTATCTTCCCTTTCAGTCATTTCTGACTGAAGCTATTTGTCTTCTATCTTCCCTTTCAGTCATTTCTGACTGAAGCTATTTGTCTTCTATCTTCCCTTTCAGTCATTTCTGACTGAAGCTATTTGTCTTCTATCTTCCCTTTCAGTCATTTCTGACTGAAGCTATTTGTCTTCTATCTTCCCTTTCAGTCATTTCTGACTGAAGCTATTTGTCTTCTATCTTCCCTTTCAGTCATTTCTGACTGAAGTTATTTGTCTTCTATCTTCCCTTTCAGTCATTTCTGACTGAAGCTATTTGTCTTCTATCTTCCCTTTCAGTCATTTCTGACTGAAGCTATTTGTCTTCTATCTTCCCTTCAGTCATTTCTGACTGAAGCTATTTGTCTTCTATCTTCCCTTTCAGTCATTTCTGATTATAGGAGCGTACCCTGAAACAAGTTTCGGTGGCACGAGGTTGGTCACTTGGATAAAGAGGTCAAGGCTGTTGCCCGTGCAGCATGACCCTGCTGGCATAGTCAGAGGAATGGTCTGGCCGTTATAGTCTGACACCAGTAGCAACGACCTGTCATCAGTAGCATTATCGTAGAACGGAGTTTTCCTATCTCTGACCCGTGATGAGATGTCCAGCCCCATATCCAACCTCCTGTAAGTTACCTCTTACGAGTTTCCCCAGGTAGTAGTATTTCTATTCTTTATTTGTGTCGTCAGAGACACACGAGAAAAAAAACACCAGACATGGTCTGATACTGGACCAATTATCTTCATGTTAGTCCGCGATTAGATTTCCCTGAAATATACAAACAACCATGATCCTTCTAATTCCATTATTAGATAATTGCCTTGTTGGTAGCGTCATGTCCCATCTATTCCCACCCAAGTTGCAATCTTTTCATGCCGCGTTCCGGCCTAGGAACTAAATAGCGCTCTGGTTGAAACAACGCGCATTTCTTCCCGATATACTTCATACGGGATGTTTTAAAGAAATATTCCTGATGTGTTTCTGTGGCAACATTTCTGGAATTGTCCCCATTCTTATTACGCAGGTTCGGGTAAGTATTGAAAAATTGTCTCCAGCATACATTTAAATATTTCGCCAGTGAAGCCTCACTGCTCATCATAGATGAAGCTTCTATGCTTTCCTGACACTGTTTCCGTGATTCGGTACTTCAGAAGCAAAAAAGGACATGCATGAAATTACCACAAGAGAATGTAGTGACGTCATCAGGGCATGGAGCAGAAAGCGAACAACCTAATTATTTCTCGCCATGTTTTGGCTGGTGACTTACTCGTTAATAAATAACACACATAAATGGATAAGAGATAAGGAAGTAGAAAACTAGATAACAGAAAAGCAAGAGAAATGAAAGGTTTACTGGAGAATCGAACTGAGGACCATACAAACATGTCTTCTATTTCATATTTATTTCTGTCTTCAGTCCTCGTATTCGTGCATTTGTCGGGCTACCTTGACATCTCCTACCATGCGTGTTCCAGATTAAGGACTACCGCGTAATCCCCCAAGTTATGAGAATGAGAATTTCTGTGGGAGCCCATAATTTTTTACACAAAAAGTAAAAGGTAGACCCATAGCAACACTGACGTACAGAAGTGAAGTGTTATAGACTTGACCACTTAGAGACTTGACCACTTATAGACTTGACCACTTAGAGACATGACCACTTAGAGACTTGACCACTTAGAGACATGACCACTTAGTGACTTGACCACTTAGAGACTTGACCACTTAGAGACTTGACCACTTAGAGACTTGACCACTCTAAGTCTGGCTTTTTGATGTGTTGTGGCGACCAGTTCCCTTCATTGCTGCCTTTTCCTTTTCTAAATCAAGAGTGATGTCAGGAACACATTCACAGCTGAGCAGTAGTAATAAAATGTTCCTCAAACCATTACTTAAAAGCAGACAAACACACACCCACCAGGGGCGTACTTAAATCATTTAGCACAAGGGGCAGATCCTTCCTTTGATCCCCTCCCCCCCCCCCCCAACCCGCCTCCCCCTATAACACAGAAAAATACATTAAATTCGCGATTATAAGTATAAACAGCACAGTAATGTCATATTAGAAGGTACCCCCCCGCCCCCCAATAGCTGTCACTTGGGACGGAGTGCCCTTCTGCCCCTCATAGTACGCCACTGACACCGACACGTTCACACCAAACAGTGCAATATTTTTCTCCACCAGACTTAATGTGGCTTTTGACACAGTTGACATCAAAACCGGCGGAGTCTGGTCTGAGAGGTGGAAGCCACGTGCGCAGTCATGGCTACTGCTCATTAAGTGTGACTTTGGCGCGCTTAAGCTTGTCACACTTGAGTGATCCTCCACGGAATTGTGCCATTCTTTCCTTGACTCCTCATATCCGGGCACTGTCGACACCCCATCAATCCCAATTGGTCTAATCCTTCACACGCATCTTGTCTTTTTGTCCTATTTCTCATTCTGATTCTCTCTCTCTCTCTCTCTCTCTCTCTCTCTCTCTCTCTCTCGTTCTCTAAGCTTAGCTTACTCAGCTGCTCATATTTGGAACATACTTTCATATGACCCGAAAAGCACGTACACTCCCTACTCATACAACCGTAGACTTTATGAATGCTCATTATGTGGCGCCCTAACCAAATTATGTTTGGAATTATGATCTAATATGCTTTATAGAGGATTTATTCTTCTTCCTCGTTCGTCCTGAAAAGGACGTTGGTTGCGTTGTGTCTGTTTACGCCGGAGCTGTGATATCTGCGCCTTTCGGCCGACACATCCGACTTCAGCACGGCATTTTTTGGGACCGGGTTTGCCTTCCCTCTTCGATCCCTACTCTCTCAGCCAGACTGCAGTGATGCAGCCAGTTTCCAGGACCACCACGTGGAGGTGGAGTAAGGTCTTGGTCAGCTCTGGTTCGCTGACCCTGATGCAAGCAGTCAAGCTGATTGCATTCTCTATTGCTGCATCTTTGGGTCCCATAGAGAATTTGAATATTCTATTTCCTTTTCAATATACTTCTACTTCTTGATTGTGATTGGATATTGTAAATTTATAATGTTGTATTACTTTTATAATGTTGCATTGCCCTTGAATTAATACTTGAAGCAAGGGTGTACTTACAGTATTAGGCATTCAGGGCAGACCCTACATTTGGCACCCCGGGCAGACCTACATTTGACATCTCCGGCAGACCCTACCTTTGACATCTCCGGCAGGCTCTACCTTTGACATCTCCGGCAGACCCTACCTTTGACATCTCCGACAGACCCTACCTTTGACATCCCGAGCAGACTCCACATTTGGCACCCCTCATGAAACGCCAGACTAACATATTAAGCTTGAAACTAGATTTCTAAACACTACAGTACTGTCAAAATTGTGTCCGACGGCACCACTCTCCTGGCTGTCACCTAAGGCGGACCGACCCCCTCGTACCCGCCTGCGTGCCCAATTCTCAACCCTTTGAAAATAAAGTTCGTTCGTTCGTTCGTTCGTTTAGTCGCTACGGACTTTAAGTGCATGTGAGAATGAATGGATACAGTATAAACATGAGAGACAGGAAAAGCAGAATGTTAGATGGGCCTGTTCTTATCCACTGGAAAAATAAAGCACTTTCGTTCTCTCTGTCTCTCTGTCTCTTTATCTGTCTGTCTCTTCTCTCTTTCTGTTTGTCTGTCTGTCTCTCGTAGACTTCTCGAAAACTTTACATCCTCCCCCCAACCCCCCAATCGGATTATCCTTTCTTATAATATCAACTGTAGGTTCTAATGCCGATGTTTGTACTTTTCAACATATTTTATGTCATGTTTATAAGTAGTTAATATTAATATGGGTGTGCTATTTTATTTGACTTTACAACGCTGAATTCCTTGAAATTGATATGTAAAATGCAAGTGAGAATAAAGGAAGAGAGAAAGGAAGGGCAAAATTTCAGATGGGCCTGCGTGCCCAATTCTCAACCCTTTGAAAATATAGTTCGTTCGTTCATTCTCTATCTCTCTCTGTCTGTCTGTCTGTCTCTCTCTCTCTCAAACTCAATATCTTACACTGGAAAGTAAAATCATTATAAACTTGTTAATGCGAACCCCCCCCCCCCCCCCCCCCCCCCACCCCACCTTTTCCAACAAAAACTTGGAGGATGTCCTGTCATGGTATGTCCCAAACGGTATCTGAACACCTTGTCATATCACAACTGTTGTTTCTTATTATTATCAACATCAGTACTTTTAGCTGCTCGTGGGTGGGGCCCAGCTCCTCAACAAAACATGCCACGCCCTCCTGTCTAGTTACATGTCTTCTTTATGTCTGTCTTGTATGTCGTCTCTAATTGTCTTGTGTGTCTCTAATTGTCTTGTCTGTCTCTAGTTGTCCTGTATGTCTCTCTCTAATTGTCTTGTCTGTCTCTAATTGTCTTGTCTGTCTCTCTCTAATTGTCTTGTCTGTCTCTAATTGTCTTGTCTGTCTCTAATTGTCTTGTCTGTCTCTCTCTAATTGTCTTGTCTGTCTCTAATTGTCTTGTCTGTCTCTCTCTAATTGTCTTGTCTGTCTCTAATTGTCTTGTCTGTCTCTCTCTAATTGTCTTGTCTGTCTCTAATTGTCTTGTCTGTCTCTATCTAATTGTCTTGTCTCTCTCTAATTGTCTTGTCTGTCTCTCTCTAATTGTCTTGTCTGTCTCTAATTGTCTTGTCTGTCTCTCTCTAATTGTCTTGTCTGTCTCTAATTGTCTTGTCTGTCTCTCTCTAATTGTCTTGCCTGTCTCTAATTATCTTGTCTGTCTCTAATTGTCTTGTTTGTCTCTAATTGTCTTGTCTCTATCTAATTGTCTTGTCTGTCTCTAATTGTCTTGTCTGTCTCTAATTAGTTTGTCTGTCTCTAATTGTCTTGTCTGTCTCTAATTGTCTTGTCTGTCTCTTTCTAATTGTCTAGGCTGTCTCTCTCTAATTGTCTTGTCTGTCTCTAATTGTCTAGTCTGTCTCTAATTGTCTTGTCTGTCTCTCTAATTGTCTTGTCTGTCTCTAATTGTCTTGTCTTTCTTTAATTGTCTTGTCTGTCTCTAATTGTCTTGTCTGTCTCTAATTGTCTTGTCTGTCTCTAATTGTCTTGTCTGTCTCAAATTGTCATGTCTGTCTCTAATTGTCTTGTCTTTCTCTCTCTAATTGTCTTGTCTGTCTCTAATTGTCTTGTCTGTCTCTAGTTGTCTTGTCTGTCTCTAATTGTCTTGTCTGTCTCTCTCTAATTGTCTTGTCTTTCTCTAATTGTCTTGTCTGTCTCTAATTGTCTTGTCTGTCTATAATTGTCTTGTGTGTCTCTAATTGGCTTGTCTGTCTCTAGTTGTCTTGTCTGTCTCTAATTTTCTTGTCTGTCTGTCTGTCTGTCTGTGTGTGTCTCTCTCTCTCTCTCTCTCTCTCTCTCTCTCTCTCTAATTATCTTCTTCTTCGCTTCTTCTTCGATCCTTAACCACCGACCGTCAAAGCAGTCAGTGGCCATCACGCCTAGTGGCGTCTTGTATGGCAACAATAAATTGATTCTACTTTGCACGGTCGGTGGCCATCCTTCGTACAGTGCCCCAACTCTGGTTCATTCTTTGCATTTCAGCCTCCACAGTCCTCCGCCAAGTTGTTTTCGGTCGGCCTCTCTTTCGCTTTCCTTCAGGGGTCCAAAGCATAGCTGTTCTTGTGATGGCATCGGGGTCTCTTCTGAGGACATGACCAACCCAGCTCCAGCGTCTGCCAGCTATGATGGTATGCATGTCCTCTTGCTTGCTACGAGTAAGCAGATCTTGGTTGGTGATGGTATTCGGCCAAAAGATTCGGTGAATTTTTCTTAGGCATGTTGTGTGAAAAGAGGACAATTTTGACATTTCCTTCTCTGTGACTCTCCAGCATTCCGCACCATAGAGAAGCACAGAAAGCACGCAACTCTGGTATAATCTTAATTTTGTGCTTGTGCTGTATTGGGAGGACTTCCAGATGTTATTTAGGCTAAAGAAGGCTGTTCTTGCCTTATTCATTCTGATGTTGATGTCTTTGCCTGCCCCCACCGTCTGGTGTTACTATGCTTCCTAGGTATGTGAAGGTATCTGTCTGTACCAGTTGCTGATTCCTTACTGATATGGGCTCAGGGTTGCTCACATTGAGCGTCATGACCTCAGACTTCTTTAAATTGATGTTCAAGCCCACCTGCTGGCTAAATTTATTAAGTCTATCCGTTTTTTCCTGGATGTGTTGATGTGAATGTGCCAGCAGTGCAATGTCATCTGCATATTCCAGATCTTCCAATGTTGAAAATGTAGTCCATCTTATTCCTCTTGGACTGCCCTCTGTTGTCTGGCGCATCCACCCAGTCTATGACTGTTAAAAATAGAGTGGTTGATAAGGGGCATCCCTGTCGTACTCCTGTCTTCACCTCGAAGGTTAGGTTGCTCTGCCCAACACTACACGTAAAGTTGGCATAGAGGCTTTTTATGATTGACACTATGCAGCTTGGAATTCCATAAGCCCTCAGTATTTTCCATAAACTGTCCCTATGTATGCTGTCAAAAGCCTTTTCAAAATCAACAAAATTTATGTAAAGCTGTCTTTGCCATTCTGAGCACTGCTCTATAATGTTCCTGAGAGGGAATATATGGTCTACACATCTTCTGTTCTTTCTAAATCCTGCTTGTTCTTTCCTCAGTTTGTAGTCTACTGCCTTTGAAATTCTCTGTATAATTATCCTGCCTAGTATTTTGCTGGGAACTGAGAGAAGAGTGATTCCTCTCCAATTATTGCAGTCTGAAAGATCTCCTTTCTTGGGCAATTTGACAATTATTCCCTTGTTCCACTCTGATAGTGTTGTCCCCGTTTTCCACACTTGTGCAAATAGTGGTTCTAATAGTTCTGCTGCTAGCTCAGGGTCTGTCTTAAATAGCTCTGCATTTAAGTTATCATGGCCCGGAGCTTTACCGTTCTTTAACCCTTTGATTGCTGTGATGATTTCTTCTTTTCGTGGAGTGTCTGTATTTACATCTAGATCGTTTTCAGCCTCAGGAACATTCAATTGTGTCTCTGGTATTTCCTTGTTCAGAGTTTCTCTGAAGTGCTCTGCCCATCTTGTTTCCTGTCCCTCTGCTGTCTTGATGAGATTTCCTTGCTTATCTCTTACTAATGTAATATTGTTTGCACATTGTTTTCCGCTGATGAATTTAGTTATTTTGTATACTGTGCTTTGTTCATTTCTCAGTGCTGGCTCTTCTGCCTGTTTTGCAAGATCGTCTAGGAAATTCCTTTTGTTGGCTCGGGTTTGGCGTTTAACTTCCCTGTCCAGTTGACTGTACTGTTCGCTATATAGTTGCTTTAACCTGGGGGACTTCGCTTCTGTTTTCTTTCTTTTCATTTCCTTTCTCATCTTTATGGTGTTTAGTGTTTCTGGTGTTATCCAGTCTTGCTTCTTCCTTTCCTGGAATCCTAAGCATGATTTGCTGCTTTCCTTATATATTGTTGAAATGGTGTTGAAATTCTGGTCTATATCATCAGTCAATGTCTTTTCCTGGCTTTTGGCAAATTGATATCGTTTCTTAATGTCGGCCGCAAAAGCTTTTCTGGTAAGAGAATCCTTCAATTTGCTGATGTCAAACCTTTTCTGTGTAGTTACAGTTGGTCCAGCCCTTCTTAGTTTCACTTTCAGTTTTGCTACTACTAAATGGTGATCGCTTCCCACATCTGCACATCTTCTTACCTTCACATCTTGTAATGCATGTCTCCATCTACCGTTAACCATGATGTGGTCTATCTGGTTTCTGTCCCGACCATTTGGTGATTCCCATGTTAACTTGTGAATTTCCTTATGTGGGAAAAGTGTTCCTCCAATGACCAGGTTGTTAATGCTACAGAAACTTATTAGCTTATCCCCATTTTCGTTTGCTATTCCGCTGCCGCATTTCCCCATTGTTCTTTCATTATATGTATTGTGTGTACCAACTTTCGCATTGAGGTCTCCCATTACTATAACAAGATCATATCTAGGTGTGTCCTCCATTTCTTTCTGCAGTTGTTGATAGAATTCATCCTTGACCTCCTCATCGCTATCATTCGTTGGTGCGTAGCATTGTATTATTGTAGTGTTGGTGAATCTCCCTCTCAATCTCAATCGTATCAGTCTGTTGTTGATGGGTTTCCATTCCAGTAATGTCCTTTCTATCCCTCTTTGTAGAATAATGGCTACGCCTTCACTGTGCTGTCCATCCTCTCTTCCAGAGTAAAGTACTGTTTCTCCTGTTGCTGTTATAACTTTTCCTGCCCCTGTCCATCTGCTCTCGCTTATCCCCAGGATGTGTAACCTATAGTTTCTCATTTCTGCCGTGACCTGTCTTAGTTTACCTGTCTCGTACATTGTCCTGACATTCCAAAATCCTATTCTTGTATCCTGTTTTGCGGTCAGGACATCCGTTTTCATGTCAGTGGCTTCCTTTCGGCTTTCACCATTGACAGTCATACGAGCCACAGACTCCGAATGTCCATCTCGCAGCAAAGTTTGTTCATTTGATGTTGTTTCCGTAACTTCATTATTTTTTTTACATAGACAGGGGTGTCAGCCCTATGCTAAAACCCCCAACCTGGAGGACCAGGGTACCAGCTTTTGTCTGACCCCTATCCACACAGACCAGTCCAGCTTGGTTGAACCTACCAGGAGTAAAACTCCCACTGGCATAGCTCTGGGGATTGTCAGGGTACGCAAGCTGCCATACCGCTACAAGGTATAGGTACCATTGATGGCAGTCTAATTATCTTGTCTGTCTCTAATTGTCTTGTCTGTCTCTAATTGGCTTGTCTCTAATTGTCTTGTCTCTCTCTAATTGTCTTGTTGGTCTCTAATTGTCTTGTCTGTCTCTAATTGTCTTGTCTGTCTGTCTCTTATTGTCTTGTCTGTCTCTAATTGTCTTGTCTCTCTCTAATTGTCTTGTCGGTCTCTAATTGTCTTGTCTGTCTCTAATTGTCTTGTCTGTCTCTAATTGTCTTGTCTGTCTCTAATTGTCTTGTCTGTCTCTAATTGTCTTGTCTGTTTTTATGTTTTTACTGGTCTCCATCTATTTCAGTGAGAAACACACACAAAAAAAAAGATTTTAGAAAAGCTAGGAATGAAAGAAAGAATTAATGAAGTAAAACAAAATTAGACAGCTAGAATATTTTGGCCATGTTAAAAGTCATAACACCTTACAAGACCATAATAGAAGGCAGAGTTAAAGGTAAACATTCAAGAGGAAGACAACGCTATAAGTAGGAAGATAACACCAACAGATAGACAGGACAGAGTCTAATAAACGATACACCATCAAGACAAGAGATAGAAGACGTTGGCGATCCACTACAGCCGAGTTTCGTTGTTGAGATGGCAGCTGATGATGATGATGATTGCTCTTACCCTGTGGATTACTGAGCAAGGACGACCTTATACAACTATCAACTGGTTTTATTAAAGTGTTTCCTATCCAAAGCCATCCTTCTCTCCTCATCTCTTGCTCCACTGACGTTTGTGTTTGTTTATGAGTTCCAAGTTGGAGATCTTGTCACACTATTTCAATTATTGTACTCTGGTGACAATCTGCAACTTTTTGTTTAGTTCTTAGTCAACTTAACTTTATTATTATATCACTTGTTTCAATTTTTAGTATCTTCTTCTTTATCTGCATTCTGTTTGTAGTCATGCTAGATCTGCAGACCTGTCACCAGGACCAATCCCACAGTCTTTACCAGGTTCATATGGCATCCCCATAGCTTCTGCATGAGCTCAGCACCATCTGGCCAGGTAGTAGGAATAACCATCATCCACAACCAGTGCAATTACCAGTGCATGAAATAAGGAAATTTAGACACAGATTCTATCCAATCTACCAGCTTTGCGGACACCAGCAGACCATTCCATTCCACATGAGAATAGTCCACTGCAGATTACTGTAGCGTGTTGTCGTCTGTTTTTTTTTTCATTTGTGGTCCAATAATGGCCAAATTCTGAATAAAGGGATGATGAGGACATGACCAACCCAGTTCCAGCGTCTGCCAGCTATGATGGTGTGCATGTCCTCTTGCTTGCTACGAGTAAGCAGATCTTGGTTAGTGATGGTATTCGGCCAAAAGATTCGGTGAATTTTTCTTAGGCAAGTTGTGTGAAAAGAGGACAATTTCGACATTTCCTTCTCTGTAACTCTCCAAAGAGTTACCACATATCATTTATACAATTTTAATTCTCTTGTTAATTAGGACAGACATAAAAGCAAGGTTAAATAATTATTATTTGTCGGGAGCCTATTAGGACACGCACAAAAGAGAGCATGACTGCTGTTCCTTCAGATGTGTCATGACAGACGATAAATGGGAGGTTGTGCACGGGGTTAACAAGTTCATCATGTCAAACAAATGTCTACACAAACCACAACTACAAGAACAAATGTCTACACAAACCACAACTACAAAAACAAATGTCTACACAAACCACAACTACAAGAACAAATGTCTACACAAACCACAACTACAAGAACAAATGTCTACACAAACCACAACTACAAGAACAAATGTCTACACAAACCACAACTACAAGAACAAATGTCTACACAAACCACAACTACAAGAACAAATGTCTACACAAACCACAACTACAAGAACAAATGTCTACACAAACCACAACTACAAGAAGAAATGTCTACACAAACCACAACTACAAGAACAAATGAAAGCTACTGTGGTAGTGCAGGTGTCATGCAAGAGGATTAGCCCCAGTGGGTAGCTCTGTACTCCATAAGAAACAAACATGGAAACATAATTGTTGAATATAAAATCCCAGCTTTTTCTGTCAGTGCATAACGCTAAGGGATGCAACCGTGGTTGAAAGTTAGACATTAATTGTATTGTTTCCTTTATTTGTACTCTCCCGAAAATAGTAACACTTACCAAAGAAGAATGCGCAAATGACGGTGTGGACATAAATATATTTATAGAATGTGTGATCCCGTATACACACATTGGGATCCTCGCTGCTGCTACGTAGTTCGTGTTATATGGGGATGCACAGTGGTTTTTTAAAAATACTTGTGAATAAGTAAAATTGCCGTTGGGTATTGGTGCTTTTGAATTTAATGCCCGTCTTATGACGGGCTTTTACATTAGTAATTGAATATTATCTACATGTCTTTCCCCTAACCTGAACAGCAATAAAAGCAGTGGCGTTAACTACCACCTAGGTAGACCAGGCACGTCCTTGGGGACACAGCAACGGGAGTGGCCTCGGAAAGTAGTGGTCGGGAAGATCCGTTGTTTCTATAAATTACCTTTAAATTTAAAATGTCCTTTTAATTTTTGGGGGTCGGAGTCGATACGAGGTATGGTGTCCTCCTCGAATTCTAAGGGTACCGGGTTCTGTTATCATTACATGTGTCACATAAATATTGGGTCGATCTCTTTTCCTCTCCGGCAGTATTTAGTTACAATTTTTGTGTGTGTACTAAATTACTTGCAATGTCCGTGGTCGCCCATTGCTATCAAGCATATATTTTGTACTTTCAAATTATCTCAGTGATAAGTCGTCCTGTCTGTTTGTTTACCCGTTCATCTCTGCTGGAAAAGGAGACGGATGAAATAGTATTAACCGACAATCATGTTGGAAAATTTTGGGTGTGCACGACATCAGGCTACGGATTAACACTAAATTAGCGAATTTGTTTAATCGTTGATAAGGCTCATCTGCCTTCCTCGACCAGATGGGTAAACGAAGAATTTTGTTTGCGCAAGCAACGGGTAGTTAGATTACTCGCCTGCGCGACACATTTCTGGACAGACAAGAATGACTTAATCGTTTCCGGTACACCTTGTTACAAAGACATTACTTTTAATGAAAGTAAGGTGTTAATTTGAGAAAACATTGCAGAGAGAGGATCGAAATTTTTCATTCCATATTTGGGAGGCATGACCTTTGCAGTAACGCGCAGAAATATCCATATGGAAATAATTTGAATTACCCCACAAAACACGCATATTTGAAACCATTGAAAGGCATTCGGAATGAAGGCACAAAACCCCTTCCGATTGGAGCCCTGCTTAACATCGTAACAAACAAATGCGGGGGAAGAAAGGCAATATAGCCTGACATTTTAGACAGTTTAAAGCAATTTGAAAATTCATTCGCGCCAAGAAGACAACCAGACCTTGTCAGAGTTAAGAATAGTACCAGATCGGACTTTGTTGGAGCATGCTGAGGACTTAGAGCTTAAGAAAACGCTACAGTTTTAACATGGAAAACTGGAATCTGAGGGAACTGAAACACAAGTGAAAGTGGGAACTTATTGCTAAAGTAACAACACCCCAGACCAAGTGTAAGACGCCTCTATAAGTGCCTTTATTTCTCTGAGCCAGCAGTCTGTGAGCCTAAAGATTGGCGTAAGTTCTACATTTAAATCCAATGACATGGACATCCACTAGCAATTTTCATATATTAATATTCACATGTCAATATATATATATATATATATATATATATATATATATATATATATATATATATATATATATATATATATATATATATATATATATATATATATATATATATATTATTAACATAAGATTGTTAGTATGTGAAAATTGCTTGTGTATTTCCAAGTCATTTGCGGCTTATAACCTCAGCATATAGAATGATGATGTCACGAACCACCCCTGCCAGGGCTGGTGACTGCTTTATTGCGAGTTTCTTATAAAGAACCAAAAGCAGAGGTAGTCCCAAGCTCCATATGGAGCAGGAAGGGAATGATGAAAGAAATGATGTACGTACTTGTTATACTATTAACCTTTTCAACCAGTGTAAACGTAAAACATATTCACGTTAAATGTAATGAAAGTTTCAACTTTTCAACCAGTGTAAATGTAAAACATATTCACTCCAACTGTAATGAAAGTTTACAACCTTTTCAACCGATGTAAACGTAAACATATTCAAAATATATTGTTAACATTGTCAACTAAAGTTGAATATAAAACTATTCATTTTAAAAGTATAGATAGTTTGCCGTCCACTGGGATTCGGATTTATTCAGAAAGAGGGTAAAAGTTCTGATATAGATGGGATGGTGGAATGGAAAGAGGGGGGCACATAAATATGTGTCTGGAAACTCAGTACTCATAGGGTATTCGTTTCTCTTCTTGTGCCACACTAGTTGGTGGTACCAATTGAGGGTACTATGTCTGGAACACGTGAGGGTATAAGTGGCCTGAAGTCGACTCTAGACACCATCATCAGACGGGTCTTAGAGACGCGGGACCAGTTTTGCAGTTACTCCCTGATTCTATTTGAACGTGCTGCAACTCTTAATCTTGACCAAGGACGCGAGCAATCCAGTCATTTATCTGCGAAGAACCAAAACACCAGCGGGAGCAGAAAACCCAGCAGCTAAGTGTACGCATAAAAACTGTCACGTGAAACTTCCCGTTATATAATTTCTCATTAACATCATATGATGATGATCAATTTTTTGTTAAAGATTATTCAATTTTTAATAAATGTTAAGACATCATTGATTTTTAAATTTTTTACTTATATAAAGGCAAATCTAAAGCTGATTTCATCATTTTGAATGTACTACATCCCTATGTCCCAGACAATTTCTAAAATACACTCAACCAGAGCTAATAAATAATATTAAGAGGAAATTCGCTGAATTAACTTAGCTGGGGACTTGAACGAGCTAACGAATAATAAGTTAACCCTATCCTTCACAAAAGTAGACGGCAGATACTAGAGTTAACGTGCTCAGCCAATGCAGCATTGTTCTGGCTTTTCTAAATATCTTGTGAATACTCCCTGGAGGTAGAAGCATAATTATTCTTCTACCTACAACTCTGCCAAGATTAATCTTGTTCAAAGGTAGACACCTTTGAAGACCCACATTAATTACTCTTGAGTTTTGGCCACTGTTGGGCCACTTCTGCAGAGCTAAGGGGAGGCAAACCGTGACAACATGGAATATATTTGCTGGACTTTATTTTAGAATCTGTGTGTCCTAATAATGTCACACTACCTCTTCGCCGCCCCCCCCCCCTTTCCCAATTTCCTGGGTAGTGGAATCGAACGCCTAGCCTTCTCGAATAAGGGCGAAAAAATAGGAGGTCCTGTGTGTAAGTTGAGCACGTTAAAAATCCATCGGCAGTTTGAAATTATAAAGAATAGGCCACATAGCCGTTGCCCTGGCAAAATTTTGAAAGTTAGGAATACCTACTTGCCACAAAAATATTTTGTAGAATGTGTGCTCCTGAATATGGTCATTACAACCAAACAAACAAACAAACAATTAATTTGCTTTGATTCTGTGTTAAACGTCAGAGAATGTCCCAGTTTCTGCAGGCAGAAATCAGCGGGATAAAGACGACACGGGGATTATCTTTAGCGGATGGCACAGGACAGGGGAACCTAGAACAAAATTGTTGAACCGCCTGTTCTCCTTCGTGAGGTTAAAGGTGATGATGATGATGACGAAATAAGGTATCATCTTGTTGATACATATTTCTTGTATATTGACTATAGTTGTTTTTACATATTTGTTGTATATTGATTACACTGACTAACAAAAAAAAACTTTTTTTTTCTTTCTCTAACATTTCTATGTTTTTCTGGTCAATTTTAATGCGCTGTTTTTAAATCTGCAAACCGTTTTTCTCTGTCAGGTCGGGATCTCTAGAAATACGCAATTGAAGTTTTTTAACAACGCATACAGTATTACAACATCATTCGTACAAGAAGTATAACAGTTATGTAGGCTTGAATTTCTTTGCAGTCGACTTTCGTCGGTGAATGGCATGTGGTACATCGCGATGAATCATCCAACAATAATCGGCAAGCATGGTCACACTCCACCGTCCTTGATAACGTGACTCCATTACGGCGATATCTTGATGGAATCGTTCTCCATGTTCATCGCTGACTTCGCCAAGGTTGTCAGGGAAAAAGTCAAGATGCGAATCGAGCAAATGGATTTTGAGGGACATGTTACAGCTCATAATTCTGTATGCATCTATGCACTGCTTAACAATATGCAACATAGTCGACAGATTTGTGATTTCCCAGAAAGTTATCGACGATCGATTTGAATGCCATCCATGCGCGAAGTTCACTACCATTTAACAAGTTCTCGAATTGTTTGTCTGCAATAACTTTCCTAATCTGAGGTCCTACAAAGATACCTTCCTTTATCTTTGCATCGCTAACTTGCGGAAACTTTTCTCGAAGATAAGTGAAAGCTTTGCTCGTTTTATCTAACGCTTTTACAAAATTCTTCATGAGCCCCAACTTTATATGTAACAGTGGTAAAATGAAGCTGTCTTTGTTAACTAATGGCTCGTGTATTACATTTTTATGCCCGAGCTGCATACGATCCCGGATAGGCCACACCTTTCTTGCATAATGTTCCTGTCTGTTGCGGCTGTCCCATTCACATCGGAAGCAACAAAATTTAGTATACCCAGTCTGCATGCCCGTGAGAATTGCAATGACCTTTAGGTCTCCACAAATCCGCCATTGGTAGTCATTATACTTTATTTTTTCCAAACGTATAGCCATATTGTCATAAGTTTCTTTCATATGAACAGAGTAGGCGACTGGAATTGATGAAAATAAATTTCTGTTATGCAATAACACGGCTTTTAGACTAGTCTTGGAAGAATCGATGAAAAATCGCCATTCGTTTACTATGTGCTCATGACCGTTTACATCTTTGCAATAGCAAATGTCATCATCCATCTCAAAGTATTGAACAAGTTCTCTGTGTCTATGACGAAATTTAGATATCGGAGTATTTGGCGCTAAAAGACTCCATTCTTTGAGTCGCGAACCGAGTAATTCCGCTCGTCCTTTGGTAAGAGCGAGATCACGTATTAGATCTGAAAGTTCTGAATGGTTAATTAAGTAAACACCATCATTCACCGGTATGTAATCTGAGTCAGAATTAGTTTCTAAAGCAGGTAAACTATCACTTTCTGATGGTTCATTCACGTCCAGTGGATATTGTTCTGGTGGTACTTGGATCGGACACGTGATTGGATCATGAGGCACTGGTTTCGAAACCGATTCAATATTTGGATAAACCACAGACTTTCTAGTTTTAAAAGTGAAACCATGGATATTTGTCAAGCAGAAGTAACAATCAGTAGTGTGATTTGTATGTTCACGCCATATTACTGGCACTCCAAAAGGCATCGACTTATGCTTCGGCGATTTTCGTAACCAACCTGCCAATGTATCGAACAAACTGCATTTGGCTTCCAAGATTTATTTGCGTCATCAACTTTCGAATCGAAATAAAGTTCATATGCTTTCTTTAGTAATGGTGTAAAGTTTTTCTGGTCAACACGATCGGTAAAATATCCGCACACGTAACAGAACAGATCAGCCGAATTTCTACAACTTCTAGAAGCCATGTTTTGCTCAGAATTATTTCAAAATACAGTAACTATTTGAAAAATCGCGTAACATATGTCATGCATCTTTTAGCAGTATAAAAAGTAGAATTATGTTGCTTTTTATTAATTTTTAATAAGTTATAAAGTAAAAATGAAACGGAGCAAATAACGGTTTCCCAAAAATATATTTATTCACAAATATCTTAAGAACCCGATGTGATAGAGATAAACGGATTTCAGATTTGAAATCAGCGCAAGAAACTGACCCAAGAACACTTATTCTTATATAAGAAAGAAAAATGTTGTTTGTCAGTGTTATAGTTGTTGATACATATTTGTTGTATATTGATTATAGTTGTTGAGCATATTATGCAAGCTGGACCCCACTTAATTTATTGCCAGTGGCTCCACCATGATGGTGACGAAATAATCTTCTTTTTGATACATATTTGCCGTATTACAGGTGTTGAGTCCATTATTTAAGGAAGACGCCACTTAATTTGTACACATTGTAGTTACGCCACTTTTTAACAGTACACACAAACAAATACAGGAACGATAACTGATCAAAATAACTTACGTAGGTCTTTACGTCACATCAGGTTATGACCTTTCAATTGGTCTTCAATCATTTAACCTCGGTTCATGAACAGGGCTGTGCTTTCACACTAGCCCAGGATCAGCTATATTTCTTCCGTTTAAACGAGTTTTCCGGATATTGTGGGCTGAACGTAAAAAACAACAAACAATCCGGAAGCAGTAAACAACGACCAAGGTTCAGAACAAAGACAGAGGAACGGTTGGTCTAAAAGCGGGGATTGACAATAAAAGACTCAATGAGAAAAGGATTTTACGGCAAAATGAAGGAGGCAATAGCGCACGTGCGTGGGTCGATTCCATATTGAAATGGCTGCAGATGTGAATCTCGTCTGCTTGTTTCGTTTGTTTGTTGTTGTTTTTTAACGGTTTGTTAGAGAACAGCTTCCACGTGTCTTTTTCTTTAATACAATAGTATTATTATCTTTATCATCCTTACCTTACAGCTACCCAAGGAGCATAAGCTTACAATCAAACTCCATAATTCTCACCGTTGTACGTCGGTCACATCTAAGGGATGCAACTGTGGTTGAAAGCTTGGCCTTTAATTGTATTGTTTCCCTTATAAACTCTCCCGAAAATAGTAACACTCAACGAAGAAAAGTCGGTGAATTGTGCAACACAAAGTGAGTGACAGTGATATATGAATAAAATGTAAGTTTTTGATTGTAGAACGCAGTTTCATTCCGGAAACGGATTTAACTCATCTTTTTGTTAAAAATAACCTTAATATGTAAGTTTTTGATTGTTTCTTCAAGACAGAATTTTAATTTAAAGTATTCCAGATTTTTTGTTGGAGCTACTCGCTGGAAATGAAACGGTTTATTGGAGTATAGATACCATGATTTCCAATGATCCCAACGACGTAGTTGATTTCCCAACCGAGTTCCTTAACGAGCAGTGCCCATTAGGAATGCCACCGCGTTTGCTGAAATTAAAGATTGCTGCATGTATCATGCTATTGCGAAATCTGAACGCAAAAACGGACTATTGAAACGTTTGGTCATTAAAGTCTTGCATCGGAATTCCATTGATGCAGAAATTATCACTGGTAGTAATGTGATGGGGCCGAAAAGGAGACGCCCGCCCCCTACCTGTTTCTAGGCAGATTTATCGCCCACATATTTTCGATGTGCGCGAAGACTTCTGTGATGTGAAAATTCTTCAAGATTGATGAAAAGGCCACATTAAAGCCTTAAAAATAGAGTTGTGGTGTAGAATTGTGTTTTTGCTCTAGAAATAGTGTATATTTCTGTGTTTTCATGCCTTCTAAAGCGATAATCGCGTGTGATATTTAAGTAGCCAAGATTGATACGCGTGGCGCGCGGTGAATTGAGTGATTCGACCGCGCTTTATATAAAGAAATAGCGATCGGCAAAAGGCCGATTTGAAGATTCAGCCCACACGAGAGAGCAAACGACGAGGCGCCCTGTGTACCTACACAGAAGAACACAAAGACATGACACATTAGCATCGGGCACTGTTGGGTGTTTTGTTTAGTTTTGTTTTGTTATGTTCGCTAGTTTTTTTGTTTAATGTTTGCTTTGTCACTGAATGGGTTGTAAAAATAAATATAGCCCCTGCCTCTAGAATCAAGAGTTTTATTGTTGTTCGGGTCGGTGCGAGTGTGACAAGAGAGTGATCACACATCACAATATAATCATCATCACCATCTCGCCCACCCTATCACAGTAATAAGAGAGAACGAGTCTTAATTCCTTGCATTGACTTAGAATCGAGCGAGCGCAGTTTGCCATTTAGGATGCGACGTCGTCAATTCCCAATCATTTTAGCATTTGCAAGGACGATCAATAAGGCGCAAGGACTATCTGTTGATCACGTAGGAGTTTTCCTTCTTGAACCTGTTTACGGACACGGCCAGCTCTATGTCGCCCTCACCCGAGGAACAAATCATGAAAACTTGAAAGTTTTTGTTAAAAACACTTTTTAATCAGGGAACATTCTTTGAAACAAATCCACGCTCTATCACAAAAAATGCTGTCATCAAGGAACTTTTATATTGAATTTAAAAATATTTTAAATGTATATTAGGCTACAGTTTTTTTATTTACTTCCGTCATTATTGGCGGGTTATTGCTAGTACTGTTTTAATACACCTTTACACAGCGAGGAAGGGCATTAGTCACCGCACCTCTTGATGCTGGACCTGGTATAGTCAAGTCTCCTCACTCACCTGCTGCAGTATATGTTATGGGACTACATTACCTTACCTTACACCTATACACGGGCAACTAGCAGATGGCAAAAGAACAGTTGGGCAACCGCATCTGAGGTTTAAAGATGTGTGCAAGAGAGATATGAGGTCACTGGACATAAATCCAGCAACGTAGGAGGGTGAAGCTGCCGATCGAACCAAGTGGCGATGCTATTTACGGCGCCACCTCAGATTTGGAGAAAAGAAGCTCACACAACAAGGCTAAGAGAGGAGAAAACGTCGAACGGAGCATGCGGAAAATAAGCAGCTCAGGGCTGTCACTTCAGGGGCGCATTCCCATAGTCAGTTATGACTGAAGGGGCTATTGTTATTATTATACACCTATGTCAAAAGAAGTAACATAGAACAATGCTACACGGGTAAATGAATTAATCTATGCTATTATATGACAATAGACAAGGACAGATTATAACTACTACCCCCTCAAGCATGTCATACAAGCAAACTTAAATGAGACTGTGCATGCAACTAGCAACTACATCATCAAAAACTACCACAGAAACCACCTCCACACGAGCATGTGAGATCTTGGTGCAGGCTTCCTGTCAGGGAACTAGCTGTAGTCGTGTCTCTATGCTCTGTTAGTAGCGCAAAAGAAAATGATTAATTATATGCAAGTTTGCGGTCTAAAAATCCCCATCTCAACTGGGGATCGAACCATGGACCACTGAGCTAGGAAGCCAGTGCACTAACAACTACGCTACCGCGGCTCCAAATCTTCCAGTAGTACAATATTTTCATTTTCATACTTTTATCATTGACGATGTTTCTCAACCTCTCGAGGTTGTCCCCAATGTACTGACGTAAAATTGTTCTACATTTCCAAAACCAAATTAACCGAACAGGAAAAAAAAAAACAACCCAAGTCGCTATAAGGCAAACTTTATAATGGAAGTGAATATCAGTTTACAGCACTACAGGTTTTATCAACCGGGAGCGTGTTATTTTTGTTATTTTCATTGGGTTTATTATTCCTCACTTAGTATTGTTCCATGATGTAGAAGCTAGAGCGTATGATGTCATCTATCAGTGTCCAGTCTCATCAACCAGACGTAACACCACTTCATTCATCCAATGCCCTTTAGTTCCCGCCTTCATTCATTATTATTGTTTATTTTACATGCGAGACTTCCCGTTAACATTTTCTGTCTTTGTGTTGTGTGTCCCTTTTTTAAATTCTTTCATTGCTGGTGACTTGTCTAAAGATGAGCATTTAACAGCCTGTGATTTTGTTCCTCCGTGTTTATGGTTAATGTCTATGTTTGACTTCCATATCACAGCCAGCTTCTTCAAGTATGATGGTTTCAGGCTAAGGTGATCATGTCTCTTCACAACTTCCTACGTCCAGTGTTTATCTATTTTCTGTGGCTAACATTTTTCTATTCAAAAATCAATACCAATTAGCTCCTTAAGGAGCATATGCCATCAAGTAACACACACAATGTCCTCCTGCCGCACGTGCCATCAAGTAACACACACAATGTCCTCCTGCCGCACGTGCCATCAAGTAACACACACCAGTCCTCCTGCCGCACGTGCCATCAAGTAACACACACCAAGTCCTCCTGCCGCACGTGCCATCAAGTAACACACACCAAGTCCTCCTGCCGCACGTGCCATCAAGTAACACACACCAAGTCCTCCTGCCGCACGTGCCATCAAGCAACACACACCAGTCCTCCTGCCGCACGTGCCATCAAGTAACACACACCAAGTCCTCCTGCCGCACGTGCCATCAAGTAACACACACCAAGTCCTCCTGCCGCACGTGCTATAAGTAACACACACCAAGTCCTCCTGCCACATGTGCCATCAAGTAACACACACCAGTCCTCCTGCCGCACGTGCCATCAAGTAACACACACCAGTCCTCCTGCCGCACGTGCTATAAGTAACACACACCAAGTCCTCCTGCCGCACGTGCCATCAAGTAACACACACCAGTCCTCCTGCCGCACGTGCCATCACGTAACACACACCAGTCCTCCTGCCGCACGTGCCATCAAGTAACACACACCAGTCCTCCTGCCGCACGTGCCATCAAGTAACACACACCAAGTCCTCCTGCCGCACGTGCCATCAAGTAACACACACCAGTCCTCCTGCCGCACGTGCCATCAAGTAACACACACCAAGTCCTCCTGCCGCACGTGCCATCAAGTAACACACACCAGTCCTCCTGCCGCACGTGCCATCAAGTAACACACACCAGTCCTCCTGCCGCACGTGCTATAAGTAACACACACCAAGTCCTCCTGCCGCACGTGCCATCAAGTAACACACACCAGTCCTCCTGCCGCACGTGCCATCAAGTAACACACACCAGTACTCCTGCCGCACGTGCCATCAAGTAACACACACCAAGTCCTCCTGCCGCACGTGCCATTAAGTAACACACACCAAGTCCTCCTGCCGCACGTGCCATCAAGTAACACACACCAGTCCTCCTGCCGCACGTGCCATCAAGTAACACACACCAGTCCTCCTGCCGCACGTGCCATCAAGTAACACACACCAAGTCCTCCTGCCGCACGTGCCATTAAGTAACACACACCAAGTCCTCCTGCCGCACGTGCCACCAAGTAACACACACCAGTCCTCCTGCCGCACGTGCCATCAAGTAACACACACCAAGTCCTCCTGCCGCACGTGCCATCAAGTAACACACACCAAGTCCTCCTGCCGCACGTGCCATCAAGTAACACACACCAAGTCCTCCTGTCGCACGTGCCATCAAGTAACACACACCAGTCCTCCTGCCGCACGTGCCATCAAGTAACACACACCAAGTCCTCCTGCCGCACGTGCCATTAAGTAACACACACCAAGTCCTCCTGCCGCACGTGCCATCAAGTAACACACACCAGTCCTCCTGCCGCACGTGCCATCAAGTAACACACACCAAGTCCTCCTGCCGCACGTGCCATCAAGTAACACACACCAAGTCCTCCTGCCGCACGTGCCATTAAGTAACACACACCAAGTCCTCCTGCCGCACGTGCCATCAAGTAACACACACCAAGTCCTCCTGCCGCACGTGCCATCAAGTAACACACACCAGTCCTCCTGCCGCACGTGCCATCAAGTAACACACACCAAGTCCTCCTGCCGCACGTGCCATCAAGTAACACACACCAGTCCTCCTGCCGCACGTGCCATCAAGTAACACACACCAAGTCCTCCTGCCGCACGTGCCATCAAGTAACACACACCAAGTCCTCCTGCCGCACGTGCCATTAAGTAACACACACCAAGTCCTCCTGCCGCACGTGCCATCAAGTAACACACACCAAGTCCTCCTGCCGCACGTGCCATCAAGTAACACACACCAAGTCCTCCTGCCGCACGTGCCATCAAGTAACACACACCAAGTCCTCCTGCCGCACGTGCCATCAAGTAACACACACCAAGTCCTGTCGCACGTGCCATCAAGTAACACACACCAGTCCTCCTGCCGCACGTGCCATCAAGTAACACACACCAAGTCCTCCTGCCGCACGTGCCATTAAGTAACACACACCAAGTCCTCCTGCCGCACGTGCCATCAAGTAACACACACCAGTCCTCCTGCCGCACGTGCCATCAAGTAACACACACCAAGTCCTCCTGCCGCACGTGCCATCAAGTAACACACACCAAGTCCTCCTGCCGCACGTGCCATTAAGTAACACACACCAAGTCCTCCTGCCGCACGTGCCATCAAGTAACACACACCAAGTCCTCCTGTCGCACGTGCCATCAAGTAACACACACCAGTCCTCCTGCCGCACGTGCCATCAAGTAACACACACCAAGTCCTCCTGCCGCACGTGCCATTAAGTAACACACCAAGTCCTCCTGCCGCACGTGCCATCAAGTAACACACACCAGTCCTCCTGCCGCACGTGCCATCAAGTAACACACACCAAGTCCTCCTGCCGCACGTGCCATCAAGTAACACACACCAAGTCCTCCTGCCGCACGTGCCATTAAGTAACACACACCAAGTCCTCCTGCCGCACGTGCCATCAAGTAACACACACCAAGTCCTCCTGCTGCACGTGCCATTAAGTAACACACACCAAGTCCTCCTGCCGCACGTGCCATCAAGTAACACACACCAAGTCCTCCTGCCGCACGTGCCATCAAGTAACACACACCAAGTCCTCCTGCCGCACGTGCCATCAAGTAACACACACCAAGTCCTCCTGCCGCACGTGCCATCAAGTAACACACACCAAGTCCTCCTGCCGCACGTGCCATCAAGTAACACACACCAAGTCCTCCTGCCGCACGTGCCATCAAGTAACACACACCAAGTCCTCCTGCCGCACGTGCCATCAAGTAACACACACCAAGTCCTCCTGCCGCACGTGCCATCAAGTAACACACACCAAGTCCTCCTGCTGCACGTGCCATCAAGTAACACACACCAGTCCTCCTGCTGCACGTGCCATCAAGTAACACACACCAAGTCCTCCTGCCGCACGTGCCATCAAGTAACACACACCAAGTTCTCCTGTCGCACGTGCCATCAAGTAACACACACCAAGTCCTCCTGTCGCACGTGCCATCAAGTAACACACACCAAGTCCTCCTGCCGCACGTGCCATCAAGTAACACACACCAAGTCCTCCTGCTGCACGTGCCATCAAGTAACACACACCAAGTCCTCCTGCCGCACGTGCCATCAAGTAACACACACCAAGTCCTCCTGCCGCACGTGCCATCAAGTAACACACACCAAGTCCTCCTGCCGCACGTGCCATCAAGTAACACACACCAAGTCCTCCTGCCGCACGTGCCATCAAGTAACACACACCAAGTCCTCCTGCTGCACGTGCCATCAAGTAACACACACCAGTCCTCCTGCCGCACGTGCCATCAAGTAACACACACCAAGTCCTCCTGCCGCACGTGCCATCAAGTAACACACACCAAGTCCTCCTGCCGCACGTGCCATCAAGTAACACACACCAAGTCCTCCTGCCGCACGTGCCATCAAGTAACACACACCAAGTCCTCCTGCCGCACGTGCCATCAAATAACACACACCAAGTCCTCCTGCCGCACGTGCCATCAAGTAACACACACCAAGTCCTCCTGCTGCACGTGCCATCAAGTAACACACACCAGTCCTCCTGCTGCACGTGCCATCAAGTAACACACACCAAGTCCTCCTGCCGCACGTGCCATCAAGTAACACACACCAAGTTCTCCTGTCGCACGTGCCATCAAGTAACACACACCAAGTCCTCCTGTCGCACGTGCCATCAAGTAACACACACCAAGTCCTCCTGCCGCACGTGCCATCAAGTAACACACACACACCAAGTCCTCCTGCCGCACGTGCCATCAAGTAACACACACACCAAGTCCTCCTGCCGCACGTGCCATCAAGTAACACACACCAAGTCCTCCTGCCGCACGTGCCATCAAGTAACACACACACATCCTCCTGCCGCACGTGCCATCAAGTAACACACACCAAGTCCTCCTGCCGCACGTGCCATCAAGTAACACACACCAAGTCCTCCTGCCGCACGTGCCATCAAGTAACACACACACCAAGTCCTCCTGCCGCACGTGCCATCAAGTAACACACACCAAGTCCTCCTGCCGCACGTGCCATCAAGTAACACACACCAAGTCCTCCTGCCGCACGTGCCATCAAGTAACACACACCAAGTCCTCCTGCCGCACGTGCCATCAAGTAACACACACCAAGTCCTCCTGCCACACGTGCCATCAAGTAACACACACCAAGTCCTCCTGCCGCACGTGCCATCAAGTAACACACACCAAGTCCTCCTGCCGCACGTGCCATCAAGTAACACACACCAAGTACTCCTGCCGCACGTGCTATAAGTAACACACACCAGTCCTCCTGCCGCACGTGCCATCAAGTAACACACACCAAGTCCTCCTGCCGCACGTGCCATCAAGTAACACACACCAAGTTCCTCCTGCCGCACGTGCTATAAGTAACACACACCAGTCCTCCTGCTGCACGTGCCATCAAGTAACACACACCAAGTCCTCCTGCCGCACGTGCCATCAAGTAACACACACCAAGTCCTCCTGCCGCACGTGCCATCAAGTAACACACACCAAGTACTCCTGCCGCACGTGCTATAAGTAACACACACCAGTCCTCCTGCCGCACGTGCCATCAAGTAACACACACCAGTCCTCCTGCCGCACGTGCCATCAAGTAACACACACCAGGTCCTCCTGCCGCACGTGCCATCAAGTAACACACACCAAGTCCTCCTGCCGCACGTGCCATCAAGTAACACACACCAGTCCTCCTGCCGCACGTGCCATCAAGTAACACACACCAGGTCCTCCTGCCGCACGTGCCATCAAGTAACACACACCAGTCCTCCTGCCGCACGTGCCATCAAGTAACACACACCAAGTCCTCCTGCCGCACGTGCCATCAAGTAACACACACCAAGTCCTCCTGCCGCACGTGCCATCAAGTAACACACACCAAGTCCTCCTGCCGCACGTGCCATCAAGTAACACACACCAAGTCCTCCTGCTGCACGTGCCATCAAGTAACACACACCAGTCCTCCTGCTGCACGTGCCATCAAGTAACACACACCAAGTCCTCCTGCCGCACGTGCCATCAAGTAACACACACCAAGTTCTCCTGTCGCACGTGCCATCAAGTAACACACACCAAGTCCTCCTGTCGCACGTGCCATCAAGTAACACACACCAAGTCCTCCTGCCGCACGTGCCATCAAGTAACACACACCAAGTCCTCCTGCTGCACGTGCCATCAAGTAACACACACCAAGTCCTCCTGCCGCACGTGCCATCAAGTAACACACACCAAGTCCTCCTGCCGCACGTGCCATCAAGTAACACACACCAAGTCCTCCTGCCGCACGTGCCATCAAGTAACACACACCAAGTCCTCCTGCCGCACGTGCCATCAAGTAACACACACCAAGTCCTCCTGCCGCACGTGCCATCAAGTAACACACACCAAGTCCTCCTGCCGCACGTGCCATCAAGTAACACACACCAAGTCCTCCTGCCGCACGTGCCATCAAGTAACACACACCAAGTCCTCCTGCCGCACGTGCCATCAAGTAACACACACACCAAGTCCTCCTGCCGCACGTGCCATCAAGTAACACACACCAAGTACTCCTGCCGCACGTGCTATAAGTAACACACACCAGTCCTCCTGCCGCACGTGCCATCAAGTAACACACACCAAGTCCTCCTGCCGCACGTGCCATCAAGTAACACACACCAAGTACTCCTGCCGCACGTGCTATAAGTAACACACACCAGTCCTCCTGCTGCACGTGCCATCAAGTAACACACACCAAGTCCTCCTGCCGCACGTGCCATCAAGTAACACACACCAAGTCCTCCTGCCGCACGTGCCATCAAGTAACACACACCAAGTACTCCTGCCGCACGTGCTATAAGTAACACACACCAGTCCTCCTGCCGCACGTGCCATCAAGTAACACACACCAGTCCTCCTGCCGCACGTGCCATCAAGTAACACACACCAGGTCCTCCTGCCGCACGTGCCATCAAGTAACACACACCAAGTCCTCCTGCCGCACGTGCCATCAAGTAACACACACCAGTCCTCCTGCCGCACGTGCCATCAAGTAACACACACCAGGTCCTCCTGCCGCACGTGCCATCAAGTAACACACACCAGTCCTCCTGCCGCACGTGCCATCAAGTAACACACACCAAGTCCTCCTGCCGCACGTGCCATCAAGTAACACACACCAAGTCCTCCTGCCGCACGTGCCATCAAGTAACACACACCAAGTCCTCCTGCCGCACGTGCCATCAAGTAACACACACCAAGTCCTCCTGCTGCACGTGCCATGAGCTCAAATTATTTTCGTGTCTTTCTTATCATTTACATTTCTGTCTCTAGAACTTTTCTCCATATTTACTTTGTATATTTCTCTGTAACTCTTACCCTGGGGATTCCACAACAAAGATTACTTTGTAATGCAATCAGCATGTTTCCTCAGTGTGTGTTTCATTTATCGCCAGAGTTCTCTGCTCATCTCTTGTTCTATCGAGTGTAGGTTTAATGATGATGTTAGTGCTTTTCAACATATTTTGTTTCATGGTAATACTTAGTTTGTACTTTTCAACATATTCTATTTCATGTTTATAATTAGATACTGTGAATGTGAGTATGCTATTATTTTACCTTTACAACGTTGAATTCCTTGAATTGATGGGTAAAATATATGTGAGAATAAATGAAATCAGTATAAAAGACATGGTCTGCAACCAGACGATACGTCAAGGCCTAAAATCCCACCCGCTGCAGACCCAAATAGAACAGTCCCAACTGAGATGGTTTGGCCATGTCTGCAGAATGGGAGAAGATCGGCTACCACGACAAGCATGGGAAACAAAGAGCCAGGGATCCAGACCTCCAGGACGACCCAGAGTCCGCTGGGAGGACAACATTACACAATCTTTGAAGGACCGAGGACTAGAATGGAACCAGGCCAGGAAGAAGACAGCTGATAGAATGGTCTGGCGCTCTCTCTTCCAAACCTCTACACCTCACGGTAGAAGGGGAACGACTAAGTAAGTAAGTAAGTAAGTATAAAAGACGAGAGAAAGGAAGGGCAGAATGTCAGACGGGCCTGTGAGCCCAATTCTCAACCCTTTGAAAATAAAGTTCGTTCGTTCGTTCTCTCTTAGACGAACCTATGTTCCTATTTCTCAACACTTTGAAAACAAAGTTCCTTCGCTCTCTCGCTGGCTCTATCTCTCTCTCTCTCGCTTTCTCTCTCTCTTTCTCTCTCTCTCTTAGACGGGCCTAAGTTCCTTTCTCTCAACACTTTGAAAATAAAGTTCGTTCGCTCTCTTTCAGTCCCTATTCATACAATCGTAGACTTTTCGAATACTTTATTAGTTTTGATTACATGCCCCCCTAATCAGGTTATCTTTTCTTATAATATCAATTGTAGGTTCTAATGACGATGTTTGTACTTTTCTACATATTTTATGGCATGTTTATAAGTAGTTAAAGTTAATATGAGTGTGCTATTTTATTTTACTTTGCAACGTTGAATTCCTTGACATTGATATGTAAAATGCATATGGGAATAAATGAATTCAGTATGAAAGGTGAGAGAAAGGAAGGGCAGAATGTCAGACGGGCCTGCGTGCCCAATTCTCAACCCTTTGAAAATAAAGTTCGTTCGTTCGTTCGTTCGTTCGTTCGTTCTACTGGCACTTCGTCTGGTTCTTGTCATCAGATTTGCATTGGTGACCCTCCGCACCACTTCAACCCGTCTATTCTAGGCAAGCACCTACATGCTATGATGTTAAACTTCTCTCTATGTTGTCCGTTATCTCTTTTTCCTTCAATTTTTCATGTTGTCATAATATTACATTTTTCATCGTCTCATCATGTCTAAGGGAAAATCAGTCTAGTTGTGTGTGAAAAACACAATAAGCGCTGAAGCAAGCAAGATAAAAATGTTTAATAGCAAATCTGAAAATGCTGCCAGATTTAAACAAACCTGCACGCTCTATTTCATCGAAAAATGTTGTATCTAGTGACACGTAAAAACATTTTTGTCCTGGCCAGCCTTAGCATATATTGTCAATCGCGTAAAAATCTCAGCTACCCAAATTCTCAGTCGACTTGTTTGTGTTTGCTTTTGTTGAGCTAATTTTTTATTCCACTGTCACCGATAGAAAGGTGTTGAAGCCTCCGTAGAATTCCTGCAGCGGAAAAGCCCGGTGCAAACAAACCTCGGCCATTTCTAAGCCGTCTACCCTTCTGTCTAATCCGACGGCGCTTATTGTTTCCGTCCGTTACTTTTCGGTCAATGCATTGACAACAAAACTTCGTTCAAATGAGCACCGGGTGCGTGCTGTTCTCTATTCTATATACGCTAGCGGTGTCGAAGCATAGGAATGCATTTTCTTATTGTTCCTTCTGGCGTTAGAATCGCACAATCTAAATAAAAGGTTCGTTGTTTCCTCTTGGACCAAAGTCACCGGGATCTCCAAAAAAGGTTATTGTTTCTTCTTGGGATAGTCACCTGAATCTCCAAAAAGCCCACTGTTTCTTCTCGGCCAAGACCCATTGGATTCTCGAAGGAAAAGCCTAAGTGACTTTAGTGAACAGAGAACCTCACAAGTCTAACGATGTTTAAGATATTCAGTTTCTTTTTACATATCTGTGTTTTGTGTTTCTCTGACAATATTTGGGTTCAAACGTGGCACATTGGAATCCTGAGACTCCTTCGTCACGTACCATGTCTGTCGGCGAAGGTGACCAAGTATCTCCTCAACTTCCAGTGTTAGTACTAGTTTGAGAAATGGGGCGGCGAGCAAAAAATCTTAACCAAATAATAATATTTAAAAAACACACACACACATGAGATATATTTGGCTGTTTGTGGGTCTATTTTATATGACCCAAGTCGACACGACTGATTACATACACAACCAAGTATGGGGCCATCACTATAGAATCCGCCATCACGACGCCCACAACTAAGCACTGATGGACACTGTGATGAAGTACATTGATACAGCGATAAAATCATTAATTATATGTAATAAAGTCAAAATAATATGAGTAGAAATAGAATTAGTAAAGTTGTAACGCGTCTTCTTCCCTGCGCCAGAAAACGCATTGATTTAAGTAGGACAGAACATAGTGAGAAGCCTTATTGCCGCGCTAGTAGTATTGGACTTTGTAACCCGCCCGTCAAGGGTTAACGATAAAATTTTGAAAAAAGACAAGCTTAGTTATTCCACGACAGATAGTAAGATTCAAAACAAGGGAAGCATAAACGGACGCATAAGATTGAGAGAGCGGACACATGCTGCCGGCTTGTCAAGTGTTAGATGCTTGAATTAGCTACTCAGGCCGACAGTGCGAGACGATGCCGTTAGCCTGTGTCGAAAACGTTGTCGCGAGCTTTAAAATTTAAAAATAAACCGAGAAGTCCAATACATTTTCTAACAAAAGGCACACTGTAGAAATATATACACACACGCATAATTACTTCCTGCCGGGAAAAAGGAAGATCTGCGATGATTTTTATAACATTCAAGTAGTTGAGACTTAGAAAACAACGAACACCAAAATGGAAAATATATGGAATTCTTTATTAATAGGTTTAAGATCATAAAAGTTGGCTGGTCTTAGAGCTTGTCTTGTCCTGATGGGTAATATGCTTTCGAATAAAAAATCCGACAGATAGAAATAAAGTTATGGACAAAAGACTGTATTTGTTCGTACAGACAGACCAACACATGCTCGTTTGGACTTGCACTAACGGTAACATTTTTTGACGCGTCCTTGTAAAAGGCAAGAAAGAGTACATGTAGAAAGGGGTAGACAAGGGGGAGAAAAATTATGGGATGGCTCAAACTGAATATGTTTTTCGGTAGTGTTGGGCCAAAACCAAGTTTATTTTTGGTAAATGCCAAGTTCGAACGGACAGACCGACAGAGGTACACTAACATTGGACCGAAATTGGACCTTAGTTTTAAAAATTTGAATGGAAAATCTTAGTAGTAGATCCCATTGGTCAAAACATTTCATATTATTGAGTACATTCAAAGGCTTGACGCCATTTGTAGAAGATAGTCCCTAGAGCAGGACGTTGTGTATTTCTGTGAAAAGTGATTAGCCTTATTAAAATAAATATATATTAAAGTAATAGGCAACACAGTTCAGCCAGCAGTACATCTGGAGTCTGCTAGTCAACGTACCTGTGTTTTTTTCATTGAATTTCTGGTAAGACCGACATGATTCATATATATTTTGTTTAAAAATGTGAGTGAGAGATGCTGCCATCACGACTGTAAGTAATCAGGTCCCAAGCTGATTTATGCAGGGCCTGAAGGAGAATTATGCTATAACACATTGCCAGTTTTGTAAATGCACATGTTCTGGGAAATAAAAATGTTTTCTTAGGTGACCAGAGGGACACAGCTCACCTATCCTAATGTATGGAAGAAAAGAAAGATTAATAATATTATTGCAGATGCAGTGCCGCCTTTGTAGGAGAGACATGTGAACAACACTGGTACACTTTGAAATGGATGTGCTGGATTGGTCCAGTAGCTATGACCCAGATCTTTATTTTTTTGTATTCTCATTTGTATACAACACAGTTTAAGTAAGACATCAACAAGGAGACGTTATTTCATTGTTACATGGTTTTTATCTGGCACTAGTCCGGTGCCAGATGTCTATGAGAAGCAGTGAGAAGTCGTTTCATGCACAGTAGTGACAGGGACCTACAGAGTCCACCCTGTTACTTTTGGCCATTATCATAGTGAAATCGTGTGACACCAAATACAGACTGTTCAAGTGTGCCCAGATAAGTAAAATATCTGGCACCCTAACTCTACATCAGCTTTAAGACCAGCACACCCCTGTATACCAGAAATAAATTATTTCCCCAGAGAACTTAACAGTGACAGTGTATATTAAAGAGACTGGGAGTGATTATAGAATCCCAAACAGCCATCCAGTGTTAGAAACCAGTAATAGACAAATTTTAGTAACACTATTAGTATAGTTTAACAGTATTTGTTTGGACAATTGTCCCTTTGGGTCTAAAATTTACATTTTATGTACATATCTTGAATTCTTTTTATTTTAAAATCCTGACCAGAAAAATACTAGGTTCAGGACCAATAAATCATACAGAAAATTATTAATTGTACAAATTTATCCCAGGTGTTATTTCCTTTAATCATAGACCTTAATACTTGTTTGTATAGATGTGTATTATTGTTAAAGTACCATCACACCACACTTGCATATCCCTAGACATTAGACGTAGCTATCATTCATACTAGTCAAGAATAAGTCTGCTTGAGGCCATAAGGTAGTAGCGGCAAGGTACCCTGATAACTCAACCCTAATTTTGTTAGAATCAGGGACCTTCACAGCTGGCCTCATTCAGTACAATAAGGAAACATATCAACAACATTTCATAACATCAAAATCCACCACAGACACTTGCACCAGGAGTGTCTGTAACAAATTGTTGATATGGTGGGGGTGGCCAACCTGATGCACCACCTCATTTTAGTTCCTCTTACGCCATAACGGATGAGTCGGGCTATTTATTTTACCCAACAGACATTCCCGGGTGGAATGCCCGGTGACGTAGGTTATCAGTTCTTTACACAGCTGTCTGTCTCCAGTAAACTTTGTCAACTCTACTGTTGAATTATGTCCATGCCATGATGTCAAAACTCTACAGTTGAATTATGTGCATGCCATGATGTCAAAACTCTACTGTTGAATTATGTTCATGCCATGATGTCAAAACTCAACTGCTGAATTATGTCCATGCCACCATGTCAAAACTCTACTGTTGAATTATGTCCATGCCATGATGTCAAAACTCTACTGTTGAATTATGTCCATGCCACGATGTCAAAACTCTACTGTTGAATTATGTCCATGCCATGATGACAAAACTCAACTGTAGAATGATGTCCATGCCATGATGTCAAAACTCTACTGTTGAATTATGTCCATGCCATGATGTCAAAACTCAACTGTTGAATTATGTCCATGCCACGATGTCAAAACTCTACTGTTGAATTATGTCCATGCCATGATGTCAAAACTCTACTGCTGAATTATGTCCATGCCATGATGTCAAAAATCTACTGTAGGATTATGTCCATGCCATGATGTCAAAACACTACTGTTGAATTATGTCCATGCCATGATGTCAAAACTCTACTGTTGAATTATGTCAATGCCACGATGTCAAAACTCAAGTGTTGAATTATGTCCATGCCATGATGTCAAAACTCTACTGTTGAATTATGTCCATGCCATGATGTCAAAACTCAACTGTTGAATTATGTCCATGCCACGATGTCAAAACTCAACTGTTGAATTATGTCCATGCCACGATGTTAAAACTCAACTGTTGAATTATGTAAATGCCATGATGTCAAAACTCTACTGTTGAATTATGTCCATACCATGATGTCAAAACACAAATGTTGAATTTTGTCCATGCCACGATGTCAAAACTCTACTGTTGAATTATGTCCATACCACGATGTCAAAACTCTACTGTTGAATTATATCCATACCATGATGTCAAAACTCAACTGTTGACTTATGTCTATGCCACGATGTCAAAACTCTACTGTTGAATTATGTCCATACCATGATGTCAAAACTCAACTGTTGAATTTTGTCCATGCCACGATGTCAAAACTCTACTGTTGAATTATGTCCATACCATGATGTCAAAACTCAACTGTTGAATTATGTCCATGCCACGATGTAAAAACTTAACTATTGAATTATGTCCATGCCACGATGTCAAAACTCTACTGTTGAATTATATCCATACCATGATGTCAAAACTCAACTGTTGACTTATGTCTATGCCACGATGTCAAAACTCTACTGTTGAATTATGTCCATGCCATGATGTCAAAACTTTACTGTTGAATTATGTCCATGCCACGATGTCAAAACTCTACTGTTGAATTATGTCCATGCTACGATGTCAAAACTCGGCTGTTGAATTATGTCCATGCCATGATGTCAAAACTCTACTGTTGAATTATGTCCATGCCACGATGTCAAAACTCAACTGTTGAATTATGTCCATGCCACGATGTTAAAACTCAACTGTTGAATTATGTAAATGCCATGATGTCAAAACTCTACTGTTGAGTTATGTCCATACCATGATGTCAAAACTCAACTGTTGAATTATGTCCATGCCACGATGTAAAAACTTAACTATTGAAGTATGTCCATGCCACGATGTCAAAACTCTACTGTTGAATTATATCCATACCATGATGTCAAAACTCAACTGTTGACTTATGTCTATGCCACGATGTCAAAACTCTACTGTTGAATTATGTCCATGCCATGATGTCAAAACTCATCTGTTGAATTATGTCCATGCCACGATGTCAAAACTCTACTGTTGAATTATGTCCATACCATGATGTCAAAACTCAACTGTTGAATTATGTCCATGCCACGATGTCAAAACTCTACTGTTGAGTTATGTCCATACCATGATGTCGAAACTCTACTGTTGAATTATGTCCATGCCATGATGTCAAAACTTTACTGTTGAATTATGTCCATGCCATAATGTCAAAACTCTACTGTTGAATTATGTCCATGCTACGATGTCAAAACTCGGCTGTTGAATTATGTCCATGCCATGATGTCAAAACTCTACTGTTGAATTATGTCCATGCCATGATGTCAAAACTCTACTGTTGAGTTATGTCCATGCCACGATGTCAAAACTCTACTGTTGAATAATATCCATGCCATGATGTCAAAATTCTACTGTTGAATTATGTCCCTGCCACGATGTCAAAACTCTACTGTTGAATTATGTCCATACCATGATGCCAAAACTCAACTGTTGAATTATGTCCATGCCACGATGTCAAAACTCTACTGTTGAATTATGTCCATACCATGATGTCAAAACTCTACTGTTGAATTATGTCCATGCCATGATGTCAAAACTCTACTGTTGAATTATGTCCATGCCATGATGTCAAAACTCAACTGTTGAATTATGTCCATGCCATGATGTCAAAACTCTAGTGTTGAATTATGTCCATGCCATGATGTCAAAACTCTACTGTAGGATTATGTCCATGACATGATGTCAAAACACTACTGTTGAATTATGTCCATGCCATGATGTCAAAACTCTACTGTTGAATTATGTCCATGCCATGATGTCAAAACTCTACTGTTGAATTATGTCCATGCCATGATGTCAAAACTCAACTGTGGAATTCTGTCCACGCCATGATGTCAAAACTCTACTGTAGAATTCTGTCCATGCCATGATGTCAAAACTCTACTGTAGAATTCTGTCCATGCCATGATGTCAAAACTCTACTGTAGAATTATGTCCATGCCATGATGTCAAATGCGCATAAGGAACTAAAAGTAACATGGTGGTAAATAAACTAAGGTAAATTGCGTCTAGCCCTATCCTTTCCGGCACTTAAAAGTGCGGTGTCCACACGTTTAAAGGTACTCTCAAAACTTTGCAATGTATGCAGTGAAAACCCGCAAACTAGCATACTAAAAATCATTTTATTCGTCGATTATATAACTTAGGAAACGATCTTTAGTTTGAAGTGAATTTAAGATTCGGTAAAGTATCGTTTAGTTTGAAGTGAAGTTAAGATTTGGTAAAGTATCATTTAGTTTGAAGTGAAGTTGCGATTCGGTAAAGTATCATTTAGTTTGAAGTGAAGTTAAGGTTCGGTAAAGTATCATTTAGTTTGAAGTGAAGTTAAGATTAGGTAAAGTATCAATTAGTTTGAAGTGAAGTTAAGATTCGGTAAAGTATCATTTAGTTTGAAGTGAAGTTAAGATTTGGTAAAGTATCATTTAGCTTGAAGTGAAGTTAAGATTCGGTAAAGTATGATTTAGTTTGAAGTGAAGTTGAGTCGGTAAAGTATCACTTAGTTTGAAGTGAAGTTACGATTCGGTAAAGTATCATTTAGTTTGAAGTGAAGTTAAGATTCGTTAAAGTATAATTTCGGTTGCAGTGAAGTTGAGTCGGTAAAGTATAATTTAGTTTGAAGTCAAGTTAAGATTCGGTAAAGTATCATTTAGTTTGAAGTCAAGTTAAGATTCGGTAAAGTATCATTTAGTTTGAAGTCAAGTTAAGATTCGGTAAAGTATAATTTAGTTTGAAGTCAAGTGAACGTGCGGTAAATTACTTTTTCTATATTGATGTACCAATTTATATTAACGTCAGATAAAGCTTTACACCAAAACATCATAATCATAATCCTGTGATGATGATCATTTCGTGGAAAAGCTTTACGGAGATTCAAATAGCCTCAAACTCACTATTGCTTTCTTTGAGAACATTCAAGTGGACGTCTGAGAGTGTAGGAATACGAAGAAGGTAATCCTGTGTAGTTTCAGGGGATCTCCGAGTAGACAAACAAAGAATATGCCGACTGTTCCTTCAGAGATATCTTAAGAAGCGAGTAGGATGAGGCTGTGAGTGGGGCTGGCCACCCCATCACGTACAATAGATTACCGCAGAAACCCCTGCTGCAAGAATAAATGAATGCTTTGATGCCAGACATGCTGCCAAGGGGTCAGCTTCAGTAGCAGTTCTATGTTCCATTAGGAACTAAAAGTAACATGGTGGTAAATAAACGAATACCGCCATTACTTCTGCTCAAGCTAAGCTAAACACCAGTGCTCAACTTTCGATTTTTACTGTTGTCGTTTCTCCAAACTTAAATCATTGACGTGCACACGCTAAACCAACGTCACTTGTGTTAATCTCTATATAAAAGCACATATTGATGACATTATCACATTTTCAACATTCAAGCATTGATCAAACTTGTTACAATGTATTGATCCGTTTACAGGCAGAATATGATGTCTGTAGGAGTCAAAAGTGTCTCACTGTAGTTTTCTTTCTTTTTTTTTCCTTCTGTGGTAAAGTGGGATATATAAATATTTATAGGGGGCTTAGTGTACTGACTGAGATCAGCTGTGAAGGTATCTATATCTAATAAGGGTAGTGTATTATAGATGACCTTACTTGCTACCACATATTTCTACCTCAGTCAGAATTATTCTGGAATATAGTGATGACTACGTTGAATGTGTAGGGTATGTATATGATGTAGTGTAAGTCACAACAACAACAGACAGATAAACAATTTAATTTATTCCACCACACTTGACAACACTGTGACAGTCACACACAGGTAACACTCTATAAGAATATCTTAAATGAGTCACTGATATATTTTCAAATAACAATATGTATTCAGTGCTGTCATTAATGTATATGTGTCCTGATTCAAATACAAAGTTAACCAGGAATCACAATCAATTTTAATTACAAGTTATATGTACAGAATTTATCAATATGAATCTTGTAGTGACATATTTTATTAATATTATTCTATGTGTGTCAGTTGTGTAGTAGTAATATGAGGTAATGCTGGTTTTGTTCTGTTTTTTTCAAGCTATGTTGGTATTTGTCATCATGACTTCAATTGTTTGTTTCTGTTGGAACTAGTATTGGAGATGTTCTCAGTTCCTGGCATTGAAACAATTAAATTCCCCTCTTAATTTTATATAATGTCAGTTTAAGATGGGGGTACATAATGTTGAGCTCCGCTGGCCACATCAGCTTATCTTTCGTGATGGCGGCAGGAAAAGACTCCTCTGCTCGATTGCTCCCCTGTGCTCTGGAGACACCTCACTGTTAGCTATATGGACCAAGGAGTATGCTGTCCGACTCTGGATTCAGCAAAGCTCTGACCAGGTGCTGCCCAATAACTTTAGGACCACAGTCCCTGAAACAAGAAGGTTGTACCTCCTACTTCAGAACTAATTTATACTCTATTTCTACACTGAACACAGTACATAACAAACACTGAGTTCAGAGCGTTAGGCCAACTGTCAGCTTCATCTGAAATACTTTACACCAGTATATTCCTCCCTAATGGTTACTACGCCTCTGCAATTCCAGCATGATTTCTTTCTAGTCAATAATCTAGGTGTCAGTGTACTGTTTGGCAATTCCATGTAGTTTCACTTTCCTCCGACACCTTCTGTTCAGGCTGGAGCACTATAGGCTTTACTTCATGTTCGCTACTGAACTACACATATATACAGACATAAATTATCAATTTACATTCAATTTTCATTAAAAAAGATGTCAAATATTTCAAACCTACCACAATTCATGGAAATAATACACAGTGACGTTGAATGGCAATGAATATAGCACAACTTCGATCTGCCGATGTCCCAGGCTTTTATTTAGAAAAATATGCACTGGTGCTCAACGCACTGATTCTGTAGTAAGTTTATTACAAGATGTGGCACGGAACAGACGCTCTGAATTGAGTATATTGGCAGATCTAACCAATCATGCCATGTTTACCCATCTTTTCAAAAATATTACCCTTCTCACGTTGCCCTAACAACAAAAAAACTAGTGTTTGCAGTCCAACTAATCGTGTTTAGTCTTACATCTCATTCCCGCCAATCAAATAGGAGTTAACATGGTAGGCTATTTCCGTAACGTAATGTTTTTCAAACACGTTATAAAATAATTTTATGAGCAGAAATGATTCCATGCTGTCAGGCACCCCCACTATTTTATTTTGGCCATAATTATTTTATTAACAGACTAAAGGCATAACACATAACATATTCTTGGTTAGCAAGTCCTGCCGTCCAATAATATATAAGTTAAAGCGAGCTACATGGCGGCGTTCAAAATATGTGTTTTCCAAAGATAGTCGTATATTTGTTCTTTATTCCTTTTCGTTGTTTAGAACCGCCACCTGTCCTGCCTTTTCCACTGTTATGTCATACTAAAGTCAGGAGCTTAGATGTAAATCAGTAAAATTTCATATTTCCTAATAAGCATTTTTCATGTTTTTAAACCTGATTCTTGTAGTAGTAGTGTTTTTTATCACTGACTATTTGAAAAAAAAGCTAGTGCTTGTGGCCTTACACGCGTGATGGTAGTAATTGTGTATCGCGCGACTGTGGTAGTATTGCCTGTGTTCCGACTTCCTGCCTCTCCCTTCTTTCTATCCTTTAGTCCATCTGTCTTTTGTTTTTGGTAACGTAGTGTATAAAATGACATGAATGGAATTTTAAATCTAGGTCAACTGCGTATCTCAAGGTTTTTCTTAGAAAGGCAGCACACGTTTTATCGTAGAAAGTGGGTATTGATGCGGTAGGCTTTTACTATCAACGTGAAACGTTACAATTTGCAGACGAAGTAGAAAACAAGGGGGATTTCGAGTACAGTCATTGTGACAGCACTGTTCTTTACCATTCTTCTTTCCTTTTATTGAATTTATGTGTTAGGCTTTACATTTACGTTTTAATTTATATATGTGGATTAGAATTTCTCACGACACCTTCCAGGGGTGAGTATTTAAATAAGACAGTTTTGGACTATGGTATGTCACCATCGGCTAACTTAACGAAACAGCAACGTGTGTGGCACAACAGGGGTGTATCAGGACATAGAACAAGAAGCGGAAGTGACTGGGACCTCCTCATGTAAAACCGTATTAAACGCAATGAGAACACAACCGAAAGAAAATAGTAGAAAAACTTCTGGGCCGTTGGGGGAGGAATCTACTGTACATAACAACAGCGAAAAGGCTACTCCGCTAAAGAAAACAAATAAACAGGTCCTAGAAAACCCAAGGAAGAAAAGAAAATTAGTGAAGGAAATCAACATTAGACAGCTACAATATTTTGGCCTTGTAAAAAGACATAACACCTGACACTGAAGACCACAATAGAAGGCAGAGCTTAAGACAAACATGCAAGAGGAAGACAGCGCTATAAGTGGGAAGATAACATCAAGAGATGGACAGGAAATAGTCTGTCAGAGTGCACCACCAAGACAAGAGACAGGAAAGAGTCTGTCAGAGTGCACCACCAAGACAAGAGATAGGAAAGAGTCTATCAGAGTGCACCATCAAGACAAGAGACAGGAAAGAGTCTATCAGAGTGCACCATCAAGACAAGAGACAGGAAAGAGTCTATCAGAGTGCACCATCAAGACAAGAGACAGGAAAGAGTCTATCAGAGTGCACCACCAAGACAAGAGACAGGAAAGAACCTGTCAGAGTGCACCACCAAGACAAGAGACAGGAAAGAGTCTGTCAGAGTGCACCACCCAGACAAGAGACAGGAAAGAGTCTGTCAGAGTGCACCACCAAGACAAGAGACAGGAAAGAGTCTATCAGAGTGCACCACCAAGACAAGAGACAGGAAAGAGTCTGTTAGAGTGCACCACCAAGACAAGAGACAGGAAAGAGTCTATAAGAGTGCACCATCAAGACAAGAGACAGGAAAGAGTCTGTCAGAGTGCACCACCAAGACAAGAGACAGGAAAGAGTCTATCAGAGTGCACCACCAAGACAAGAGACAGGAAAGAGTCTGTCAGAGTGCACCATCGAGACAAGAGACAGGAAAGAGTCTATCAGAGTGCACCACCAAGACAAGAGACAGTCTAACAGAGTGCACTACCAAAACAAGAGACAGTCTAACAGAGTGCACCATCAAGACAAGAGACAGTCTAACAGAGTGCACCATCAAGACAAGAGACAGTCTAACAGAGTGCACCACCAAGACAAGAAACAGTCTATCAGAGTACACCACCAAGACAAGAGACAGAAGACGTTGGAGATCCATTACAGCCGACCTCTGACGTGAAGAAGGCACCTGATGATGATGATTTAATCTTCACCCTCCAGTTCTCTTTTCCGTGTGTTCTTAATCATCCTCTACCTCTCTTACTCTGTGGATTCCCGAACAGGGATTGTCTAGTAATGATTACCAGAGGACCTTCTGTTTTTTTCGGGGGACTTGAGTTTTATTTTCCTTAGGGGACATGTGCCATTGTTTGTTGAAGTTTTTGTGGTTTCACGTATTTTACACGACGGGATTACCAGCCTCATGCCTGTCGTAATTTTTATCTGAGAGGGTGCTGATGAATATTGGTCCCTTTAGAGTGTAAAGTGATATTGAAGGCTCTGTGAGAATAAGGATTTAGGTGAATGAGGTAGTAGATTCACAAGCGCTGGGAAGGAGCAAGGACAGTCTCTTATTACGACAATTTCTGTTTTCTCACAGACTATTCCTATCTCTCTTCTGAACAAACAATTGTTTGTCAGTTCCAGTCGCTCAGGCGCACTCACCGATTTGGTGATTCTGTCGCTCAACGTACATGAATACAGCCTACACAGATGGAAATGTTTGGAGTTTTAGGCCAACCGACAACCAACACAAATAAAGATTAATACCTTTATTATCATAAAGGACTCACACATAATTGTACATTTACAGTCAAAAATCAAAGGTTACAGAATACAAATATGATAAGGGAAGAGGGGGGTTTTGAGGAGAGATATCCCATCCACCGTTTCCCGTTTATATTTTGCTAATAGACAAGACCCGGTCCCAAAGACAAGAAGGGGGGGGGGGGGGGACTAGAGATAGGCAATTTAACCCACTGGTAAATTTATTACTCTGAGGCAAGGGGTTACAGAAAAAAAGGGGGGGGGGGGGGGTAGAGGAAAAGCTAGGGTTCTCAATTGTCTCCCTTTAAATCAACAAATTTTACGGGAGGGGGAATGAACACAGTTACCCAATCCCACTAGGAGAGATCCCGTACAAGGAATATAATGCACCTTAGTACAAGGTCGAACTAATTAAAAGGGTAAAGAAAAGATAAATCTCCTTTCATTCAAAAAAACACACTAGGGCTGGCCATCCCCACAAACACACACGCAGACTTACCGAAAGGTGAATTCTGGCACTTCATAGGAAATACATCACAAAAACAGCACTAAACCTTGGCTTAGGTAAAAGTATTTTCTTCCGTGTACAGCCCCAGATTAGCGGGTTGTTGAAGTTAACAAAGTGTCCCGAAATCGCTGGACGTTGAAGTTTAACAGTACTGTTTGTTTATTAGATAATATTCCTAAAGAAAGGCACAGGCACTTGGCTAGGCGTGAGGTATGGTGTGGTTCCTAAAATTTGCACAGCTGGTGGAGATAACTTCCTTTTTCCGTAATGTCACAAGTTAAGAAAAACACTGAGGTAAGTTCTTCTTCGGGGGGGGGGGGGGGGGGGGGAAAATCCACTGAATATACTTGACAAACAGCGTTCAGGTAGATCTATGTTTTTTCTTCACAAATAGGGCAGTGAAAAAAATATGTTCTGCTTCCAGTTTTCTTTAAGGACTCTATATGAACTAGTATTTTTAAAGTGTTTCTTGAATGGCTTTATTCTCAGTTACGTTCAGAGGAGCGGGGCCCATTACAGGTCGCCACAAGTTTAGCTTTAAAAAAGTTCATATGTTACTGGAGTTATCGAATTGAGTGTGGCAGAACTCTGTATATAATTAATAATTGCTGGGATGCAGGTTGAATGATCGTTCGTCTGCACAGAAAGAATACACTCCAATAGTCACGAAGGTAGATGAAATCCAGCAGGAATCCGACTATGCTAGTGCAACTAGGATTCTGTCAGAGCGAACGATAAAATGCAGTTTTTCGGAGTTCTCTATTTATACTTCTCGAATAGGGCGTGTTAGATTTTCGCACCTTTCTTGAAGTTGAGCAAAATCCGAGGTACCTCGCCGTTGTGTTAACCGCTGCGATTCCTTCGTTTTCCCCGGTCTACCGATTTTCTTCCGTCTCAGGCTTGCTCGCATGAGGGTGCGAAAAGTTTCTCGGGAAGTTAACTCCGTGAGCTGAAAGTTCCCTGATTCTTTAGATCGTGTACCGCTGCGATTGAATTCTGAGATCTGTCTGTCTTTGATGGTGCCACTGTTCTGAGAGCTTTGGCAACTCCCACCAGGCGGGGTAACAGCCAGGTAAGAAAATGATCTGCTGTTAATTGCTCTAGAAACAGGAGTGAGTCTGTGGCCCGTCCTCTTTTGGGCCGGCGTTAAGGAAAAGATTGCTATAAATCGTTCTCAGAAATGGTTGTGGGCGGGATTTTAATCTCCCATCAAAGGCGATCTCAAACGTTCACATAAGATAGCAGGCTACATATTAATGATCCAGCGTGTAAAATTCTCGTGGAAATGCTGCATGCGGGTAAAAGTTACAACAGATGATCAGGGGTTCTAAAGTTATGAGAGGCCAATATTCTGTTATCATCCATCGAGTCAGGGAAATTCATTTGTCATACTTAGACGTACGTCACAATCGTCCCCACTTTTGAGACATGGAAACTCGTTTTCATGTTTCATTTATGACCATGAAGCTGCCCTGATCGGTAGCTTTAGGATGATTGGCATCGTCGATTTTCTCCTCTTCCTCCGTGGTCCAGTTTCTACTCAAGAAGTCAGCTCCGACATTCTGTTTTCCTGGAATATATTCCACTTTGAAGGAATAAACACTCAATAGCACGGCCCAACGCATTATCCTTGCGTTGAATTCCTTATTGGCACCCAGGAAAGCTAGTGGAGCATGGTCTGTTTGCACCGTGAAAGAAGTACCATACAGAAACTCATGATGGCGTCTGATGCCATGAATCAGAGCGAGACATTCTCTTTCAACGACACTGTAGTTGCGTTCCGCTTTATTCAGTTTCCGACTACCGTAAGCTACTGGGAATAGCATGTTCGGGTCACTGTCCTCGGCTTGCAGCAATGTTGATCCGATGCCCTGACCTGACGCGTCAACTCTCAGTACGAAAGGTTTTTTAAGGTCAGGTAATCTTAGGATGGGGTATGCCGACAACTGTCCTTTCAAAGTGCTGTATGCATGTTCGCACTTTTGATTCCACATGACCTTATCAGGACAACCTTTCTTGGTGATGTCAGTCAGAGGTGCTGTCAGTCCGTTGAAGTTCTGGATGTATTTCTGATAGTAAGCGCATAGTGATAAGAATGACCTGATGTCTTTCTTTGTTCGGGGTCTTTTTGCTGCCACTATTTTCTCCACGTTCTTCTTAATAGGCCAACTACAGCCATGAGAAATAGTGTGCCCCAGGAAGTCCAGCTTTTCAAATGCGATGAGACATTTGCTAGGTCTGGCTGTGAGACCCGTTTCCTGTAGTCTCCTAAGGAGCATAGCGACTGTAGCAATATGTTCTTCGTAGGATTCTGATGCAATTAAGATGTCGTCCATGAAATTATGGATGTGGGGACTTTGCAAGGGTTCTAAAAGCTTTCTCATCATCCTGGTAAACACTCCTGGTGCGTTATGCAGTCCGAACGGCATCACATTAAATGTGTAATGTCCTTCACTAGTGCTGAAAGCTAGCAAAGGTTTAACTTCCTCCTTGACTGGTATTTGATAATAACCTTTACTGAGGTCAATATTGGAGAAAATTGTTGCCTTGCTGAGCTTGGTGAACAACTCAGAAGCAGTTTGGAGCGGTTCAGGCTGGAATTCCGTTACAGCGTTTAGCAACCGGTAATCAATACACAGCCGAACTTCCTTATTAGGCTTCTGCAACAGCACTACACTCGAACTGTAAGGAGATGTAGACTCGCTGATAATTCCTGCCTGACGCAGCTTGTCTATTTCTCCGCGAAGTGCATCAGCTTTGGCATACGGAATGGGGTATACTCTGGTTCGAACAGGGGTCTCGTTTGTTAATTTCATGTCAAATTCGATGAGATTTGTTCGACCAGGTACACCCGTTAAGACTGCACTGTACTGCTGTAGTAGCGCCCTGGTTTCTGTTTGTTGTTCTGGTGAGAGATTGTCGCCGAACTTGACATCTTTAAAGGATTCTGTGGGTTGCAATGGGTACTCCATGCAACCATCATCATCTTCCTCGTCTTCCGTTGCTATGGCGACAGCCAGGAGATGCTCGGAGGATGGCACTGGTCTTTCCAGATATTTCTTGAGCAGATTTATATGGAAGACCTTCTCCTTTCCTTTAATGGAGATCTTGTAATTAGTACGTGAGATCTTTTTAAGGACGGTAAACGGCCCTTGCCATCCGATGCGAAGTTTATTGCTTCCGGTTGGGAGTAGCAACAAAACTTTCTCCCCTGGTTGGAGCTCTCTCTCTTTTGCAGCTTTGTTGTATCTTTTAGCATGTTTAGCGCGGGCTTTCGTAAGGTTGGTTGTAGCTAGATCCCATCCTAGCTTTAGCCTTTCAATGAGCTCAGATACATACTTGCTTGCAGAGACGACTGTCTCGTCAGCCTTTTGGTCTGTCAGGGACCGAAGTAAGGCTTCTAATGGCCCCTTTATAGGTCTGCCAAATAAAAGTGTAGCAGGCGGGAATCCCGTAGACGCTTGGGGAACCTCTCGGTAGGCGAATAAGGCAGCCGATATGTATAGGTCCCACTCTTCCGGTTTCTCCTGACCCAGCTTACGTAACATGGTGGTGAGGCTGCCATTAAAACGTTCCACGAGCCCACTTCCGGCCGGATGGTAGGGACTTGTGTGGATATGTTTGGCCCTCAAGATCTTAAAGATCTCCTCCATTAACAGGCTACGGAATTGGGATCCATTGTCCGTCAAAACTTGTTGAGGGAATCCCAACCGTGTAAAGATTTGCACGAGGGCTTCTGCAACATGCTTGAATCTATGCATGTTAGCGGTACAGCTTCGGTCCACATTGTGCAAGTGTCGACTAAAGTCAGGATGAACCTGTGCTTTCTTTTGGTCCTCTCCAGGGGTCCAATGATGTCGACAGCAACCCGTTCAAATGGAGTCCCTACTATTGGCATTTGCCCCATGGGTACTGGGTGTGTCAAGTGCTTGGGTGCTACCCGTTGGCACTGGGCGCAGGATTTCACATACCTGATAATGTCAGAGTTCATTCCTGGCCACCAATAGTGGGTTTTTATTCGCTGAATAGTGGCGTTTTGTCCCATATGTCCGCTAAAGGGAAGAGAGTGCCCCATCTCTAAGATCTGGCTTCGGTACTGCGTCGGTACTAGGAGCTGGTTATTCCCCGTGTCCGGGTTGCCCGTTCTACGTTACAATACGCCATCCTTAGAAAAGATGTCTCCGTTGTGTCTGGGGTCCTTAGCCATGGGCAGTTTTTTAAAGCAGAGCTCGTTCGGCAACAAATTTGGCGCAGGCTCCCTCTCCTTCTTGGCTTGCCCTCTTGTGGTTACCGCTGCCACAATCGGTTCCTTTGGTCTCCCAATAAACACATATCTACATCCCAGGATAACTGGGTAGATAGGATCATCCATAATGGCCGCTTTTATAACTCCTCTGACAAAGTCAGAGTGTATTTCTACCAGTGCGATAGGAAGCGTCCTGGGTGCATCACTCCTGAAAACTCCACTAAGTTTGACGGTTTCCTCTGTCTCCTGACCTGGTTTGACTAGGTGTCTAGCAACAATACAACTAAAACTTAATCCAGTGTCAAAGAGACAAGTGGTTGAGGTACCATTCAAAATTACAGTTCCTCGAGTTGAGGGTCGGTCCCCCTCAGGTTGAGAATCACTGACAATGACTCTACCTTTCGAGGCTGTATGCAAACATCCAACGCGGTTTGAACCGGTTTGTTTGCCCTGATCAGACGTTCCTGGTGTAGGGGTCTTCCCTTTTCCTTGACCTTGGTGGCCGCGCTGCCACGTAGGCTTGGTGGGTTGATCAGAATTGTTGTTGGGTAGGGGGGGGGGGGGTATCGGGTTTTGTAGAATTTCGATTTTTCCTGGGGAGGTCTCTGGGTATTATTTTCTCGTTGGTTATAATTCTGAGAGGAATTAGAGGAATAGGATGACTGCTCTAGATTTTGTTTACGAGATGGCTCATCTGTGGGTTTACGTTTAGTGCTGGGAAGTTCGGCCATTGCATTGGTATAGCGTTCGGCCTTATTGAGTATGTCCTCAAGCCTGACTGCACCCTGTTCAGCCAAAAAGCTACGGGTTTCGTTTGACAAAGTTGCCTTTATCTGTTCCACCAGAACAAGTTCAAGTAGTCCCTCATATGTAAGAGGTAGGTCAGATAATTCAATGCACTTTGTCAAATAGCCCGTGAGACGTGAAGAGAATTGGGGGAATGTTTCCGTGCTCTCTTTTCGGCTGTTTCTGAACATTTGCAGAAATTTTCGGGCGGTCATTTCGAACCGCTCTAGCAAGGCCTTCTTAAGCATGTAGTAATCATGTTGGTTCGGTCCCAGCTTTGTGTATACGTCATAAGCATTCGCTTTTAGTGACGTTGAGAGTTTAAGTGCCCAGCGGGAACTCTCTAACCCATACAGATTTGCGAGCCTTTCGAATTTTTCTAGGTAGCTGTCAATTTTTTCGTTAGGGCTAGGAAAAGACTCTAAAGCAAAAGACATCGCAGTTAATTGGGCAGACTGAGTGCTGGAGAGATCCATTGTTTGAGACTGGGGCGAAGACGGCTCTCCATTATTTGAAGTAGAGGCACTCCGACTCTCTAAAGCCTTGAGCGCTAATTCATGCTGTCTTTCCTTGTCTCTCTCTTCGCGTTGTCTCTCCTTCTCTCTTTCCCTGCTGGCGTCCATCTCTGCCTCAATTTTCTTCTGCTCCAATTGACGATCGTCCGCTTCTTTCTTCCTAGCTTCTGCCCTCTCTTCCTCCGCGTCATACCTTTGCAGTTCCTGGTTGATAAACAGATTCGCAGCTTCTGTGTCTAGTCCTGAGTCCTTGGCCTCTTGCCTCAAAAGGGATCTTATCCTAATTCTCTCTGCCATTGTCAAAGAACTGGATGCTTCTAAGACTAGAGAATAGTAAGATGGAACAAGAAGGGAAAAAAACTCAAAGCCGCTACGAGAAAAACCAAAGTAAAAAAAAATTACTTAATGACCTCGTGTGTTAACTTATCGCCGCTATTATTGTCACTTAAGACTCGTAACGCAAGCAACTATGCCAATTAAATTGGTAAGTTACACTAGAAAAGAATCTACTCTTACTAACAGTAGAGAAAGATTTATATTAAAACAATTTAAAAGGAAAAAAAATTTTTTCCCAGAAAATGTTAATTCTCTAACAACAAACTCCGTCCCTGAAGACAATTTTTGAGATGAGACGTAGTTAACTTAATTTTTAAAAATCAGAACAATCCGTCTTTAGCTTAGCTCAACTCATACGCTTCATAACCTTTAGTGATTGTAAAACAATCACGCAGTCCCAGCAATTATATAACCAAAAATTTTTATAATTCCCTCTGCCAGAGAATACAAAGGTGACAAATCTTTTATTATCACTAACTGCCTGTTCCTGTGGAAAAACAAACCTGTCTTAATTATTGTGTGGTTGGCCCAAATACTGAACGGCTTGGTCTAGGGGAAGTAATACTTTTAAAGATTATACCCTACTTCACAAAGACAATCAACCACACTCTATTTTAACTAGGTTCAGAATCTCGAACGAGCTAACCATATATTGTCGTAATTTTTATCTGAGAGGGTGCTGATGAATATTGGTCCCTTTAGAGTGTAAAGTGATATTGAAGGCTCTGTGAGAATAAGGATTTAGGTGAATGAGGTAGTAGATTCACAAGCGCTGGGAAGGAGCAAGGACAGTCTCTTATTACGACAATATCTGTTTTCTCACAGACTATTCCTATCTCTCTTCTGAACAAAACAATTGTTTGTCAGTTCCAGTCGCTCAGGCGCACTCACCGATTTGGTGATTCTGTCGCTCAACGTACATGAATACAGCCTACACAGATGGAAATGTTTGGAGTTTTAGGCCAACCGACAACCAACACAAATAAAGATTAATACCTTTATTATCATAAAGGACTCACACATAATTGTACATTTACAGTCAAAAATCAAAGGTTACAGAATACAAATATGATAAGGGAAGAGGGGGTTTTGAGGAGAAATATCCCATCCACCGTTTCCCGTTTATATTTTGCTAACAGACAAGACCCGGTCCCAAAGACAAGAAAAAAGGGGGGGGAGTGATCAGAGATAGGTAATTTAACCCACTGGTAAATTTATTACTCTGAGGCAAGGGGTTACAGAAAAAGGGGGGGGGGGTGTAGAGGAAAAGCTAGGGTTCTCAATTGTCTCCCTTTAAATCAACAAATTTTACGGGAGGGGGAATGAACACAGTTACCCAATCCCACTAGGAGAGATCCCGTACAAGGAATATAATGCACCTTAGTACAAGGTCGAACTAATTAAAAGGGTAAAGAAAAGATAAATCTCCTTTTATTAAAAAAAAACACACTAGGGCTGGCCATCCCCACAAACACACACGCAGACTTACCGAAAGGTGAATTCTGGCACTTCATAGGAAATACATCACAAAAACAGCACTAAACCTTGGCTTAGGTAAAAGTATTTTCTTCCGTGTACAGCCCCAGATTAGCGGGTTGTTGAAGTTAACAAAGTGTCCCGAAATCGCTGGACGTTGAAGTTTAACGGTACTGTTTGTTTATTAGATAATGTTCCTAAAGAAAGGCACAGGCACTTGGCTAGGCGTGAGGTATGGTGTGGTTCCTAAAATTGGCACAGCTGGTGGAGATAACTTCCTTTTTCCGTAATGTCACAAGTTAAGAAAAACACTGAGGTAAGTTCTTCTTCGGGGGTGTAAAATCCACTGAATATACTTGACAAACAGCGTTCAGGTAGATCTATGTTTTTTCTTCACAAATAGGGCAGTGAAAAAAATATGTTCTGCTTCCAGTTTTCTTTAAGGACTCTATATGAACTAGTATTTTTAAAGTGTTTCTTGAATGGCTTTATTCTCAGTTACGTTCAGAGGAGCGGGGCCCATTACAGGTCGCCACAAGTTTAGCTTTAAAAAAGTTCATATGTTACTGGAGTTATCGAATTGAGTGTGGCAGAACTCTGTATATAATTAATAATTGCTGGGATGCAGGTTGAATGATCGTTCGTCTGCACAGAAAGAATACACTCCAATAGTCACGAAGGTAGATGAAATCCAGCAGGAATCCGACTATGCTAGTGCAACTAGGATTCTGTCAGAGCGAACGATAAAATGCAGTTTTTCGGAGTTCTCTATTTATACTTCTCGAATGTAACTTGAATAGGGCGTGTTAGATTTTCGCACCGTTCTTGAAGTTGAGCAAAATCCGAGGTACCTCGCCGTTGTGTTAACCGCTGCGATTCCTTCGTTTTCCCCGGTCTACCGATTTTCTTCCGTCTCAGGCTTGCTCGCATGAGGGTGCGAAAAGTTTCTCGGGAAGCTAACTCCGTGAGCTGAAAGTTCCCTGATTCTTTAGATCGTGTACCGCTGCGATTGAATTCTGAGATCTGCCTGTCTTTGATGGTGCCACTGTTCTGAGAGCTTTGGCAACTCCCACCAGGCGGGGTAACAGCCAGGTAAGAAAATGATCTGCTATTAATTGCTCTAGAAACAGGAGTGAGTCTGTGGCCCGTCCTCTTTTGGGCCGGCGTTAAGGAAAAGATTGCTATAAATCGTTCTCAGAAATGGTTGTGGGCGTGATTTTAATCTCCCATCAAAGGCCATGCGATCTCAAACGTTCACATAAGATAGCAGGCTACATATTAATGATCCAGCGTGTAAAATTCTCGTGGAAATGCTGCATGCGGGTAAAAGTTACAACAGATGATCAGGGGTTCTAAAGTTATGAGAGGCCAATATTCTGTTATCATCCATCGAGTCAGGGAAATTCATTTGTCATACTTAGACGTACGTCACAATGCCCAACCTTCCTTAGTCGCTTTTTTTTACGAATCGCAGGGTATAGAACAGTGTCACTATTCTTTGCTTCCCTTTCGGGACCCAGTAACACACAAGGGGTTATGGGAAAAATAAATGTTGGGGAAAAAACCCTGTCTAAAATATTTCAGGTGACCTTTTCGCACTATGAGCAAACAAGGAGGTCTTTTAAACCAGGGGTCGTCAACCGATCGTTCTTGACCTACTGGTAGATTCCAGGGGAGCAGTTGGTGGATCTCTAGGCGGTGGTGGAGGAAAGACGTATCTTTTACTAAGGTAAATTGCGGACTAGCCCTGTCTTTTCCGGCACTTAAAAAGTGCGGTGTTCCCATGTTTAAAGGTACTTTCACAACATCACAACGTGTGCAACGAAAACCCGCAAGCTAGCATACTAAAAATCACTTTATTCATCAATTATGTAAGTTAAGAAACGATCTTTTGTTTGAAATGAAGTTAAAATTTGGTAAAGTATCATTTAGTTTGAGGTGAAGTTAACACGCGGTAAAGTATCATTTAGTTTGAAGTGAAGTAAACATGCAATAAAGTGTCATTTCGTTTGAAGTGAAGTTAAATGCAGTAAAGTATGATTTAGTTTTAAGGGAAGTTAACATGCAGTAAAGTATGATTTAGTTTGAAGTGAAGTTAGCATACAGTAAAGTATCATTTAGTTTGAAGTGAAATTAAGATTCACTAAAGTATAATTAAGTTTGAAGTGAAGTTGAGATGCAGTAAAGTGTCATTTCGTTTGAACTGAAGTTAACATGCAGTAAAGTATGATTTTGTTTGAAGTGAAGTTAGCATGCAGTAAAGTATGATTTAGTTTGAAGTGAAGTTAATATGCGGTCAAGTATCCTTTAATTTGAAGTGCAGTTAACATTCGGTAAAGTATTATTTAGTTTAAAGTGAAGTTAACATTCGGTAAAGTATAATTTAGCTTGAAATTTTCACCGTGCTGTCAATGGAGAAGCGAGAACAAGATCCTACAGCAGAGATAAAAGTTACAAATATGGCTGACTTATTCCACATTTTAAATATTCTGGAACCTGAAAACATACATGATTTATCAAGGTAGATATTTAGATAGCTCAGTGGCTTTAAAGTAGATCCGCACAGATACTAGGTTGCCGACCGCTGTTTCAAACCGTTATACATTTTGGTAGAGAGAAGCCACCCTTATAGGCTTTTCTCGCACCCACCATTATAAAGAAAGGATGTTGCCCGCGTTTCTATGCGGATTTATACGTCTGAAAAGTGGTATTTGGGTCTTTACGGAACCTTTGGAACTGGGTGTTGTATAGAATTCGATACTTTCATTTGCACTAATTCTCGCTTGCTTGACTTCTTACATTCCTTGGAGTTATTCATATCTTTTTATTTCTGTTTTTCTGTCTCTCTTATTATCTGTCTTTCTTTTTGTTTCTCTGTATGTCTTTCTCTGAGTCTGTCTTACTTTATTTCAGTCTTTCGTTATTTCATTTTGTCTTTCTTTCCCTTGTGTCTGTTTTTTAAATATTTCTGTCCGTTTTTTTTTAATCCGCTCTGAATGTTTTCTTAACTTTACTTTAGTCTTTCTTAATGTTTTTATTGTCTGTTGTTTTTGTTTTTAATTTTTGTCTGTCTGCCTGTCTCTCTTTCTTTCTTCTGTTCTTTCTCTATCTATTATTGTTATCGTTCTTTTCTTTCCTTTCTCTTTTTAATTGTTTCTTAATTATAGTGTTTCTTTCTTTCGTTCTTTCTTTCGTTCTTTCTTTCCTTCTGTTTTCCTTTCTTTCTTTTTTCTTTTTTTTTTCTTTCTGATTCTCTGTCTGACTTACATTTTAATTGTTCCTTCCCTAGAGCTTCTAATGCTTTTGTATTTCAATTACTTCACCTTGTAATTTGTTGCCTGCTCTATGTCATTCCTAATGGTCTCTGAAGAAGCAAAGAAAGAGTAAATAAATAAACAAACAACACACACAGGTACGTTATCATGCACTAAGTGAGAAATAAAGAAATAGAAGACTAGACAACAAAGAAAGAGTAACACTTCTGTACACACATTTTTTTTATTAATTTTTATTCTTAGAAATCTCTGCGGAATGCATTTGACCAGGAATAACCAATGAAGTAATTCCAGCGATTACAGAATTACTGCCTGATATTTCGTTCTTACGTCTTTTCGTGAGACAATGATAGCAGAACTTTGATTGGTTTTAATTTGTCAATTTAACCAAAGAGACATTTTCGTTTATTTATCAAGCTAGGCTTTGTTTACAGTCGGCTAGATATAGGAACTACATCCGCTATGGACACCTCTCATTGCCCGATGAAGACTATGGACCTCGTTGATTGTCTGATGAAGGCTATGGAGCCATTTAATTGTCCGATGAACGCAATGGGCCTCTTTGATTGTCCAATGTAGGCTATGGGACACGTTCGAGGAGGGGGGGAAAAGTGACATTTTAAATGTTTGCTTATGTACACGGGCCCTCTAGAATCGATTCATGGACCGCCAGGAATTCCGTGGATCACAAATAAGAAACGCTGCCTTAAAGCATTAGATGACTGACATTTATAAGAGAAATAAAACAACAAAAAAACGTCAACACAAACATATATACTCACTTTTCATAGTCACGTTTGCAGTATAATTTCCGATCACGTGAGAAGCACGAGCCTGTAAGCGGCAAGCGACAGAGTGTGCACTGTAGACAGGTCTCGTGCCAGTAGTTGTTCATGACCTTGAGAAGGTACCTGTCCTCTATTGGAGTCTGGCAACCTGTGCAGAGCTCTTTGGAGAACATCGTTTGTGTCGGCATTGCGTCTGTGGATACAGTTGTGATGTTTCTGATGGTTGAAGAATTGATTTTTTTATTAAATTGATGATGATGAAATTGGTGATGCGGAATGTAGTGAAGGTGGTATTGCTTATGGTTCATCATCATTATCATCATCATGTGGCCTCCTCACGAAGCATGAAGACACAACTACAACTGATCTCAAGACTGCGTCAAATTCTTGCCACAATGATTTATGTGGCAATTTGTTGTAATGATGAGATTGCTAGTCCAATTCACAACATCTTATAAGTGGCCTGGTACGACATGCTTGATATTTCACTAGTCCTATTCGTTCTATATATTTTCAGGGACCTCCTAGTCGTTGCTATGGTTACGTTACTGATAACCGGAGATATTGTCGAAAGGGGAGGGAAGTATTAGTGACTTTACTAGACTAGGTTCAGCTTTTTTATGAGGTGGAGGTGACAAGTTCCCTTCCTCGCTGTCTTTGCCGCTACTAACTCAAAGAAGAGTCGCGTACCCATTTACAGCTGGGTAAACTGGAACGTATCACCATATTCCCAATAGTCCTCAATGGGCGTGTAACGGTATCCCATACCCTACCTTCACCTACCACTTCTGATGTCTAATTTTCTACTTTTTATATTTTGTTACGAGCGCCTCTAATGTTTATTATTGAATTGTTTCGGGTATCCTTTGTTCCGAGTTATCATGTTTCAAATCCTGAATCTGGTAACTTTACCGTGAGAGACAATAGCTCTAACCACTCTGCCAGTCCGAAGATCGTTATTGATAATCTTCATTCTCCTCTGCTCCTGTTGGAGCATGGAGCCACCAATGGAGTTGGTCTCTTTGGGGCAGGCCCCCAGCAAGTATTCACATGGAAGCTGTGGCTATTTATTTGACATGATCAGGTTGCCAGCGTCAATAACAACCTCACCTCAGGATTTTTTCTTTCTTTTCTGCAGTTATAAACTGTAGATTACAAACTTGTTTTGAACCTACGACAAACATGGGAAGCCAGAGATCCAGACCTACAAGACGTCCCTGAGTTCGATGGGAGGACAACATCAGACTATCTCTGAAGAACTGAAGACAGTTCTCCATTTTAATTTGGTGTAAGACGCTTTTATTTGGTCTTAGTTGGGTTTTATATTATATTTCCTCTGAGTGTTTGATAGCTTGTAAAATCTTCCCTTCCATGCCCAAATACAAAAGACCTTTAAGCCACAGTTACGAGTATTAATAATACTCGTATATAGACAACAGAAAAGTAGCAAGTGATAGGGCTACCTGTTGCGTGGCTGTTTAGTGTACGCCATAATAGTTGAAGGCGATGAAGACACAGTATGCCACACAACGTTCAGGATGTTGTAATTCATCTGCTTCCTAAAGGTACTATGATGCTGGCCTTTGCAGAGTAGTGTGCCACCCTCAGACACCAGGGATGATGAGGCGTAGTAACTTGGTGTCTGTAGTCTGGTTTAAGTGTGATGTAAGGATACAGATGTGTATACAAACAGTGAGCATTACGAACAAGGCAATCCACACAATGACGTCACGTTAACTCACGACGTGAAAAGTCAATCAAGCTTTAAACAGCAGTGATGGTTTTTTGGCAATATATATTGTACGCCACAATGACAAAATGCATGGACATCGTTATGTAGAAAAACATCACAGGGATAGTACAACAGTCATTGTATCATCGAAGTAGTCGATTCAACAGGCACAGCAAACAGCATAATAATAATGTACATTATGTGCCTTTTCAGGATATCGTAAATCGCTGTTCATGTAGACAGGTAGTAAACTTCCCCTTTCCATAAGAGCTAGTAGATATCAGCTAGGAGATTAAATCTGGTCTCCTATTTTTGACCTCAACCAGATAGGCATGTCTTTCGAGCGTCACATTATTGTTCTCTATGTTCCTTATACAGTAAAGGTATCAAACCTAGATCCATCAACAAAGTTCAGGAAGCAAGTAGTCCGTAGGACAGGCATCAATCGATGCGTGACATTATAAGTGGATCGTGAGCTGAGCGAACTTGTCATAATAGAGACTTTATAATAAGGCAGGCTAAGCGAAAGTCAACATCACAAGATGGCGATAAAGTCACTTAGCAAAAAAGGATTCATTTACCTGTTCATCAGGAATTAATACACAAATTCACATATGCCTCCAGGCATTAGGAATAACATGGAGATATATCATCTCAAAAAAGGAACAACAATCATGAGGACTCCTTCCTGAATAATCTAAGCGAAGACTAGCACATAGCTACGTCTCGCCTTATCAGCTTCTCTGCTCAGACTGACCTGGGTGGAAATCGTTGAAACAACGCCACAAAAAGAGACATGCGCAGAACACGCGAATCGAATACAACTCAGCCAAATTTACGAAACGAAGATTGTTCTACGATGTTCGACTAAAGACCTTTTACCTTAAAAGGAAATGAATCTTGAAAAAGAACATTGGCGATTGCCAACAGTTTTTACAAAGAACTGGCGATCTGAGCGCTCCATAAAGGGACATGACTCAAAATCGCTCACACAACTATAGGCAACCCTAGCTATCAAGATAAGACAACTCCTTGACGATAGCTAACAAGATTAGACGTCTGTAGAAATAAAAGTAAATACAATTCCATGAGTTCCTTACCATGCATTAAAAATTAACTAAAGTCAGAATGCATGGTCAGAATAAGTTGCGACAAGTTTTTAGCAGCAACATTACCGCCACCTCCCGATAAAAAAAAATGTGCAACATTTATTTTTTTTTTTTGGGGCCGGGATATCCAAGAGAAAACCAAAAGCGGTTTATCAACGCACGAATTATGGCGGGGGATAACTAAAAATGCATGCCTAATATGAGGCTTAATTGACACATAAAGTGTCTGGTCGAGAATGGTATCACAACATGATTAAAAATCTGATTTCAAAAAACAAATCGGGGAAGGTGCCACCAACACACACAACACAATTGCATGAAATTACAATATAAATATGCAAGTTCATATCATTATAATCAAATTGCAGTGTGACATAATCTATTACCAGTGTTGAATGGATTATAACACATATGATATTTAATGTTAAATATTACATTATCAAAATGTTTTAATATAACCATTACACAATAAAATTAACCAATTTATGACGATCCACTATCCGACACATCTCCTGTCCGTTCCAAATGAAAGAATGTAAAATGTGGAACTCTCCATTTTGACAACAGAAAAGGTAGCTTCTCAGATCAACCCCAAAAAATTGCTGAGAAGAAAACCCCGAGCAACCAATAAATTCTATTTAGGTAGCCATTATAGTTTAGGGATGGTCATACAATACAATACATTGATTATTAACAATTGTGACCGCTCGAGTGAACTTTCGGCCCTAAAATCCCCAACTACAGCTCAGTCTTCTTCGTTTTTCGGAAAGATGGGAACAGAAGAATGATGATGAACAAAGCAACAATAGTATGTGTTCACCTAAAGTGAGGACAGATCCCTGCTAATGTTGGGGTTGTAGTAAGTGACATTATAGGTGTAATTATGGCTCTAGTGTCACATATCTAGAAATAGCACAGATGTCATTAGTGTGGATATCATGTGGGCATCCTAGACCAGAAAGTGTCAGCCATCACATTATCCGACCCAACGCGGATAGCTCCCCTACCGTCTGAAAGGTGCTAGTGAAAGTTAAAATGAAAAGTGATTGAAGAGCAATAGCATTTTATCCCGAGGTGGATTCTCGAAGAAGCTCTTCAAGTTACTTAGTCTCAACCATGAACTAGCTGTAAGAGCTTTCTGAGATCAGTTTCTCTAGAATGAAATGTGCGCCAGGGAGGAATCTTTGTAGTGTGAGAATAGACCAAACCATAGCCAAAACAATTCACGGTCATAAAAACCGAGTAGTTTTCCGTTCTGCCGCAATTTAGTTTTCTAGAAATGTACATGGACAGGACATTACAGTTTTCAGCAAGTATTTCCTGCAGTATGTTCTGCTCCCGATCCCAGTGGATTAAAGCATCACTACGAAGAACAAAAGTCCTATCAGAGTAGGGTAATGCAACGTCAGGATGGGAGGAGAAGAAAATATACTGTTAATCTGGTCTAAGGAAGATTGACATTCCTGAGACCAACTAATCAGATTATGCGACCCTTTCTTCAACAACTTTGACAGAGGTGCCATTATCGAAGATAAATTTGGAATAAATCTCCCATAAAATTGAATTAAACCTAAGAGACTCCTAACTTGTTTCTTCGTTTTAGGAACAGAGATGTTCAGTATTTTGGAAGTATTGTGGTCTTCTGTCTTCAAGAGGCCATGACCAACACGATGACCCAGGAAAGAGATTTCACCAAAACCAACAAAAGCTTTAGAAGGTTTGCTGTCAAATTATTCTCACGTAGAGTGGACAGTAGGTCAAATAAACCCAGATAGTGATCTTCCCAAGAATCACTGAAGAGACAGATATCATCTAAGTAAGCGATGACATCTGAACTCGATGTGAAAGAATTCGACGCATCATGCGAACGAAAGTGGCAGGGGCGTTCATGAGACCAAAAGGCATAACATTCCATTGAAATAGACCCCTAGGTGTAGAAAAAGCAGTAAGAGGTTTGGCATGATCTGCTAAAGGCACTTGCCAATAACCTTTAGACAAGTCAAGTTTAGTGAAGAATCTAGAATTAGAAAGTCTAATCAGTAGATCTTCTAACAAAGGCATCGGTTCAGCGTCGAACTTTGTGACTTGATTCAATTTGCGATAATCAACACAAATTCGTATGTTCTTATCCTTCTTCCGGACAATAACCATGGAAGAAGAATATGGTGAAGTCGATGGTTCAATTATATTTAATTGAATCATTTCATCCAATTCCTTTTCCACTTGCGACTGAATGTGTATAGGAATAGGATACGGCCTAACCCTAATTGGATTATTGTCGGTAAGAATTATGTCATGTTCTATGACATCTGTGTGTCCAGGAATGTCAGTGAGAACATCCTGAAATGTTTGTAACATCGACGAGACTTGTCGATGTTCGTCACCAGAAAGATTAGGAGAAATGGACACATTCTTTCCAAGATTCCATAGAATGTAGTGGAACCACTGGAAGAGGGAGGTCGACATCAGAAGAAAAACCAGCTTTCCTCATCCTGTATGACTGACAGGGATGAGTAATGACCATGAGGTACAGAAGATTCGTCCGTTGCCTGGAAAATAAGGCAGCAAATAGTCCGTGGACGCTCATGAAATTCCGTTCAGCATTGTTGATATGGAAAGTTTTAATGCTTTCCATCTATATCGAACCACATAGTCAACATCGGAAATTTTCGTTGAGACTATTGCATATGGACCTTTCCATGCAATCAGAAGTCTATTTTCCCTACTGGGGAGTAGGACGAATGCTTTGTCACCTGGACAAAGTTGTCGTAGACATCTGTTCTTGTTAGCAAACTGCCTTGCTTTTTCTTTAGCAATTTCTGACGAAGCAGTCGCTAGTTTGCATGCCTCAATGATCTTTTGTCTAAGAGCAATGACATACTCATATGAAGATTGAGTGTCATCAATAATATCATCGGCAGTGATGAGATCGTGTAATAAAGACATAGGGCCGCGCGGACGCGCGCCGAAGACAAGTTCGAAGGGAGAAAATCCTGTGTGTTCATTAGGGACTTCTCTATAGGCAAAGAGAGCCGCGGGTAAAACCCTGTCCCAATCTTGAGGATGATCTTCAGTTATCTTACCAAGCAAAGTCTTGAGCGTTCTATTCAGACGCCAACTAACCCATTAGACATAGGATGGTAGATACTACTGAGAGATCGTTCAATATGTAAGGTAGACATTACCTGTGACATAGTGTCAGATATGAGTTGAGTGCCATGGTCTGACAATATTTCTCTGGGGAACCCCAAGCGAGAAAATATCAGCCAAAGAGCATCTGCGATATCTGTAGTAGATATGCTCTTAAGAGGGATAGCCTCTGGCCAACGTGTGCACATATCGACACATGTAAGGATAAACTGATTGGTTCCTCTGGCCGACTTGACTTTAAAAAAAGGGCCAATAATATCTATGGCCATTTTTTGGAAAAAACGGCCGAATAGGGATGTCAGCAGCCTGGATAGGCGCAGCATGTCGTGGTCCTCTAGATTTGACCTCCTGACATACCTTGCATGATCGGCAGTAAATACGAATGTCCTTATTGACAAAAGGCCAAAAGAAAGCCGCAAGGACTCTCGCCTTTGCACGGGAAAATCCCATGTGTCCAGCACATTGCGAGTCATGCGCATGTTGCAATATTTGCACTCTCATGCTCTTGGGAACAACAATTTGCGAATGTGCCGACGTAGTCGAATCTTGTACCATACGTACAAGTACGCCGTTTCTCATTGCAATCCAAGATTTTCTATTTGTATCCTGATTCGGATCACCGTTCTTCGCAATAATGAAGAATTTTCTTTAGCATAGGATCTTCTTCTTGTAATTTTATGAACGAGTCACGAGAAATAACCAAGGTACTATCTTGGCTATGAACTTCATTATCATTATTCAACGAAGTTTGCGGTGTTTGTAGAGCTTGTGCTCTTGTAACCACTGCATTGGTAGCTTGCATATTATCATCTTCCCAAGCAGCAATCTGCTGTGGGGTACATTCCCTAACTCCGTGAATACGACCAATAATAAGGTCCGCAATTGGATTAGGTAAGAGACAAGCATGCACATCTCCAGTAAAGAAAGGAGTGGCAATGCGAATTACAGCAGTAGGATATTTTTCTAGAGTGCCGCCAAATGTGACACATTTAATAACCCTTCCTGTAGCACAAGATGGATCTACAAGCGATTGTCTAACACCAATAGTGGTGCATCCGGAATCGAAAAGTAGTGAGACCGGAGTATCATTAACAAGACCCTTATGTAGGATTAAAGAACCCGTCCCGTCATGTGCAACAGCAGCAGGAAGAGCGGGATGAGGGTGACCACAACTCAAAGTAGTTATGGTACCCGGTTCGAATAAAGTACTGCATTGGGGGCATTTGTTTGCTCTCCCAAAGTCAAAAGCAGAACCAGTGACAGCGTCAAAGTTTTTATTAATCAGAAACCTGATTACAGGCTCCCTGAGATTCCTTGTGAACCGAGTTAGCCCTGCTGATATCTCTTTTTTTGTGTATTGAGATCTACCGCGACTACCATTACCTCTGAAGTTATCACTGTTGTTATTGTCTCTGTAGTTATTATTGTCTCTATTATAATTGTTTATCATGTTTCGAACTACAGTTTCCATGATTATTATCATGTCCACATTGATGTGAACATCTATTTGTTTGGTTTTGAGGTTTACGCAAGGAAAAGCCTCTGTTACCATATCCTTTTCTGAAATGCATAAAATTATTAGGTTGGAAGTAACGAGGACTGTCAGCTCGTCTCCAATTCTTCGAAGAAGAATCACCCTGAAATTGATTTCCATAATTTTGACCGTAAACTACGGTTACTTTTCCTATCAAAATTTTGTTGGAATCTATTACTAGAGTTTTGACCATAAGGTGCTGCCGAAGCAACTGGCAGACCTTCTTTTACTTTAGAGTTACCAATGGTTACGTGAGGATGCGCAGTTATATACTGGCTACAGAAATCTTCCATTTCTTTTATTGTTTTAGGTTTACGTTCATGAAGGAAAGCAAGGAAAGACTCATTAACAGAAGACATGACTTTGTCTCTAAGTATTAAGTCTATAAGTCCTTCATAAGTTTTTTCTATCTTAGACAGCTCCACCCAACGTAAAAAAGTAAGACGTATCTTTGAAATGAACTCAGAGAATTGCACACACAGTTTCTGGCAACATATTCTTAAATTGAAGGACGATAGCCGTCTTCGTCAAGTTGGTATTTCTTTAACAACATAGCCCTGACAACATCATAGTTGTTCTTGTCAGGCTCAATCTACCATGTGATTAACATATACTCATAGCATCACCTCTAAGTATTTTGGACAAATGATAAACCTGCAATGATTTAATCTATGTTATGTACTTTACATGTAGTTTCAAATCTGTCCAGATAGAATGTTATATCGTCGATGGAAGCATTGAATGGTGGTAGATTAAGCTTGAAAAGTGCTTGCATTAGTCTTATCTGAGACCTTATTTGCATCATTAGCATTACTCATGTTCATCACCTTTAATTTTCTCAACTTCCAAAAGCTAAGAGTTTTTCTTCATGTTCCATTTTTGCTTTTCTCTCATCAGACTCTCTTTGTAACTTCCTTTCTTCAGCTTCAGCTTCAGCTCGTTTTTTTAATCTTTTATTCTCGGCCTCTTTTTCAAGTCTTTTATTTTCAGCCTCTTTTTCAAGTCTTTTATTTTCAGCCTCTTTTTCGAGTCTTTTATTTTCAGCCTCTTTTTCAAGTCTTTTATTTTCAGCCTCTTTTTCAAGTCTTTTATTTTCAGCCTCTATTTCAAGTCTTTCAGCTTCTAGCTGTAGCTGGAGTTTTCTCTCCTCAGCTTCTGATTCTCTTTTTTGTTTTTCCATTTCCATTTGGAATCTTTTTTTCATCCACCTGCATCTGCAGTTTCTTTTGTTCAGCTTCCATTGCTTTATCATATTGAGCAGTTGCAAATTCTTCTAACTTATCACCAGTCTTCCCAAGCAATTTACCCTGCTCAATAAAGTGCTCAAATGTAGCCATGATGAGTAATAATATGAGTCCACAACCTGAAATAATTAATTATCTTATTTCAAATTTAATTATAACAAGTCTTAAATGAAGCACTTGTTTACTCACAACCTATATTATCATCCCAATCTCTGTGGGAAAAACAAGTCTTATATCATCAAGAACTTGTGTATAGCCCCTTTTTGAAATATCATCAATCAACTCTTGATTCATAGGTGCACTTCCCATTCAATAGTGCACAATACTATTCATCATTTACTAATCATCAGTGTAGTAGTAATGCATAAGCATAACCCACTATTAAATGTGAATTAACTACTAATAAGTGTAACCAATGACTATGTAAACACAATCACAATGTAAACAATAACAATGTAAACATTACACTGTAAACAATGCAATGTAAACAATACAATGTAAAACAATAATAAAGATTTTAGCAACAATACGAAAACATTCGTTAGAAATCAACAAAATTTAAAGCAAAAATTAAAGAAAAAGAAATATCACAAAAAATGTGATGATATCTACGAGAATATTAGACAATACACATGACACCACAGTGTATAAACAAAAATTGTGTTAAAGACTAAATAATAGGAAAGAGTAGACCTACAAATACAAAAATCAAATCAAAACAAAACTAAAGAATGTGAAAAAATATACCGAAAACAAACACTGACCATATCGTCACAACTAACAAAAATAGCAACAGAAGTGGCTTTGCAAAATTCCAGTATCGGAAATTGCACACCCTACAGAAAACGCTCACGATAGACGACCTCTATCACGTGGTATGATCTAAGGGAGACTCCGCCCAACGAAAACCCGCAGAACATAAAACATGTAAATATAAATATACAAATAACATATAAAACATATTAACATGTAAACATAAAGAATGAGATGAAAACACAGAAGACTCAGTAGAAGTATAAGGGCACAGTTCACAAACAAACAGGCCACTTAACTTATTGGTATCCAAACGTCAGCCACAGCAGAAAAAAAACAGATGACAATCAGCGTCCTAAGGATTGAAGATAACGAAGATCCAAACAATGATTGTACATCTGGAACTCTGCTCCCAACAAATGCCCATGACGGTATTTGGTACTTGAGCTTCTAAACAGTACTTGACAGGTAGTGTTAAAGACAACATAACGGCACTTGACCTTAAACGCCGGGTATTCAAAAATTCGTGTTTTGTCAAAAAATGCAATTTTGACTTTTACCGGACAAACGCCGAGTACCTTGAAAACGACAGAAGACGTTTCAACTGGCTTGAAGATGTTGAAGTGTTGACTTGAAGGATGCCGTTTGTACTGCCATGAATTGGGTATGTAGTGTTTGTCTTACCAGAAAAACCAGCTTATGGCCACCAAATGTTTTGCGTAGAATTATGCAGTTTGTTGTATAATTTCTGTTGAATGAAGTGGGTAATGTGACCACACGACGTTATGGTGTTGTAATTATCAGCTTCCCAAAAGGTATATGGCCTGGCCTGTTGCAGGTGGTGTGCTTACCCTCGACACCTTTGGGATGATGAGCCGTACCAAATTGGTGTCTGTGTCTCTTTAGTGTGATACGCCATAATAGTTGAAGGCTGATTGAAGGGCACAGTATGGTATCTGTGGTCTGGTGTGACTTAGGATGCAGATGTTGTATTCAAAACAGTTGCAGCAGTACATACAGGGCAATCCAACAATGGAACGTCACGTTAAATCACGACGTGAAAAGTCAATCAAGCTTTAAAACAGCTAGTGACGGTTTTTTGGGCAATATATATTATACGCCACAATGACAAAATGCATGGACATAAACATTAGTAGGTAACATCACAGGGATAGTACAAACAGTCATTGTATCATCGAAGTAGTAGTCGATTCAACAGGCACAGCAAACAGCATAAATAATAATGTACAATTATGTGCCTTTTAGGATATCGTAGACCGCTGTTCATGTAGTCAGGTAGTAAACTTCCCCTTTCCATAAGAGCTAGTAGATATCAGCTAGGAGATTAAATATGGTCTCCTCGATTTTGACCTCAACAAGACAGGCATGTCTTTTGAGCGCCACATTATCGTTCTCTATGTTCCTTATACAGCAAAGGTATCAAACCTAGATCCATCAATAAAGGTCAGGAAGCAAATAGTCCGTAGGACAGGCATCAATCGATGCGTGACATTATAAGTGGATCGTGAGCTGAGCAAACTTGTCATAATATAGACTTTATAATAAGGCAGGCTAAGCAAAAGTCAACATCACAAGATGGCGATAAAGTTACTCAGCAAAAAAGGATTTAGTTACCTGTTCATCAGGAATTAAATCACATAAATCACATATGCCTCCAGGCATTTGAAATAACAGAGATATATCATCTCAAAAAAGGAACAACAATCATGAGGACTCCTTCCTGAATAATCTAAGCGAAGACTAGCACATAGCTACGTCTCGCCTTACCAGCTTCTCTGCTCAGACTGACCTGGGCGGAAATCGTTTTAAACAACGCCACAAAAAGAGACATGCGCAGAACACGCGAATCGAATACAACTCAGCCAAATTTACGAAACGAAGAATGTTCTACGATGTTCGACTAAAGACCTTTTACCTTAAAAGGAAATGAATCTTGAAACATTGCGATTGCCAACTGTTTTCAAAGAACTGGCGATCTGAGCGCTCCATAAATGGACACGACTCAAAATCGTTCACACAACTATCGGCAACCCTAGCTATCAAGATAAGACAACTTCTTGACGATAGCTATCAAGATTAGACGACTGTAGAAATAAAAGTGACTACAATTCCATGAGTTCCTTCCCATGCATTAAAAATTAACTATAGTCAGAATGCATGGTCAGAAAAAGTTGCGACAAGTTTTTAGCAGCAACAACATCATACTAGAAAATGACATCAGCGCAGGAAATGTCAACATGATAGGAGTTGGCTTCTGGAGGTAAGTAAAGTTCAATTCGTAATCATCTTCAGGACAATATTCATTGCTTCCAATCTTTCAATGGCTTGGGATGACAGGCGAGGATTGTACTGTGTAGGTTGGGAGGTAGGAACAATGGCATGGATAACGGGAGTGGACGGAACATTATATGAGGGTCGGGGTGGAGGCTGTGGAATAGTAGAAGGATAACGGAGGGGAATATGTAATCTACGGGGCGGAGGTGTGAGAGAGGGAGGGGGAGGCGGAGCAGAGGGACTACGGTGAGGAGAATGAACAGAAACACGGGAGTGACGAAAACGGCAATGGGCGGCCCGCTGGTGAAGGTGCTTAGGAAGGGGAGCAGAATCGCTAGATGAGGTCGAACGACGACGTTTATAGAAACAACGAGCTGGGGGAAGGGGAACATCAGGTTCAATATCAGAAGAAGTCGAATCGGGGGAAGAGTCAAGATCAGAGTGAGGGGGAGGAAAATAACCGCAGGGAGGGGAGGAAAATAACCAGAGGGAGGAAGAGCAGGTTCAACACCTGAAGAGTCAGACTCAGGTTCTGTATCAAGGTCGGAGGGAGGCGGAGGAAAATAACCAGGGGAAGGAAAAGCGGGGTCAGAAGAGAGATGAACAGAGGGAGGAAAATCGGGGTCTGAAGAGAGGTGAACATAGGGAGGAAAAGCGGGTCAGCAGAGAGGTGAACACAGGGAGGAAGGAAGGTATGGACAGGAGTTGCGGCAGTAATAGGAGGTACAATAATATCATGCTGAGGCAAAGCATGAGAGGGGCCTGGAGTAACGGAGGGTAACTCAGACAAACGAGCATCACGGGAGAGGATACGTGAGTACAGCTCAGGTGGAGGGATATGACTCTCAGTGGTGGAACAGGAATGATAACGTCTGTTAAAGGTTTTTCTCCACTGTGTTATTGTCTTTATATATGCTCTTAGTCCATCTTCTGTCGTTATCATACATCTGTGTTGGTCACTCGTAACATTATTTATTTCAATTATCTTTCCTTGTTTGATTACATTGATAACGTTTCTCACTGCAATGCGACAGTGTCTTTTATTGAGACTGTTCCAGTGTGCCCTCCCAGCAGCTGTTTGTTGCTGTGACAATTGTTGTTAAAGCAGTTGAATTTTCTTTTGCAACAAAAATACTTGATGCTCTAGCTGTTGAATGGGTTAATCCATCATAAAAAACAGTTACGGACTGGTCACGGGCACCAAATCAAGTTAGATGTGACCGGGTTGGTCACGGCGCCAAATCAAGTCTTATGTGACCGGGGGAGGGAAAGACTGTGTCACCAAATCAAGTCTAGTGTGACAGGGTGAGAAAAGGATGAAACAAACGTTCTGTGACAGGTGAATTTTGCGCAGTATTTTCTTTCAATATTCTTCTGTAGTGTTACTGGCGACTGCCAGAGAAGGTGATTACAGATATAAAATGAAATATAACCCAGGGGTAGCGGGAGGTTATTTAAAATTATTTATTATGTAAGAGTATGCCAGTAAAGAGTTCTGACCTTACAAGTAATACCACAGATTTAGAAATAAGCACTGGTGTATTGTTATCATAAAATTAGTCAGACTGTGAAAACCCTGGCCCATTTGGTAAGAAGTATTACCAGGATTTAAGGTGTCTCCTCCCTGTGACTATCTTATGATTACTTATATTCTAGGGGATAAGTAAAATGTACATTCACTGAACCCACAAAATGGAAGAAGTGAATAAATCCTCAGGTACAGTTAAAACAGTTTAATAATTACACTAATATTCTATTACTGCTAGTTGGAACAGAGCATTGAAATATATAGAAAATAAAGTCACACAATTACTATTATTGTCTGTTTAGACTTCAAGATCTTAAATAATAAAGTTTTTGAAATCACTGTTATTAGTCCTTTGAATTTAAGGAGAACTGTCATCAGTTGACTGAGTTTCTGTATGGTTAATTAATTATTATTTTCAACTATTGGCTGTTTCACATGTATAGGTGGTCAGTGTCAAACAGGACACTTATCTTTCAACTTGACAATGCTGAAACCGAACTGTCCTTTGCTGATGTCAGACTTGGTAGGCCCAACAGTAGGGATGCCAATGACCAGTTGTAGTTCACTCTTTGGGGTCCTGCACTTTTGTGGGATTGCCTCTGATGAACGACACAGGCTTCTGATACTGGACAGTCTGGTTTGAGGTATTTCATGGAACCTGCAACATATGAGCCTTGGCTAGTATCTGGCTAGACTTGTAGCTGACTAGCACAGATATCAGACTAGTCAGTCATCAGATGTCACCGTTATACAATCATAGTAAGTAAGGACATCATTTCAGTGATATAGCGTTAATATTAACATTTCAATTAAGTGTAACTGACTAGCACATAAGTCAGACAAGTCAGTCATCAGGTGTCAAAGTTATACAGTCATAGCAAGTAACATCATTTCAATGATACAGAATTAATATGAACATATCCGTAATAAACATCATCTGGTTTACTCTGCTCCTATACATCCTTTTCTGATCTATAACTTGATTCTTCTAAATCATATCAAGTACAAATTCAAATACTGATGCTATCTTAGCAACTACCCAAAATTAATACATAAAATAAATAAAGTGAGTGACCACGTGATCAGGTTGCTTTCTACTGAAACTGGCTGTAGAACACTGCAGTTTACCAGCTGTAAATGGGTACAAAGTTGTGCGCTCGAACTAGGGAAGGCAAAGGCAGCGAGGAAGGGGACTAGTCACCTTAACCTCGTAAACTGGGATCTTCCACGAAGAAGTTTCTAACACTTCATTTCCCTATGACAATCTCTGCCAGGGGACTGCCTTTATCTTCGTAAGCGATAAAGCAATATGATAAATATATCTTCATTAAGCTGTGGGCTATTTGTGATTAATTTTTGTACAAGCAACAATCATCCACAATGCACATGTTTAGATCATATTAAAAATACAATACATTATATCAATGACTATTATACAGGCATATTTTGTGAATTCTATATGAACCTGAAATAACAAATATTATACACGGTAGTTATCATAATTTCGCTTACCCTCAGACTTCAGATACTGGACTTAAAAATGTTTCTGGCGATCCGCTCACAATTCATGGGTAGTGGCGAAACTCTGCCTCCAGTCTGTCTCAAACCTCTTTCGTTGTCTGTGTCTCAGTTTACCGCTCCGCTACTTATACGCATCACGCGGCCGTATCGGAGAGCAGTGACGTCACAGCCTAAGACTAGGCCTGAAAAATCTTTCCCGAACAGTGATTTCGGCCGATCTGTGCGTCGACTGAAATTTTGCCTTTCTCATTCTCGGCATATATAATATCCATATTGTTCCATCTTATCTAGTTTTATACAGTTGATAATTCTCTATCTTCCTATCCATGTAAATTCCCAAACTGTTATTTGTTGATTTTAATATTTAGAACAGAAGTGGGTTACACGCTTTTAGCGTAACTGTGGGCAGCCGAAATACGCATATATCTCCGTAAATGAGAACTTTCTACCGTTCCTTCTTATATGCAGTTATACACAATCCTTCCCTGTCCTGAAATGTAAAATCCTTTTCATACTGATTCCCGTCTGCTTTTATTTATCCTTGGCGATTTCCTCTGTCTGATACACATTTCGCTGATACGCCGCCATTTTGAAAGCGGTCAATCGATCGTTGACGGGTTTATAAATCTACCTGAAAACGTTTGCAATGACTTGAAACCAATTTTGCGACATAGCTCCCCCATATTTTAAGCTGGATGATATCTAGCTTAACTATTGGGTACAAGACAATTGCAAATCGACCATTCCGAGGTTAGTTTTCCTTCCTTCTATCCTCCTCAAGCTCTGTGGGATGGCGACTTAGAAAATCTGCGCCCACATTCTGTTTTCCCGGAATATATTCAATAGTGAAGGAATATGGCTGAATCAATAATGACCATCTTAGTAAGCGAGTATTTGCATGACGTGAAGAGGCCAAAAATGACAGGGGTTGATGATCGCACTGGACCACAAATGGTTTGCCATACATTAGGGTTGAAACTTATTGATGGCCCACACCAATGCTAAACATTCCCTTTCTGTAGTAGAGGAATTCTTTTCTGCCGCGTTCAACTTGTGGCTGGCATAAGCAACAGGAAACAGTTCCTCATTCTGGGTCTGAGATTTTTGCAAAAGCGCGGCCCCAATTCCTACATTGCTTGCATCAGTCCGTACTATAAATTCTTGCTTCAGATCTGGTAACTTCAGAATAGGCCTACTAGTGAGTCTATGCTTCAATTCTGAATATGCATGCTCACACTCTGCCGTCCACTTTATTGTATCAGGTTTTCCTTTCTTTGTCAGATCCGTCAAAGGTGCACATAAGGTGTTGAAGTCTTTGATGTACTTTTGATAGAATCCTCCTAAGGATACGAACGACCTCACATCCTTTTTTGTCTGTGGTCTAGGTGCATTCCTTAACTTTTCTATATTTTTGGGATCAGGAGACATGTTTCCATGACAAATTGTATGTCCCAAAAATTCTAATTCCTGACATCCGATTACACACTTTGTTGGACGAGCAGTCAAACCTGTCTCTCTGAGTCTACCCAGTAACATTGATAGAGAATGTAGATGATCCTCAAATGTTTCCGTGGCTATGAGAATGTCATCCATAAAGTTGGTGATGTTAGAGTTGTTCAAGGGTTCCAGCAATTTCCTCATCATCCTTGAAAATACGCTTGGTGCGTTTTTCAACCCGAATGGTAGTACATTAAATTCGTAGTGACCATCCGAAGTGCTAAAAGCCAGCATGTGTCGGATCTCGGGTTTGACAGGAATCTGGTAATATCCCTTACTTAAATCGACCTTAGAGAAATATTTCGCAGTACTTAGCGTCGAGAACAGCTGATTGGTATCTAGTAATGGATCAGCTTGGGTTTCAGTGATCGCATTCAATTTCCGGTAATCGATACAGAGTCTGTGTTCTCCACTTGGTTTTCTCAACAGTACAACACTTGAACTGTAAGGTGATTCTGACCTGGAAATGATTTGTTCTTGCAACAGATAATCAATTTCCTCCTTCAATGCCTGTGCCTTGGCATATGGTATAGGGTAGGTCTTCATGCAGATAGGTGTTGGATCGATGACCTTCATATCATATGTCAATAAGTTGGTGCATCCTGGTTTATCAGTTAACACATCTGCATGTGTTTTAAAAACCTCTTTAACTTGCTCCCTCTGTTCCTGAGTTAACTGAGTACTAATTTTGACGTGTTCATATGTCTCAGTCGGTCTTAATGGATACTCTATTGAGGTAAGTGGTTCATGCTTCATTTTGGTTGCGATGGCCAGAGTCATCATATGAGCTACCTCCGTTGATGTCCTGTCATAATATTTCTTTAACAGATTAACATGGTACACCCTTTCTTTGCCTTTCTTGTCAATTTTGTAATTAGTCCTTGATATTTTCTCTAGCACGTTATATGGACCCTTCCAACCAATCTGCAGTTTGTTGTTACTGCTGGGCAATAGAAGAAGCACTTTTTCCCCAACCGCAAATTCTCTATCCTTTGCTTTCTTGTTATAGTATTCAGTATGTTTCTTTCTGGCTCTGCGAAGATTGTCATTAGCCAATTTCCAGCCCATTTTCAGTCGAGTGGTCAACTCATTTACATACTGAATTGATGAGGTGACACTTTCCTCTGCCTTCTCATCTGTCCAAATCCGCAGTAATGCTTCCAGTGGAGCTTTTATAGGCCGACCAAACAACAATGTGGCCGGTGCCATTCCTGTGGAATTGTGTGGGACTTCCCCGGTATGCGAATAATGCAGCGGGTAAGTATACATCCCATGTTTCAGGTTTTTCACTTGCCAGCTTCCTGAGAATAGAAATGAGCGTACCATTGAACCGCTCGACTTGACCATTTCCTTATGGGTGATAAGGAGAGCAATGATAATGTCTGGCTTGAAAAATCCTGAACACTTCTTGGGTTAGCTTTCCCTTGAACTGGGAACCATTGTCCGTCAATATTTGATGTGGGAAGCCTAACCGGGTGAATATGGTCAACAATGCCTCTGCCACATGCTTAGAATCTATAGATGCCATGGCTACGGCCTCTCCCCACATAGAGCATGTATCAACTAGAGTTAAGATATAACTATTCCTTCTCTTAGTCCTAGTGAGGGGTCCAACAATATCCACTGCAACTCTCTTGAATGGAGTACCCATGATTGGCATTTCTCCTAGAGTTGCTGGTGCAGTCCCATGCTTGGGGGCTACACGTTGACACTCTGGACAAGATTTCACATATCGTTTTGATATCTTCCGTGATCCCTGGCCAGTAATAGTGACAAGCTATCCGTTGACTTGTGGCACCCATTCCCATGTGCCCACTAAATGGAATAGCATGTGCGAGCTCCATAACTTTCTCCCTGTATGACTTTGGTACTACCAGCTGTCCATGTACTTGAGGTCCTGTACCAGCTTTTCTATACAGTAGTCCATTTTTCATATACAAGTCTCCTTTTTCTGGAGGGTTATGGGCCTTTGGCAATTTGCCAAAACAAGGCTTCAATGTGTCATCTTCTGATTGAGCCTGTTTCATCTGCTCTGGCTGAGTATTGTTAGGATTTTCCTCCTCGTTTTTGGTGCTCGACCTGGTCTGGACTGCTGCCAGGACAACAGGTTTTACTGGGTCACCCAAAAATACGTACCTACACCCCAATATCAGCGGGTATATAGGGTCATCTATCACTGCGGCTGTTATCACTCCTTCCACGTAGCGAGATTTCACATTGATCCTAGCTATAGGAAGTGTCATGGTTGCTGTTCCCTTAGTTGCCCCTTGTATTTCCACGGTTTCTGTGGTAATTTGATCAGAGTGCACTAGGGTTGAACTCACAACTGAGTCGAAATCCAGGCCGGTATCATATAAGCACATGACTCGATTGCCGTTCACGGTTACGAGCTCGCTCACAGGGGGATGACGGAGGCTATTCTGATTCCCTGTCAGTTCCATCATATCTGTCCTATTCCCTGTTGCTAAACATGCAGCGTGATGAGGGGTTTTCCTTCTACAATCTACAGTGTTGTGGTTGCTCATCTTACAAATTTTGCACCACTTATCTCCCTGTTTGTAGGGTTTCTTTTCCTGAGTCTGAGGGTTCTTGTCCTTATTATCACATCTTGGCTTATTTCTGTATGGATGATTTTTCTGGTCAAACTGGGTATTCTGCGGTGGTGGCTTATATCCTTCTACCTGCTTCTTTTTTGTTCCTACCAATTCAGCTTGAGCTGCTTGGTATCTCTCTGCACATTTCAAAATGTCTTCCAGCCTCTCTGCTCCTTGTTCCATAAGGAATTTCCTCATTTCTTGAGACATGGAATCTTTCACTTGCTCTAACATAACCATTTCTTTCAGATCCTCGTAGGTTTTCTGATACTTACCTAAACTACTCCATTTCAACAAATAAGTTTCTAGCCTAGCTGAGAACTGGTTATATGTTTCTCCAGGTAGAGGTTTAGAAGTTCTAAATTTCTTCCTATATGCCTCAGAGTTCTTTTCATACCGGATCAGTAAGGCTTGCTTTAGTATTTCATAATTTTCCTGATCTTCTTTGGGGAGTTTCAGAAACACATCATATGCAATACCTCTCAATCCCTGGGATAACTTTAGACTCCATTTTTCCTTTTCCAGTCCATATGTAGAGGCTAGCCTTTCATACCTATCCAGGTACGACTCAATTGCGTCCTCCTTTTCAACAAATAGATCTAGGTGGAAGTTCATGGCCCCATTTGCTGTGTTCTGAAAAGAGCTATTCGCAGAATGAGGTGAGCTATTACCATGGGTGATAGTCCCAGCCTGAAGTTCAAGATCAAGCTGTCTCATTTTCAGCTCATGGTCTCTCTCTGCTTGTAACCTCCTTTCTTCTCTCTCAGCTTCTAATTTCTTGACTTCTCTCTCCGCTTCTAATTTCTTGGCTTCTCTCTCCGCTTCTAATTTCTTGGCTTCTCTCTCCGCTTCTAATTTCTTGGCCTCTCTCTCTGCTTTTAATTCTAATTTCTTGGCTTCTCTCTCTGCTTCTAATTTCTTAGCTTCTCTCTCCGCTTCTAATTTCTTGGCTTCTCTCTCCGCTTCTAATTTCTTGGCTTCTCTCTCTGCTTCTAATTCTAATTTCTTGGCTTCTCTCTCTGCTTCTAATTGCTTTGCTTCTCTCTCGGTGTACTTTTCACATTCCGTCGTGACATACAGGATCAGAGCGTCACCATCCATGCCAAGCTCTTTTCCCACCTGCAGTGTAGCAGACCTAAATTTGACCAAGTCAGCCATGATGTATCTGTAGTCTAGTAGGGCAAGCGATCTTACTCAAACTAATTTACTACAATATAATTAACTTAGTTAAAATTAAAGTTAATTAAACTGACTTCACCATATATGAAACAGCTTTCTTTATCTGTACTCAATGGTACTCCTAAAAATATAATTATTTCCTACTATGTTAACTCTTTACAAAAATTTTCAAAAAAATGTTTTTTCTACACAGCAGAAATAGAAAGTTGGCTCAGGAATATCAAAGATATATCCCGCAGACGAGCCCCCACTGTAGCGGGAGGTTATTTAAAATTATTTATTATGTAAGAGTATGCCAGTAAAGAGTTCTGACCTTACAGGTAATACCACAGATTTAGAAATAAGCACTGGTGTATTGTTATCATAAAATTAGTCAGACTGTGAAAACCCTGGCCCAGTTGGTAAGAAGTATTACCAGGATTTAAGGTGTCTCCTCCCTGTGACTATCTTATGATTACTTATATTCTAGGGGATAAGTAAAATGTACATTCACTGAACCCACAAAATGGAAGAAGTGAATAAATCCTCAGGTACAGTTAAAACAGTTTAATAATTACACTAATATTCTATTACTGCTAGTTGGAACAGAGCATTGAAATATATAGAAAATAAAGTCACACAATTACTATTATTGTCTGTTTAGACTTCAAGATCTTAAATAATAAAGTTACTGAAATCACTGTTATTAGTCCTTTGAATTTAAGGAGAACTGTCATCAGTTGACTGAGTTTCTGTATGGTTAATTATTATTTTCAACTATTGGCTGTTTCACATGTATATATGGTCAGTGTCAAACAGGACACTTATCTTTCAACTTGACAATGCTGAAATCGAACTGTCCTTTGCTGATGTCAGACTTGGTAGGCCCAACAGTAGGGATGCCAATGACCAGTTGTAGTTCACTCTTTGGGGTCCTGCACTTTTGTGGGATTGCCTCTGATGAACGACACAGGCTTCTGATACTGGACAGTCTGGTTTGAGTTATTTCATGGAACCTGCATCATATCAGCCTTGGCTAGTATCTGGCTAGACTTGTAGCTGACTAGCACAGACGTCAGACCAGTCAGTCATCAGATGTCACCGTTATACAATCATAGTAAGTAAGGACATCATTTCAGTGATATAGCATTAATATTAACATTTCAATTAAGTGTAACTGACTAGCACATAAGTCAGACAAGTCAGTCATCAGGTGTCAAAGTTATACAGTCATAGCAAGTAACATCATTTTAATGATACAGAATTAATATGAACATATCCGTAATAAACATCATCTGGTTTACTCTGCTCCTATACATCCTTTTCTGATCTACAACTTGATCCTTCTAAATCATATCAAGTACAAATTCAAATACTGATGCTATCTTAGCAACTACCCAAAATTAATACATAAAATAAATAAAGTGAGTGACCACGTGATCAGGTTGCTTTCTACTGAAACTGGCTGTAGAACACTCCAGTTTACCAGCTGTAAATGGGTACAAAGTTGTGCGCTCGAACTAGGGAAGGCAAAGGCAGCGAGGAAGGGGACTAGTCACCTTAACCTCGTAAACTGGGATCTTCCACGAAGAAGTTTCTAACACTTCATTTCCCTATGACAATCTCTGCCAGGGGACTGCCTTTATCTTCGTAACCGATAAAGCAATATGATAAATATATCTTCATTAGGCTGTGGGGCTATTTGTGATTAATTTTTGTACAAGCAACAATCATCCACAATGCACATGTTTAGATCATATTAAAAATACAATACATTATATCAATTACTATTATACAGGCATATTTTGTGAATTCTATATGAACCTGAAATAACAAATATTATACACGGTAGTTATCATAATTTCGCTTACCCTCAGACTTCAGATACTGGACTTAAAAATGTTTCTGGCGATCCGCTCACAATTCATGGGTAGTGGCGAAACTCTGCCTCCAGTCTGTCTCAAACCTCTTTCGTTGTCTGTGTCTCAGTTTACCGCTCCGCTACTTATACGCATCACGCGGCCGTATCGGAGAGCAGTGACGTCACAGCCTAAGACTAGGCCTGAAAAATCTTTCCCGAACAGTGATTTCGGCCGATCTGTGCGTCGACTGAAATTTTGCCTTTCTCATTCTCGGCATATATAATATCCATATTGTTCCATCTTATCTAGTTTTATACAGTTGATAATTCTCTATCTTCCTATCCATGTAAATTCCCAAACTGTTATTTGTTGATTTTAATATTTAGAACAGAAGTGGGTTACACGCTTTTAGCGTAACTGTGGGCAGCCGAAATACGCATATATCTCCGTAAATGAGAACTTTCTACCGTTCCTTCTTATATGCAGTTATACACAATCCTTCCCTGTCCTGAAATGTAAAATCCTTTTCATACTGATTCCCGTCTGCTTTTATTTATCCTTGGCGATTTCCTCTGTCTGATACACATTTCGCTGATACGCCGCCATTTTGAAAGCGGTCAATCGATCGTTGACGGGTTTATAAATCTACCTGAAAACGTTTGCAATGACTTGAAACCAATTTTGCGACACCAGGTGTTCTTAGGAGACTCGTACTGTTTTTATTGATGCAGGCTGTAAGATCGTCGTAAATATAGTAGCACTCTAGGCTTGATTACCTAATGTAAACAAAGGTCACTGGCTACTGACTCTCAGGAAAATAAGATCAGGCTGGTGTAAAATATGAATGAATATTTTTATTTACTGTTTACACACTTTAATAACTTCAATCGGGTTCATAAGTACATATTCTTGTGTAATCTACTAACCAGTCTTTCCATGAAATATCACATAGCAAACCAGCCTTACAAGATGGTAACCACAAATTGACCTCTCTCATCCCGTGCTTAGGAACAACTCACTTAACCCCCTTCTCTCAAACCATCACTTGCGTCCTAACTACTGGGCAATTCTACCCCAAGTTCGATGACGTCATTTCTGAACACTTTAATTAAATCACTCATAGGATTTATGACTAGTGTTATTACACTAACTAGACACGCTCAAATACTTAGTGTTACATCTTGCTAAGTATTCTTACCCTAACTATAATTAGGTGGCAGCACCTAAGTGTTAATCCGACGTAACAGTCCTTACTGTCACAAACCTATCATTGCACTCATTGCAGCAGTATCTGCTATGAGACTCAAAGCTGCTCACTTCTCGTAAAGTTTTTTCGCGTGCACTGGTAAAAAACACGGAGTCCCTGAGTCATTCAGTAGCAGACCGTTTAAATATTTCACGAGTTCGTATAACACACCTCTCAATATGTCTCAAATCACTAGTTTACTGTATGAGGAATTAGATTTTTATCAGTCTTGTTGTTTGTTTGTTTTTTATTTTTTTTTTTATTCTTTATTTTTTTTTTCTTTAATTTATTTTAAAAACATACTTTAATTATGATGATTATTGCAAATGTATGATGTTATATTACTTTTATAATGATAAATGCCTTAATAATGCTTAAAGTAAATGTGAGGATGAAATGATACAGTATACAGTATACATGATGAAAGAGAGAGAGAGAGAGAGAGAGAGAGAGAGAGAGAGAGAGAGAGAGAGAGAGAGAGGAAGGGTAGAATGTCAGACGGGCCTGCGTGCCCACTTCTTAACCCTTTGAAAATAAAGTTCGTTCGTTCGTTCGTTCATCGGGAATAGCAGTGACGTTGATACAACGGCCCATGCACTATTTAAGTTGAGAGCACAATGTTACACAAAAATTCTATCGAACCCCTAAATAGGACTTTCAAAGATATAAGAGGCGACAATAGACTCATGAGTAGTGTGAACGTATTATTTGCAGGCCTGAACAATCTGTGTAGTGGCACTAGACTCCAAATAGCTTGTTTGAAGAACTACATAATGGAGGCCACCATCCTGACAGGTTGTTGTAGCGGGGAGAAAGTCTGCATACCAAGAATCCCAATGATTCCCTCCGATCTGTCTTTCAATTTTAAGAGACTCCAATTCCTAATTCTGTTTTTCAATGACCATTAATAAAGCCCACGGTCAAACGCTTCACGTGACCGGCGTCGATTTGAGCGATGAGTGCTTCTCACATGTTCAACTGTATGTGACATTTTCCCGAGTTAGCACACCGGAACACTTATACGTGTTGTCACTAAGTGACTGTTCTACCAATGTCGTCTACGAAGAAGCCCACACTTAGTTATTTTGTGTGTGTTAGAAGCACAAATCAATGCAATAATACAATTGAAGCCAAAAAAAAAACTTAAACCTTCCTAAAACAATTCGCACCAAACCCGACTTGCACACATTCCGACAAAGACGCGGATTAAACCGGGTACGGCCGCTAATTATAGATATAGAAGTAAAATCAGTACATTTAGAAAATATAAATAAACAAGTATATGGATTGAACAAGCAGGAACACTCGAATAACTTACAACGTAACGGCCAGACAGCAGCAAGCGTTCTTTAACATAAATATTTTTTTTCATGACTAATTCAAAAGTGATACCCCTCTCCCCCCTACCCACCCTCCCTCGCCCACAAATTTAAAAAAAAGGACAGAGATAACAGTCATGCTGAAAGAATGTTATAAAAATGTACACAATATATCCCACTTATAACTAAGAGATCACACCTCTTGTCAGGTTGCGACGGGATGTTGAATCTCGGAAATAAGTGATTAAAAAAGACATACAAAACATTACCATGTGCTATTTTAAGTAAAAGAGTTAGGGGAAGGCATTTAATTTACTTTTAAAGGGAAACAATTTAAGTATAAACAGAAATAAGAAATAAATAAAAGAATGTCATTATTTTTTTAAACTTATCAATTCATTATACAAAGTTATGTAAGGCAAAGAAGATTCTCTTATTTTTAATAGTTTATTTGTTAAATTGTTAACAAATTTTTTTCTTTCTAGGGTTTAGAGTAAAATAACATTAAATAATTGGAAATTTGATGCACATCTTAAAGTAATGAATACTTATATGCTCTGCTACTTGCAATGGTAATCCGCCATATATAAAATTGAAACTGTCGGAGATATGCACACCAAAATGTTTCATCGGCGCTAATTAGCGCACTTCGACAATCTTTAAAAACATTTTGTTACTTGCACGTTCCTCCTCTAACTTGGGAGCCGGAGTTGCTAAAAGGTATGGCGTTCGCCTCCAAGTCTAAAGGTAACGGGTTCGGTTCCCAGAACAGGGAATAGTTTGCTGAAATTTTTTTCATGACCACTGGGAACTACTATAGCACGTTTCACTAGCTTTGCCCAACTTCAAAATGCTATATCTCAGCGAATATATAACGCATATAAGTGAAATTTTGTGTGTGAATTTGAAATGGTATAGACCCTATGAATTAAATTTTTCATTAAAATGCGGCCATTGGTTTCAATTTTCGTCTCTTTGCGATATAATATAAAATCCTACTTGCCAACACACATCACACGCACACATATTGAAATGTCTACAGTAAATTATACGACCTCATTTGCACATTTTTGGTTTATCAAGCAATTGGCATGATTTTTGAGTGAAATTGCGCGAAATCGCACTTCTTGAACATAAAACAGTTTATATCCGGCGCAACGCACACATTGTCAATCAGAGGTGTGTCTACAAAAATTATTGTGTGGTTAAGAAGGAAAAATGAGTCTGCGAGTACATTTTATGACATTACAGCAAATCACAAATAGGATTTTTAAGTATTTCTGCAATGAAGCTACTCGAGGAAAACTATATCATTCTATTTCAAAGCCACAAAAGAGGACTATAAATTAATATGAAACAAATATAAAGGTATGTTATCAGGCACTCGCAGGAAATAAAGAAGTAGAACACCAGACAACAGAAAAACAACAGACATGAGTGGCTTACCCAGGATTTGAACACTGGACCTTTCACGCCTTGGGGATAAGCAAACGATCATTGCACCGCTGGATAGCGACATCTGAAATGTCTAATTCCAGTGTTTTACACACGAAAATTAGGCCAAGAGTGGTGGATAATTTTGACAGAGAATTGATCCGCAGAGAAATTTGCAATATGTTTCACAATAATGAGGCAGTGACTTTAAGGAAATTGAAAATTTGGTTTTAAGAAAGAATAATGACATTGATATTTCCAAATCTACGCTATGGAGGACTATTAGGAGTTTGGGATTCACTTTTAGAAAATATGTTGGTGGTAGAAACCTTATTTGTGAGAAGCCTCATATAGTTGCAATGAGAAGCAAATATTTACGCGAGGTCAGAGAAATGAGAAGAGATTGTTATGATTTTGTGTATTTAGATGAAACTTGGATCAATGCGCACCACAGTAATGAACGAGAATGGCAATCATCTGATGGAACAACTAAGAGACTAGTACCAAGCAGCAAAGGACAGCGCCTAATAATTGCACATCCAGGAAGCACCAATCATGGGCTTCTACATAATACTGAACTCATATTTGTTTCAAAATCCACAGATAATAGGGATTACCATGCAGAGATGAATGGCAAGATATTTCAAGATTGGATTGTGAATCATGTACTTCCTTCCTTGGATAGACCGTGGTGTTTGATAATGGACAATGCCTCATATCACAACGTTGTGGCACCAGAAGATAAAGTTTCTAATTCACCATGTATTAAAGATGTAATAAAGATTTGGCTGACCATAAACAACATTCCATTCAACGAAATGTCCATGAACCTGAATTACTTGGAATCGTAAAAAAAGACACAGCATACAAAGATATTTCACATAGACAAGGCAATCCATGAACATGGTCACAGATGTTTAAGATTACCTCCTTACCATTCTCACTTAAACCCAATAGAATTAGTATGGGCTAAAATTAAGGAACAGGTAGCAACAGAAAATAGAACGTTCAAATTAAAAGATGTTGAAATACTTATAAAAGCCGCCATCTCCAATATAGCCAGGGATTATTGGAAAAAAAAGTGAGAACCATGTGTTACAAGAGGAAGAGGAATATTGGAAGAATGATGGTTTGTCCTTCATTCAGCCGAGATTGATTTTCAATTTCTCAGAGACATCTGATTATGATTCGGATGAAGTTTAATTTCTTTAAAGATGACCTTACCGTTATTTACAAGCACATTAGAGGAGCAACGTTCCATTATGATATTTATGAACCGCAAAGAGATGATACCCATTGAAATAATTAGATCAAGGAAGGTCCAGTTTGGTAGCGCATTAAATGTCAATGACAAACAATGTCACGAGTATTTCGCATGCAGATCATTTAAGAAATCATCTTCAACACGTATTCAATTGCAAACGTGATGGCCACATTATTGTAATAGTAGACACGCCTATGCCTAATCAATTCACAGAATCTGTGCATGAAGTGGTAAAATTTCTTTTCTCGATACACAATAATTAGTATGCCGACAAAGATCAAAGGATTTCATCCGTTTATGGGAACTGGACAAGATGTACAGATATAAAGTATATTTTTGTTGGGTCTAACCCAATATAACATCGTATGCAAAAAATGGCATTAATACGTTAGACGGTTAATCAGATAATTACATTTGAAGTTGGGCAAAGCTAGTGAAACGTGCTATAATATCATACTCCCCCCTGATCCGCTGTGTAGTGAAAACTAGTGCCCCTGGATCTATCTATACATCAAGGGGCTCTAGTGAAAACTGATGCCAAGCCTTCTCTGACAAGGGCGAAAAAATAAGAGGTCCCGTCTGCAAGTTGCGCAATTTAAAAATTCTTTGGCAGTTAATAATGATAAAGAGTAGGCCATACGGCCACTGCCATGGCAGAATTTACAATGGGATCCTCTCCGGTGCTTTAGAGTGCGTGCACTGTGCTGAGATCCTCCTTGTGATCTAAGGGAGGAGATCGGAGCACTGATGGAGTTGTCCGTGTACAATGAAGATGGTCCATAAAACCTAACAAACCAAAACAAACAAACCTCTCCTCCCTTGGAGTGTAGAGATTAGCCAGAGAGAGCGCCATGTTGTCCTGTAAGCTGCATTTCTTTTGGCCTGATTCCAGTCCAGTCCTCTGTCCTTCAGGGATTGTCTTATGTTGTCCTTCCAACGAATTCTGGGTCGTCCTGGAGAACTGGATCTTTGGCTATTGGTTTCCCATATCAGTCGTAATGGCCGATCTTCTCCAATCCTGCAAACGTGGCCAAACTATTGTAACGGAATGTTCCACTCGGGTCTGAACAACCTGTATTTCAAAACATCCCAGAAAACGGGTCTACGGCCAGCGCTATTGTAAATACGCTTACTTACTTACTTAGCTGTTCCCCTTCTACCGTGAGGTGTAGAGGTTTGGAAGAAAGAGCGCCAGACTATCCTATCGGCTGTCTTCCTTCTGGCCTGGTTCCATTCTAGTCCTCTGTCCTCCAAAGATTGTCTAATGTTGTCCTCCCAGCGGACTCTGGGTCGTCCTGGGGTCTGGATCCCTGGCTCTTTGTTTCCCATGCTTAATGTAAATGCGCACAGACATAAACATAACAAAGGAAGAGAAATAGCGGTTAAAGAAAAAACGCATTCGTAATGAAGTTTTTGTTTTTGGATGTATGTCGGCTTTATTTAGTGACTTTAGCAATTTACTAGTGGGTCCTCCAAACACCAAGAAATGTTTAACCCGTCAGCTACTAAATTCGTTGCTGCTAAAGTACTGTGTTGTTCTAACTTGGATTAGTTGATTCTCGACTTACGTGATTCTTCTTTAATTATCATCATCTTCGTACACTCGCAGACGTCTACTTGAATGTTTTATAGAAAGCAGTAGTCAGCTTGAGGCTATTGGAATCTCCGTAGAGCTTTTCCACGGATGGTACTGGTGTCGGCCATATGTGTTTTCTCTGTTCCACATATACAGGACATCTTTGAAGCAGATGTTTAGCAGCCATTTTATCAGTGTCACAGCTAAACTCATCGGTAGTTCCTATCTTTTCACAAGACAGGGATCCCCACAAATAAAATTAGCTACTGAATGGTCTATTAATTATTACGTGTGGGCCATACTGCATATAATCTAACTGAAATATTCCTAAAGTAGTAGTCTTAGTGAGAAACAAAGTTGTGAAATAAAAAGAGAGAACGTCGATTTCTTAATCTAATCTGAAGTAAGAAAATAAAAGTGGAGTCAGAAAATGATGTGCAGTTGTCGCTTTCAGAAATTGTACAAAGAATAAAACTGTTGGTTGATGAGACAAAGTATCAAGGGGTATAACAATTCGCTTCAATGTATTCTGATAAACATGTTTAAAAATTCTTATAGTAAAAGTGTTGTTATCTACCAAATAATGTTTTCTTTATGACATCATTCATTAACCTGTTTGTGACGTTAGTCCTGTTCATTCGGTCCATTGTCTTTTCTGCCCATCATCATAGTTAAATAAATTCTCCACGAAATGACCTAGAATATAGTCAACATTATGGCCTCATGGACACCCACAAGATAAATATCCTCACATTACTAAATTTCTTAATGAAAGTGTGAACCAGTGAAACAATCGTGCAACGTTTGCTGGAAAATACGGAAACTTCACACTTGTGCACACTGTGGCAGCTAAATTCAAAACTCCCTGAAAGAACACTTATGCCCTTCTCTTCATTATTGTCATGGTGCATTGTTGACTTTATTATAAATATTAACACAGGCTTTTCGAGAAACTACGGACACTGTACTCATTACCTTGTTGTAGAGCCCTTTTCGTAGGCCTTTACAGTCATTTACAGATGAGGGTAGTCTCATATTTTTTAATATGTGGTCCAACTTTACGCACCAACTTATGTCGGTGTTAGTGTTAGTAAATGTCATCTGTCACGCACGCATATGCACAATTTGGTGTATGGTAATTCGGGCGCGCTTGTATCCAAACAAGCCAGATGACGTCGAAGCGTGTATGAAGCAAGCCGCATCTCATATCCAGACATGGAGTCTGTTGATTTCTTTATTGTGTACCCATCATTTGGGGCTAGTGTATTTCTGGGACATGACTTCTGAATAGAAGCCATTGTCGGCTTACTCATTACGTAAGTCAGAACCAGGCGTTGTTATAATTGAATATATTTTCATGATTTTTAGTGACTGTATCCGGCGTTGGCATCTAGCTAGTCCCTTCTCGTTAAGGGGTTAAAATGGATCAACCCGATGCTGCACTGAAGCTTTCCTAATGTTTTAAAAGATTTTTAATGCTCCGTCAGTTCGGCTAATTGATATGAATTAGTGGAGCGCCGTCATACGTGACACGGCGATCAAGAGAGAGATGAATCAAGTATTGTAATTAACTTTATGCTGTCTTCTCAGACAGAACGTATGCAGTGATCTATAATGTTGGAAGGTACCAGAATCAATATGTACCAGGGAAATGTTACAGGACAGGGTGGAAGTAGATATACGAAGATTTGTTGTACGGATGACCTTAGAAGTTTTGTTCGGCGACGCAAGGTCAAACCGTTAGATCATTGAATGAACTTGGATACTGCAAGTAATGTAATTTATAAATATGAGCCATATGTTTTTGAACTGTGAAACCATTAATGCAAGTACTGTTTTTCCTGTCTTTGCTCGTCCACGTATTTCGTCCAAATAAAATGTTGTTGCAAGTCGACATAACGAGTTCGTCCATACCAGTATTGGCACTTGTTGGTGTGCCCGATTGTTATTGAAGTTACAGGAGTTCACCTTCCTGTGGAAAGACATTCGCGTTTTAACTTCAAGCTAGTAGAATCGCCCGTGTTAGATCGTTGACATTTCGACACCAGCGACATCCTCTGGTCAGCGGTGTCCACCCAAGAAAAAACGACTCTAACAGAAATGGTGGAACCAGTGTGTTTTGGAAACTACGATTTTCAAGTAGGGAACGTTCTAACATTCAAATAATTCGATTGAAGAGAAATAACTCCATTTTCGAAAGGAAACGTAAGCGTACTCTTCCAATCAAGACGACGGTTGTCTCAAGGTCAAGGACGACGTTGGACATCATCTTTAAGTTGCAACATCGGACACTGTCATAGTGTTACATACATTGTTTTACAAGGCTCATGCATACAGTCCCGGATGCGAGGGATATCCTTTTTTATTCGTTTGAGATAAGTAAAAACGTCGTGTTGTTATTACACCGTTTTACGTTCAGCTGTGCTTTTCTGCATCTTATCTCGTAATATGTCCACTGCTTCTCTATTTATGTTTCATTTTCAATGTTCAATGTTTTTAGCGGGAGGTAGGGTTTGGAGTCTCACGAAGGATACATCCCAGTTTCACACCAGGGCCTTCGTGACTGTTCTATAGGAATTATTTTGCAGACTTCCCTCAGTGGAATGTTCCTACGCGTGAGCGTAGAAGGATTCTAGGTCCACTGTTTCCGGTGGTCTGTAACACCTGACTGTTTAGCTGTTCCGTCAAGTTTTAATTGTTGTTTTCGTAGTTATTTGTATTCGTACTTTAGTTCTATGATGTATTTTGTTTGTACATTACGTCCTTCTCACCTGGCTTTCGTTCAGTTTTTTACACCATCCATGTTTATACACTGTATTGTCAATTGTAAGTTTTTATCGCATATTTCATTGCATTCTTTGCAACATTATCTCTTAATTTTTCCATTTTTTATTTTGGTTGATTTATGCGAACGTTTTCAGTCGTTTATTATATCTTGTCTTGTCAGTATTGTTGCTATTGTCTGTCACGTTTTTGCTTTTATAACATTTCATTGCATAAATTACTTTATTAATTATTAATATATTTGACTATTATATGACAATAATTTACCGTTCTAGGACAGGAACGAAGACCACTTGGTATAGTAACACTTTTAAGTAGAATTATCTCATAATAATATTGAATAATGTCTACCTTAGCTTATTTTATTAAGCAGGCTAAGGCGCTTAATATACCTCCTGAAGAGATTAGAACATTCGCTATGGCGGAATATAGAAAAGCTCAAGAAATAGACGCTGAACAGAGAAAGCTAGAAACTTTAAGATTAGAAAATTTGAAATCTGATGCTGTGGAAGATGAAAAGAAGAGGAAATTTATGGCTGAGGAAGATGTGAAAAAAAATGAGGTTAGCCGCTGAACTGGAAGAGGAACGATTTCAGCGTGAGGCAGAACAGAAAAGATTGGAGGCTGAAGAAAAATTTAGATTTGATGCTGCAGAAAAAGAAAGGCTACTTAAAATTGAAATGGAAGTTAAACAAAAGGAAATGGAAGAAAGAAGATTAATAGCTGAACAAAATACAAAAAGACTTCAGCTTGAGACAGAAGAGAATGATAAGAAACGGCAGCATGATTAGAAACTTGCCGAATTGAAATTTGATAGAATAAGATTGTCAAGTGAATGTAATACACAAAAGACTCAGGAAGGCCAGTCTTCATCTAGACATGAGAATTTTAGAGAGGTTCATCTAAAATTGCCAAAGTTTAACCCACCATCCGACGATGTGATATTCTTTTTGGACAGATTTGAGGCTACATGTAGGTCGTACAATTTGGATAAAACACTATATTGTACCCACTTATCCAGAATACTTACAGGAGAGGCAATGGCAGTTTATCACACTACTAGCGCTGTAGATAAAAATAATTATGACACTCTCAGGGCCGCCCTTCTAAACAAATTTCAAATGACAGAAGATCAGTATAGGATGAAGTTCAAGTCTATGCTCCCACAATCTAGTAAGAACTTTGATGATTTTCTTTCTCAAATACGTCTTACCTTGGAAAGATGGATCGAACTGTCCAAGGTAGAGAAATCTTATAATGGTATTTTCGACTTATTACTACGCGATAAAGTTTTATCAGCAGTAAGTCCTGCATTTCTTGCGTTTTTACATGAACGTAAGCCTTCTAATATAAAAGAAATGTCAGAAAATTGCAAAAATGTCTGCACCGCTCATCCTAACATGGATATCAGCAATGCTCAGATTAAGGATGACTTACCTGTTGCTTTCGCTATGCAACATAACAATTTCCCAAGATATCGGTCGATGAGAAGCGATAGAAATTTTCATAGGGGAAGTAATAATAATTTTAACTTTGGTCATTTTCAAAAGGGGAAACAATACCAACAGTCTGCTCCATTTAATATGTCCTGGGACCAATCTCACGGATCTCGAGATTTTGGTAACGACAATTCTAAATATAATCAAGGGAATAATAATAAACAACATTGGAGATCTAAATCACATCATCCTGAAAATAGACATAGATTTATGAATAAATCATTTAGCCAACATCACAACAGTGATAACTTTCATTGGCGTACACATCCAAATTTTAATGATAGCAGAAATGGTAATTATAGCAATTTTAATGACAATAGTCAAAATCGATCGCGACGTAGAGATAGATCGTCGTTCAGGCCACGACAACATTCCAATGCTGCTTCACTTGAAGCACAAACTAACAAAGATAAGGACAATAATGTTAATCAACATAATGCTATGTCTTGTATCGATCTCGAGCAGGTAAAAACATGTCAAGAATGCTCAACGCTATTCCAGCCCAAGGCGATCACGACGCTGATATGCGGGCACATTTTACCAAGTCTACCAGCAGTTTGTACAGCTACTTCTGCATCAGTTCACCATGGAAAGGGGTGTTTAAAATTTAATAGAGGATACGTCAACTCTATTCCTTGCTCTATTTTGTTTGATTCAGGTTGCAGTACTGTAGGAGTGCGGAACTCTCTGATCGACCCCTCCTTTGCCACTGGCAACGTGGTCAAGTGCGTCACATTCGGGGGCACTGTGGAAACCTTTCCTACAGCCATCATTAATTTACATACACCTTTCTTTTCAGGGAAGATCCATGCCTGCCTTCTTCAGAATCCAGTTAGCGATGTGATAATTGGATGTATACACGGTATAAAAGAGTGTACCCCACAGCAGATTGATGAATGGGAAAAGCGACATATTCATGCTGCAAATGCAGTGGTTACCAGAGCGCAAGCTACTGAGTTGTCGCGTGAATCAACTTCTGAACCTACGGTTCATACTGGTAATGATGATGATGATTCTCCTATCTCAAGAGAGCTGTTTGCTAATTTACAAAAGAATGATAATTCCTTACAGAGATTTTTTCAATTGGTGACTAAGAGAAATAATAACAACGTAATTGCAAAATTCTAAACACCAATTTGCTCTTAAAAAGGGTATTTTAGTTAGATTGATAGGGGAAACAGATTCATCTTTACGTTCACAGATTCTGGTCCCGTCTTCTATGAGAGCTAGGATATTACGACATGCTCATGACTCTCAATGTGCAGGTCACATGGGGTTTTCACGAACCAAATCTAGAGTGCTATCCGCATTCTATTGGCCTGGCGTTCATAGAGATGTTAATCTTTATTGTCGTTCCTGCGTGACATGCCAGGAAGTTAAAGTAAGGGGTCCATATCATGATGCTCCTATCCAAGCTGCGGACATACCTACTAGACCATTTGATAAAATGGCGATTGACATCATTGGTCCTATATTGCCATCTGCAAGAGGACATACACATATTCTTACTTGTATTGATATGTGTACGCGTTGGCCTGAGGCCATACCTCTTAAGAACACCTCATCTGCCAGTGTTGCAGAAGCTCTGATGTTAATCTTTTCGCGAATTGGTTTTCCGCGTAAGATCCTATCGGATCATGGTGTCCAGTTTATTTCCGAATCCATGTCACAGGTCATGAAGACATTAGGTATAGATAGATCTCTCAGTTCAATATACCATGCCATGTCCAATGGGTTAATTGAGAGACAGAATAGGACACTTAAGCAGTTGTTGGGTAAGATGACTCAAGATCACCCTCAGAATTGGGACCGAGTCCTGCCCGCTGCTCTGTTTGCGTACCGTGAGGTGAAAAATCAAGCCACTGGGTTTTCTCCCTTCCAGTTAGTTTTTGGCATACAACCACGTGGACCTATGTCTTTAATCCACAATTTATTGGTTGAAGATAATATACCAGAGGAAACTCAATCCTCATATGAGTATGTGATCTCTTTAAGAAAGAGAATAATAGATGCTTGTAGGTTAGCTATTGCATCATCCGAAGAGGCTAAAGAAAAAGCTCGTCTATTTGCAGACAGGTATAGACGTCTTCGACAGCTTATTCCTGGTGACGAGGCTTTTGTTTTACTGCCTTCTCATAACAATCGACTACTGATCACATGGAGAGGTCCTTTTAGGATCGTCTCAAGAATATCCGATGTTGACTACATCGTCGATATTAACGGCAAACACAAAACCTTTCACATTAACATGTTGAAGGAGTATTATTCACGTCCTGATTATCTACAATCAGTATTTCAAGCGACTGACGATCCTACTCCTCACATTCACAACTATACTAATTTGTCAGTTATACAAGAAGAAGAGTCTTCTTTTCAAGATGTACAATTGCCCATACCAGTTGTACCACTTCATTCCACTGAAAACTGGAATGATGTCACTATTTCTTCTTCTCTTTCGGCTGATCAACGACAGCAAGTTTCATCACTACTTCAAACGTATGATAATGTTCTCACTGACATTCCAGGTCATACGTCAGCTATTCAACATGATATTCTTCTAACTGATGAAACACCTATCCGTATTCGTCCATATCCCATACCTTTACACTTTCGTGATAAGGTCGAAAAAGAATTGGATGAGATGCTTCGATTAAACATAATTGAACCATCGTTGTCACCATATGCTTCATCTATGGTGATAATTAGAAAGAAAGATAACAATATTCGTCTATGCGTAGACTACAGAAAATTAAATAAAGTCACACAATTTGACGCAGAACCTTTGCCACTTTTAGATGATTTAGAAGATTTATTAGTAAAATTATCTCATTCTACTTTCTTCTCTAAGTTTGATCTGTCAAAGGGCTATTGGCAAGTACCATTGACAGAAAGGGCAAAACCACTCACTGCTTTCTCGACACCTCGGGGCCTATTCCAATGGAATTTTATGCCATTTGGGTTAGTGAACGCTCCTGCCACGTTCGTGCGCATGATGCGTCGAATTCTATCTCATCATCCCAATGTCATTGCGTACATAGATGACATTTGTCTTTTCAGTGACTCATGGGAAGAACATTTGAAAGGATTAAACTCATTACTGTCCACGTTACAATATCATAACTTAACTGCTAAGCCATCAAAGGCATTTGTGGGTTTCCACGATATTTCTTTTTTGGGTCACCGTATTGGTCGCGGTATGTTATATACAGAGGACAGTAATGTCTCTAAAATCCTTAATATCTCTACACCTAAAACAAAGAAACAAGTGCGATCTCTGTTAGGGGCTAATACAATATTATGGGAAATTCATACCACATCTTTCGTCCATTACTGCTCCTTTCTCTTCATTACTTAGGAAAGGTGCAGCTAACGTGATTCGGTGGTCTAACGAACATCAAATCGCGTTGGATATCATAAAGAAATTTTTTTTCGGATCCTCCTGTTTTAAGGTTGCCTGATGCGAATTTACCATTTGTCTTACGCAGCGATGCTTCTAATTACGGCGTGGGAAGCGTGTTACTACAAGAATATAATGGCACCTTGCATCCAGTTCTCTATGTATCACGGAAGGTAACTCCGAACAGACAAAATTACTCAGTCCTTGATAAGGAACTTCTTGGACTTGTTTGGTCAATAACAAAACTCCAGAGATATCTGCTTGGATCACACTTTATTGTGGAATCAGACCAAAAAGCACTTACTGCTCTCAACACGAAAGATGTGAAATCAGCCAAATCGACTAGGTATGCGATCGCACTCCAGCCATATAGTTTTACAATAAGATCCATTCCTGGTACGCAGAATGTTCTCGCTGACATTTTGTCGAGATGTCCGAATGAATCAAGTTAACAGCTACGCACTACAGACAACTGAACTTCGACACTGACAGTTCGTCGATTGTAACTTTTTACGTGTGCTACCTCGATTATAATAATCATTAACATTCAGTCAAGTTGAAATCTACAATGATTATGTATTAAAAGAACATGGAACGTTGAAGTACATTACTATATTTGTGAAAATAACATTCACTTACTTATTATATTGAAGAGAGAATAACGTTGGAAAGGGATTATATTTTCTCACCGAAATAACATTGCGAACACTTGGTTGTTTTTCATGGAACGGAACTTGTTATATTTTAACCGTTTCCTAACAGGACAATGGAACTTTCTTAATCTGGGGAATTTAATGACATTGTTATTTTTTTTAAATAAATAACTCGATACATTAGTAACTTTGATACTTAGTTAATTAGTATAAGAATTAATTTAGGTAACTATGAAATATTTAATTAGATTGTCGACATTTAATATTTATCACTCTTTAAGAGCAGTGATTTAACATTAGTACTTTAATTAGTACCACAAAGGAACTTTAGAGACACGGTTAAGTGTGTTGATCTATACATGTGTTTAAATTGTATTCTTTCATTTTTTTCACTTGTCATTTTTAAGACATATCCATCACTTTTCTGTTTATTCATTGGTTTTTACATTTCTTTTTATTTGCGTTTCTATTCGGTTTAATTCAATATTTCTATATGTGATTTTACTTCATTTACCACATTGTACCAAAGGTGGTCAATTGTGGGTGTATGCTTTTGTGCATACCTTTTGTTTATTTGAGTTGACTTAAATTTCATATTTTATGTTTTAATGATTCTATGTCATGTTATATTAATATTATATGTTTATGTACACTTGAATCACCTCTAGTCGCGAGTAGTAAAGAAAAAAAAATTAATATAATTAATTTTTTTTGGGGGGGGATTGGTAAGGAATCTGTAGAGCCCTTTTCGTAGGCCTTTACAGTCATTTACAGATGAGGGTAGTCTCATATTTTTTAATATGTGGTCCAACTTTACGCACCAACTTATGTCGGTGTTAGTGTTAGTAAATGTCATCTGTCACGCACGCATATGCACAATTTGGTGTATGGTAATTCGGGCGCGCTTGTATCCAAACAAGCCAGATGACGTCGAAGCGTGTATGAAGCAAGCCGCATCTCATATCCAGACATGGAGTCTGTTGATTTCTTTATTGTGTACCCATCATTTGGGGCTAGTGTATTTCTGGGACATGACTTCTGAATAGAAGCCATTGTCGGCTTACTCATTACGTAAGTCAGAACCAGGCGTTGTTATAATTGAATATATTTTCATGATTTTTAGTGACTGTATCCGGCGTTGGCATCTAGCTAGTCCCTTCTCGTTAAGGGGTTAAAATGGATCAACCCGATGCTGCACTGAAGCCATCCTAATGTTTTAAAGGATTTTTAATGCTCCGTCAGTTCGGCTAATTGATATGAATTAGTGGAGCGCCGTCATATGTGACACGGCGATCAAGAGAGAGATGAATCAAGTATTGTAATTAACTTTATGTTGTCTTCTCAGACAGAACGTATGCAGTGATCTATAATGTTGGAAGGTACCAGAATCAATATGTACCAGGGAAATGTTACAGGACAGGGTGGAAGTAGATATACGAAGATTTGTTGTACGGATGACCTTAGAAGTTTTGTTCGGCGACGCAAGGTCAAACCGTTAGATCATTGAATGAACTTGGATACTGCAAGTAATGTAATTTATAAATATGAGCCATATGTTTTTTGAACTGTGAAACCATTGATGCAAGTACTGTTTTTCCTGTCTTTGCTCGTCCACGTATTTCGTCCAAATAAAATGTTGTTGCAAGTCGACATAACGAGTTCGTCCATACCAGTATTGGCACTTGTTGGTGTGCCCGATTGTTATTGAAGTTACAGGAGTTCACCTTCCTGTGGAAAGACATTCGCGTTTTAACTTCAAGCTAGTAGAATCGCCCGTGTTAGATCGTTGACATTTCGACACCAGCGACATCCTCTGGTCAGCGGTGTCCACCCAAGAAAAAACGACTCTAACACTTGTACTTGAGGGAACGTTATACTCAGACAATTCGTACAAGGTGACAAGACTAGACACACAGAAAAATAATGGATTTCAGATAAATGTAATATAAAATAATATGTATCTCTAGCAGGTAATCATGACCTCAGAATCTCCTTAATCGATATCCAATGTCCCCACTTTGAGGGCTCACAAGGCACGTTCCTAGCGTGAGCTAAACATAAAGTTGACGATGAACAAAGATTACTTCTAGTAGGTAAACACCTGCACGATCAAATGATAGTCCCTGTGTTTTGTTGATAGTCATGACAAAAGCTAAAATCACAGGAAACTGAAGGCGTCGCAAAATGACAGAAAAGCTGGTATTGTTTGGCTGTAAATTGATGCGTGGAACGAAAACTCCTACATTTTAATTTCTGCATGTGATCAGCGTCGGATTATTGATTAGGCCCACACTAGACACGGACCTAGGACCCCAGGCTACAGGGGCCCTCACAAAGAAAACAACGGAGAAATATTTTGTTAAGAAAATGTGCGGGCCCAAAACAATTTTTAAAAGTTCAATGCAGTTAGTTTTTTCCGATCTAAAATAAATAGTTAACGGTCGGTAATAATCAAATAGTTTAAAAAAGTAGTTTTATCAAATATTGTAATGACGTTTTTATTATATACTGTACTGATAAATTCCAAGGCGTTAAGTTGTGCAAATGTTTTTTTTTTCTTCGCTAAAAATAACGTGACTGATTAGAATTTTAAATTTGCATTCTCTAATTACAACAAATCCACATTTTTAATTTTTAAAACCCTCAAATGTCAAACATGACTAAATTCGCTTTGTTTACTTTGTGTGAAAGCGGACATGCTTCATCGTATCGATTTTCAAAACATATTCAACGTTTTTTTTTTTTCAATAAATGGGTATTATAAATATTTCTCTATGATTTTCTGATGTTTGTCTGGGTTAATAAATTAATTTTGTTGCATATTATTCTATATTATTAAAAACATTTATCTGAAATCCATTATTTGTGTGTGTGTCTAGTTTTACCTTTTATAAGATTGGAGAGGGACCCCAAATATCTTAATAGCCTAGAGCCTCCGAGGTTCTTAATCCCTCCCTGACTGTGCTGATATTGTTTTGTATTTTTGAAAAGTTCAGACCTGTATCTTTAGTATTAACAGACTGTAAACGTTTAAAACAAAAACATGACAAGGTATTTGGTGGCTCTTTTAATTATGATAAAAAAATATCAAACTGACCATGTCTTGACCGGTTACTTGCGAAGAAATCCGAATAAATAAGATTTTTGTGACCTCTATATTATTATCATTATTTTCTGTTGTGTTCCTTGTGGAGCATAGAACCACCACTACAGCTGGTACCCTTGTAGGAAGCCTGTACCAAACAGTCACGTGACTTATGAAGTGGTCTGTTCTATTGTAATAAGTTTGACATGATGATGTTGCCAGCCTCATGTACCACCTCATATTAGTCACCTTGTACGAATTGTCTGAGTATAACGTTCACTCAAGTACAGGGTAATGAGTACTGTTTCCGTAGTTTCTCGAAAAGCCAGTGTTAATATTTCTAACAAAGTCAACAACGCACCATGAAAATAATGAAGAGGAAGGCATACGTGTTCTGGCAGAGAGTGTTGAATTTAGCTGTCACAGTGAACAAGTGTGAATTTTCCGTATTTTCCCGAAAACGTTGCGCGATTCTTTTACTGGTTACAAACTTTCATTAAGAAAATTCGTAATGTGAGGATATGTATCTTGTGGGTGTCCATGAGGCCATAATGTTGACTGTATTCTAGGTCATTTAGTGGAGAATTCGTTTAACTTTGTGATGATGGGCAAAAAAAATGTAACAAATTAAAAGGACTAACGTCCAAACAGGTTAATTAATGACGTCATAAAGAAAACATTATTTGGAAGATAACAACATTTTTACTATAAGAATTTTTTAACATGTTTATCAGAATACATTGAAGCGAATTGTTATACAGCTTGATTCTTTGTCTCCTCAACCAACAGTTTTATTCTTGATACAGTTTCTGACAGCGACAACCCCACGTCATTTTCAGACTCCAGTTGTTTTTTTTTGATTCAGATTAGATTACGAAATCGACGTTTTCTCTTCATTTCACAACTTTCTTTCTCACTAAGACTACTACTTTAGGAATATTTCAGTTGGATTATTTGCAGTATGGCCTACACGTCTGTATTAATAGACCATTCAGCAGCTAATTCTATTTGTGGGGATCCCTGTCTTGTGAAAAGATAGGATCTACCGATGAGTTTAGCTGTGGCACTGATAAAATGACTGCTAAACATCTGCTTCTAAGATGTCCTGCATATGTGGAACAGAGAAAACGCATATGGCCGACACCAGTACCATTCGTGGAAAAGCCCTACGGAGATGCATATAGCCTCAAGTTGACTACTGCTTTCTATAAAAACATTTAAGTAGACGTCTGAGAGTGTACGAAGATGATGATGATTAAAGAAGAATCACGTAAGTCGAGAATCAGCTTATCCAAGTTAAAACAACACAGTACTTTAGAAGCAATGAATGTAGTAACTGACGGATTAAACATTTCTTGGTATTTGGAGACCCACCAGTAAATTACGAAAGTTACTAAATAAAGTCGCCGTACATCCAAAAACAAAAACTTCATTACGAATATGTTTTTCTGTAACCGCTGTTTCTCTTCGTTTGATGTATTTATGTCTGTGCGTATTTACAATAGCGCTGGTCGTAGACCCGTGTTCTGAGATGTTTTGTAATACAGGTTGTTCAGACCCGAGTGGAACATTCCCAGTTACGATGGTTTGGCCACGTTTGCAGGATTGGAGAAGATCGGCCACTACGACTCATATGGGAAACCTATAGCCAAAGATCCAGATCTCCAGGACGACCCAGAATTCGTTGGGGGGACAACATAAGACAATCCCTGAAGGACAGATGACTAGACTGGAACCAGGCCATAAGAAGTGCAGCTTACATGACAACATGGCGCTCTCTCTGGCTAATCTCTACACTCCAAGGAGAAGAGGTTTGTTTGTTTTGGTTTGTTAGGTTTTATGGACCATCTTCATTGTACACCGACAAATTCAGTGCTCCGACCTCCTCCCTTAGATCACAAGGAGGATCTCATCACAGTGCACGAACTCTAAAGCACCGGCGAGGATCCCAATGTAAATTCTGCCATAGCAGTGGCCGTATGGCCTACTGTTTATAATTATAAACTGCCAAAGAATTTTTAAATTGCGCAACTTGCAGACGGGACCTCCTATTTGTTTGCTCTTGTCAGAGAAGGCTTGGCATCAGTTTTTAATACGCAGCTGATCATGGAGGAGTATGATATTAGTAGTTCCCAGTGGTCATGAAAAAAATTTCATCAAAACTGTTCCCTGTACTGGAACCGTTTCCTTTAGACTTGGAAGCGAACGCCACACCTTTTAGCAACTCCGGCTCCCAAGGCAGAGGAGGAACAAGTAACAAAATGTGTTTAAAAGATTGTCGAAGTGCGCTTATTAGCGCCGATGAAACATTTTGATCTGCACATCTCCGACCACTTCAAATTTGCGTTTGGGAGAGTACCATTGAAAGTGGCAGAGCATATAAGTGTTCACTACTTTAACATGTGCTTCAAATTCCATATTATTTAATGTTATCTTGCTCTAAACCATAAAAAGAAAATAATTTGTTCACCATTTAACAAATTAACTAATAAAAATAAGAGAAACATTTATGCCTTATATAATTTTATGTAATAAATTGATAAGATTAAAGAACTTATGATAATCTTTTATTTAATTTTTATTGTTTTTAAATTTAAATTGTTACCCTTTGAAAGTAAATTGGATGCCTTCCCCTATTTTCCTTATCTCTGCTACTTAAAATTTCACATGGTAAAGTTTTTTTGTTTTTTTTCACTTATTTCCGAGATTCAACATCCCGTCGCAACCTGACAAGAGGTGTGATCTCTTGGTTAGAAGTGGGGTATATTGTGTACATTTTTATAAGATTCTTACAGCTTGACTGTTATCTCTGTCCTTTCTTTTAAATTTGGGGAGGTGGGGTGGGGGGGGGGGGGGGGGGGGGGGGGGGGGGGGGGGGATTTCACTTTTGAATTAGCCATGAAAAAATTTATTTATGTTAAAGAACGCTAGCTGTTGTCTGGCCGTTACGTTGTAAGTTTATTCGAGTGTTCCTGCTTGTTCAATCCATATATACTGTTCAAAAAAAGAAACGCAACATTATTGCAACCAAATTTCAAACTTGTACCAACATTTTATTTTACGGAATTAATGTTTCAATCTTGGCACGAAGAAACTTTCAGACTTTAACAATGAAATGATGTTCATTAAATTTGGTTTGGACTTTTATTCTTTGCGACTGAGGCCTCCGTTTCAGTAAGGTGTATGGCCTCCTCTGGCCTCTATCAGAGAACGACATCTCCTTGACATGGATCCGATTAGCCGTTGGATCTGTTGTTGTGGGATGGCTGCCCACTCTTCCCGCAGTGCAAGAGACAACTGTCGGAGATTGCCTGGAGCCACGTCTCGCTCGCAGTCTTCTGTCGAGTTCATCCCATAAGTGTTCTATGGGGTTCATATCTGATGACATGGCTGGTCACGGAATGGTCTGGACGTTGTTGTCAGCGAGGAACTGGGTTGTGAGTTGTGCCACATGAGTTCGAGCGTTATCCTGCTAAAAAAATCGACACTCGTGCAATCAGAAGTGGAAGGACGTGAGGACGAAGAATTTCAGCGACGTATCGTTTGGAATTCAGGCGTCCTTCAATTTGCACCAGGTCACTTCTTCCCATGAAGTTGATCGCCCTCCACATCAGTTCACCTCCACCACCATGTGGAGCAGCCTCATCAACGCTGTTCTGGGCGTAGCGCTCATGGACTTTGTGGTAAACTCTTCTCCGTCTATCGTGTCGCTGGAGCACAAAAAAAAATGATTCATCACTAAACCAAACCCGTCTCCAGTCATTCCCAACGGTCGATTGACGATGCTGGTTCGCCCAATGCAGTCGGTTCTGGCGATGCCGGTCCGTAAGAACAGGACCTCTGTAGGGTCTTGTAGCGAAAGGTTTTTCTAGTATGATAATAGTGGTAGATAAGAAGTAGAATCTTTCTCCAGAAAGGATGAAGTTCCAGTGCCCGAGAAGTACACTGGTATCACAAGTGAGTTACAGCTGTGAATACTCTGAGTTGGACAATAGATTTAGGCTTCAGAAGTATAAGTTGCTACTTTCGCTATAGTAACCCTATGTGATAATATAATTAAATTAGAAAAAGTAACTCAAAATTTAACAGTTAAAAATGTAACAAGTCAAATGAGTACACTTTCAATAATTATTATGTACATCTATATATTCTTGTAATGAGAAATGATTATTTACAGTTACAAGTTAAGATAATAGAACACGTCTTGGATTTATCTTCACTGAATTTACAAAAAAGTTTGGCACAGTATCTCTTTGATATCTCTCGCAATCTATTTCTCATCACAGACAGTCGTTTTCGAAACTGCTCACAGGATTTGTTGGATTGAGTACACATAAACTCATCTGGTATTGTTCGAGGTTCCTGAGACACACTGATGATCAGGAAGAATTTCCTTCAGCACGCCCTATAACTACGGGGGACTAAGGTATTGAAGATTGGTTGACCTCTAGGCTTCAGTTAGCAGGATCAACAGTCTTCAAGTCTGTAGTTTCTCGATCAGGAATGATCATAAACATTGATCACAAAACCTGGAACAAAAGGTAATAGGTGGCCATGGTGTTCCAACAATCTCACCACCCACTGCTGTTCATGATGCGACCATGTCTTCAGTGTTTGTATATGAATGAATGAATCATGGTAGTTTGTTACAGAGATAGCATGAAAAGATAATGTCTACTGTGCAGAAAATAACAAAATACATGAATAAATCACATGTTATGATACATGGGTACGATATAACCTTTGCCTTCCACTTATGGATGTCAAGTCACTTATGTACTTGCTGGTATGTCGTAAGCTTCCAGACAAGAACTAGCCATGATATATTTGGCTAACCAATTAATGGTTATGCTTCCTGATAATGCCGGTGAAGGTTATCTCTGGTTAGCGTCATTCCCTTTTTATTACATCTGATACAATAAAATCGTAAATAAAATCTGAAATAAAATGATATTAGTCATATATATATCTTTAATAAACCTACATACCCTCTTCTGATTTATAAGCTCACGGTGAGACTGTTTTGGCTGAATTTAATCTGCACTGCATGCAGCGTGAAAATATAACTTTTCTTGCAGATGCTGTCTTCCAGTTTCTCACTTTGGCTTCTGGATTTGTTGTGTGTGATTTTCAACGCGCCCCTCTGTCCTTATATTTAAGTCTCTCGCCCGTACGAGAAAGCACCTCCTAATTTCCCAAAAGATTTTCGTTTCATCTCCTGGTTTGAGGCGATTTGAGGCAATCTGTGCTTTTCCTGTACTTGTTTTCTCTTCTGTTCACTTACACACTTATATCCTTCCTTCCTTCCTAGGTATACTTTCATTTTCCCCATATGAGGCTTTCATTCTATCCAATTTATATTTAAATCCGTTTAGGCATGTAGTTATAATAAATTTTTAAAGATTATTAGCTAATTTTTAGCAGATGTGATGACAATGAAAAATGTTAATTATCTTTAAAATTATTTATATTTGAATAATATCCTTTTGGATATAATTCATACTTTATCTCCTTTAGTGAACTATTATTATTTAAATGAGTTCCTACCAGGCGTTTTCTGGTAGTTTTAAATTCAATGACCAGTAAATGCAAACTTTGAAAGTCCGCCATACATTCCTATATTAGCTATTTCCTTATTTTTCAGTACCGTCTGGCTTAAACATATTTCACATTTTTTTTCCGCCCCCTCCACAATTCAGAGCAAGACCGCCGCGCTGTCCTTGCGCTGTGTGTGTGTGTGTGTGTGTGTGTGTGTGTGTGTGTGTGTGTGTGTGTGTGTATGTCGCGGTACACATGTTTTTCCACAGCAAAACAAGAGGAACCAAACCTCGATACAGGTCTTCTAGCCCAAATACCAGAGTCGTGCAGCCTGTTCCTGACCGTTTGATCTGAAATTGGACGAGCTGCTGACATTGACTGGACTGTGTAGGACGCAGATGCAAGTCAATTCCTCAGGTGACGCAGCCATATGAAGCGGTCTTCGGCAGGAGTTGTGACTCTGGGTCTTCCACTGCGCGGCCGGTCTGCCACTGAGCCAGTTTCTTGAAATCGCCTCCAAAGGCGACTAATGGTGCTTCTAAGCACATTTAATTGTCTGGCCACTACACTTTGTGACTGTCCAGTCTGAAAACGTCCAATGATGATGAGTCGTTTTTTCTGTTTTTTTTTTTTAAACGTTTATATGTCTTTCTTTCCACTTTACAAAAAAAGGTACACTTTGCATGAAATACAAAAGAAATACAAGAAAAATACATTGCTTATTACATATGAAGCCTCGTGCGCACTCTCACTTCCATTGTGTACTTAAACAAGTTAAAAATAAAAAATAAAAGGAGTAATTGAATAAAAAAATGCTTAGAAAAAAATTTAAATAATAAGTAATTTAGATTTTATATAGGTATAAAGAGTAATAGTGGAATAAATAAAGTTAATTTAATTTTAAAGAAGAATGAAAAATAGAATTGGTTTAGACATAAGTAAATTCCTATTTAGTTCATAGTACATGTATTTTACATTTAAAAATACTTACACTTGCTCACACTTCTCATGTACACTTGAACTACTGTTTAGACACTCCGAAATGAGCCAACTGTATTTTCTACTTACTGCATTTCCTCAGAAATAATCACAAATAAAATCACTTCGAAGATAAAACACTCAGAGGTCATAGCATTTTGAACAATCCGTTCATAGTTGAAATAAAATCTTCAACAGACAGCTAACGCTTGTACATCTGAATGGCTTTACATCTTCTCTGCAACTGACTTAGCCCGGGGATTTTAGCTGGGTAAGAAAGCGTCGTGGTCTAATTACTTTCAGCCTAATCATTGGCTAGGAATCACGTGTCCAATCCAAAATTAACCTAAAAATTTGTACTAATGCATTTTTTCCTTAACCGTTCCCTCCTTACTGTCTTTTATCTAAGTTACGAATATAGTCTGTTTTCATTAAAATAGCAGTTTATTTTATACTTGATTTTTTATTACACAAACTATCCTCTGTTTCAGTTTAAATGGTGATTTACCAATAAGTTTTTTTTTTCTTAGTATAATTTCCAAAAATGACTAACGTACGGTCACACAAATCCCAGTATTGTGTTAAGTTTTCTGTTGGTGCATTACCGGCGTAGTCTTGGGTGAGTTTTGCCACAGTTTTAACGTAAAATTCATTTTGTAATAGAGAATTGTTGAACTTCCAGTGGGGAGATCTTTTCGTAAAGTTTAAATGTTCTTTTCCGTTGACCGATAGAAAAACTGCTTTGTGGTCCGAGAAGTTAGTAGTATGTTTTATATTTCTTATTTTATTAATGGTGTAACTACTATGTATATAAAATCTGTCCAACCTCGAAGAACTTCCAAAGGGGCGTGTTCTATCGGTGTATGTTGTTTCTGTTCCTTTTGGGTATTTTTTCCTGTATGCGTCTGATAAGTCGAGTTCCTCTAAGATATATTGTAGTATGTCTATTTGTTTATGTTCTGTCTTTCTTTGGTTGCTTCCTGATTGTATTTTCCCTCTTACGCTATCCATTTCATGTAATACTAAGTTAAAATTTCCTCCTATTATGACTCGATTTCCTTTATAATGTTGAGTTACCGTATCAGACAGTGTTTGGTAGAAGTGAAGTTGTCGTGCCGTGACTGCTGGGGCATAAAAGTTTATTAAGGTATGTGTATCTGTGTGATCGGTTGAAATTCTTATTTGTATTATTGCGAATCTGCCTTCTCTATCTTTATTTTTATGTGTTATTTCCCATTGATCTGAAGTCTGTAAGACAGCTACTCCTGTGTGTGATGTTCCTAGGCTAAAATGTGCATTTCGTAAACCTACGATTGTTGTGATACGGTTCGCACGTGATTCGTCGCTTACAAAGGTTTCTTGTAGGAAAACAAAGTCTGGTTTTATGTTTGTATTAGGGCTACAATTTTATCTGTCTTATTTGCGAGACCTCTCACATTGAGGGTCATAACGGTTAAACTGTTTGTCATTGTTGAGAAGAATTAATTTTGTTGTGCTTATTTAAACCGAATTCTCTATTACATAGTATAATACAAATTACAGGCCTCGGGTTTCCCTTCCTTATATGTTATGAAAAACAAAACATTACCTTCATGAAATCCATTCAGACACTTACATATACACCTGTGCATATATATCTAACTATGTATCTATTCATACTTATATCTACACAACGGGAGTGTGTCCTAGAGGGAATTGTGGATGTATAAAGATAAATCAGTAATGTTTTTAAATATTCACGAGTTCCCTTTCTGTCTGTTCGCATCGTCCATTTAACAAACAGTGTTCTTAAGAGGGAGTTCATTATGTATGTTTCAGAAGGTCTTGGTTTGTGTGAGTTTCCGTCGTCATCCATCCTTAAGGCAGTTTCATAAAACCTTGGGTCGTAGTAACCTTCTTCAGCTGTGAGAGTCGCCCAGGGAGGGTAGGTGTCATGCTTGAAAGGTGTGTCTGGAGCCGAATCGCTTGAATTATTATTGTTTTGTTGTATGCTGGGGTGACTAATGCTGGTCTCTGGGATAGGTTGAGAAGATTGCTGTGTTGTTCTCCTGATTTTCGTCTGTGTGGTTTTCTTTTTGTTTTGTTTTCTCTTGTTGATAAATACTGTGAACCTGCCATTGGTAGTGCTTTCAGAATCCGATTGTGACGACATAATGTTGTTTATGTTTTCTGAAAAGTTGTTGGCAACTGGCGGGATGGTTGTTTGGATCTTCTGTGTCGGTGGTACTTGTGGTACAGGTTGTAACGGTTCTGTAGTTTGTCTCTTGACAGGAGCTATGTTGAGAGTCGCTGCCTGGGTTGTTTTCCGGGGGCATTGGTTAACCCAATGATTATCTTGTCCACACATCGCGCATGCTGTGCGTCGACCTGGGATAGTGACAAAGACTTCCTGGCTTTTCTCCTGGCCTTGTGATTGCAATTTCATGTTTATATAATGGGTAATGTCTCTAATTGGGTTATACAGAAAAGCCCACTTATCCGACGCATTTTGGAGCTGAAAGGTGCAGCCTCTTTATCACCCGTGATAGAGGCGACGATTGAAAGAATTGCTTCTTTTTTTTTAATCGTTGGGCGTAGCCAGTGCCACACACCCTTTGATTTCTCCTTTTCTTGGTGTTCAATGATAGTGGGTGATATGCGCCGATGTAGTTAAAGTCGCGGTCCACTTTAAGGGGTTGGCAAAGCGATACAGGGCTGCGATGCCGCTTGGGCCAACTCCTGCTGGTCCAGTCAAAATACTTGAAATTAAAGAGTACGACGCCCTTACAGCCTGTGGACCGGAGGCTGTCAACACCTGCGTACCAGGTCTGTGGAGTGAACCACCCTCAAGAGCCTCCTCCATATTTAGAGTAATTTCTTGAATTTCAATGTTGGATGGTTATTTGTCTAAAAGAAAATATCCACTTTGGAAAGGAAACACACACACACACGCACAAAAATCAGCACGAGACATCCGAGTAGAAAGCACAAGTAATTCCAAACCTATGCTACTGCAGCTTTAACATCTCAAATCCATACTTGCGCATTGAATTTTCAACTGAATTTATTCGAGGAGAGTCAATCTTTTATAGGCATTCAATAATATGGTCAGAGAGTTTTGTGTTCAGTAAGTTTCACGGGATTCTCATGAACCAGTTACGAGTTATTGTCAAAAATGTTGTTTTGACCTTGACCTCTTTCATGACCTTACGAATCAAGAGGTGAGTACAATTCAGGTAACCACGAGAAGTTAATGACCAGGTGGACACATTCGATAGGTTGACTGATGTGCAATCTGCGAATCTCTTTTATAAAAGTAACACCAAAAAAGTTGCGTTTCTGTTTTTGAACAGTATACTTGTTTATTTATATTTTCTAAGTGTGCTGATTTTACCTCTATATCTATAAATAGCGGTCATACCCGGGTTAACCCGGGTCTATGTCGGAATATGTGCAAGTCGGGTTTGGTGCGAATCGTTTTAGGAAGGTTTAAGTTTTTTTTTTTTTGGCTTCAATTGTATTATTGCATTGATTTGTGCTTCTAACACACACAAAATAATTAAGTGAGGGCTTCTTCGTAGACGACATTGGTAGCACAGTAACTTGGTGACAACTCGTATAAGTGTTCCGGTGTGCTAACTCTGGAAAATGTCACATACAGTTGCCCATGTGAGAAGCACTCATCGCTCAATCGGGATTCTTGGTATGCAGACTTTCTCCCCGCTACAACAACCTGTCAGGATGGTGGCCTCCATTATGTAGTTCTTCAAAAAAGCTATTTGGCGTCTAGTGCCACTACACAGTTTTTTTCGGACCTGCAAATAATACGGTCACACTACTCAGGAGTATTGTTGCCTCTTATATCTTTTAAAGTCCCATTTAGGGCTTTGATAGAACTTTTGTGTAACATTATGCTCTCAACTTAAATAGTGCATGGACCGTTGTAGCAACGTCGCTGCTATTCCCGAAGAACGAACAAACGAACGAATGAACGAACTTTATTTTCAAAGGGTTCAGAATTAAGCACGCAGGCCAGTCTGACATTCTGCCCTTCCTCTCTCTCTCATCATGTATACTTTTATCATTTCATCCTCACATTTACTTTAAGCATTTTTAATGCATTTATCATTATAAAAGTAATATAACATAATACATTTGCAATAATCATTATAATTAAAGTATGTTTTTAAAATAAATTAAAGAAAAAAAAAAGAAAAATAAAGAATTTAAAAAAAATAATAAATAAAATTATTGAAAATGAAAAAATAAATAATAATAAATAGAAACAAAAAAATAAAAAACAAACAAACAACAAGACTGATAAAAATCGAATTCCTCATACAGTAAATTAGTGATTTAAGACATATTGAGAGGTGTGGTATAAGAACTCGTGAAATATTTAAACGGTCTGCTACTGAATGGCTCAGGGACTCGGTGTTTTTTTCCACTGCACGCGAACAACTTTACGAGAGATGAGCAGCTTTGAGTCTCATAGCAGATACTGCAGCAATGAGTGCAATGATAGGTTTATCAATATGAGGTGGGGTAAGGAGAAACTTTCCTCGCTGTCTTTGCCGTCCCAAACTCAAGACCAGAATCAGACTAGTTAGATAGACATATACGAAAGCAATTAATTTGCCAACAGTTGAAAATCGAGCACAGTCCCCTCTTGCATTCTTCCGTCCTCGTGCTCATCTTTCATTAGTGTTACTCAAACATTCTTCAGCATACTTAAAGTACCAATTTAAGGGCAATACAACATTACAAGGTAGTATAACAGAATACATTAACAGTACCTGATCACAAAATTAAGAATAAGTATATTGTAATGAAAAACTAGGTCATCAGAGCCTTCATACAGCATCTTTTGAGAGCATATGATGATATGACGGTACATCCGTAATATAAATGTATTCAGTAGCAGACATAAGCAATAATGTCGTTGTGCCGGTTTAAAGTAAGAATGTCTATGTATCGTCTACGACGCCTTCATTCTTTACAAATCAGAACCGAATTCATTCAAATAACTTACTGTCCTTCTCCTTAAGCCACATACAATCAGGCACACATCGTAATGTAGTCAGTCAATTAGCCTGACTCTGAAATATGTTATAACATTGAACACTGGTCTGTCGCGCTCACAGCCAAAACTTAAATGCCCGAACGATAACCTTCGTCCACCGTAGCCGACCATGCCCACCTCATAAGCTAATGTGCGACACAACTTTCACCACTTGCAGGCTTTTCGTGCTCTACTCAGTTTGCGCACAGCGATGAGTTAACAAGCCTGTGTGCGAAGAGAGAGGTAACACTAATAACAAATGAACCTACCATTGATGACACTCAGTAATTTTAGTTAATCAGTTTAGCACAATGCTACAGGCAACTCCCACACAATTACATGTACATTGACATTAACTCAATTATTATACTTACTTAATACTATTTAACTAGTTAGATCTTTAATTTCATTCATCTTTTAATTAAATGCTTTGACATATTTCATTTACTGAAACTTCACAATTTCATTATCATATTTCTTCACATTTTCATTGTTTTTGTCATTTTTCCATGTTGCTGACTTTATTCCATACACTGTTGATCAGTCAGATATGACAAAGACTGGACGTTGACTTCTCCCATTTTCTAAAAACGGCTTCCTTCATGGAAAACTTTAAGTTTTCGTAGGGGGAGGGGGAGGGGGGGGGGGGGAGAAGTGATACCTCTCTCTGTGACCTAGGAAAGAAATTTCTCTGAAACCAATGTGAACTTTAGAAGGCTTTTCGTGCTCTACTCAGTTGCGCACAGCGAAGAGTTAACAAGCCTGTGTGCAAAGAGAGAGAGAGAGAGGTAACATTTCCACCGCTCGTGCTCAAGTGCTGTTGTCCACTTCGTCTTAGAAAGTCCGTAACCAGCGAATCTGAACTTAAAAAGGCAATCCGCTTTTTGTCCGTGTCACTTACAGCGTCGACTATGGAGGCAAACTTGTCAATATCTGACAGCCATCTACGACATTTTTCGCATCTCCACTATAAAAACGCGAAATAATGGATCTTATCTGCTTAAATTTTGCATAGTGATCCACATTATGCAGGGTTGCAGTTATCTGTTGTGGCGCCATCATGGTGGGCTCTGCTTCTGGTGGCAACAGTACTGAGGCAGCAGGGTGAAACAATGGTTGTGCCTGTAGTGCCCGCACATATTGCTGCTGCTGCATTTGCTTTTGTTGAAGGAATTGCTGTTGTTGAACATGTTGTTCTGCTGTCTGCTGATCAATGTTATCCATGTCAATTGATTTTTTCGGTAGTAATATGTCCTGTAATAATTTACTTGTCGGTGGTCTTCGGTAATGCTTTACTTTGGCCTCTATCCCTAAGAGGACTGGTCACTTGGCACTTATGCTTATGTGACGGGGCACGTATTAATAGTTTTTTTCTTTTTACTGCTTGTATATTCCAAGTTAGATCTTGACTGGCTTAAAGTCCGCCAGAGGTATTACTTTCTTGGTTTCAATCTATTTGGACCCAGGTTGGTTCGTTCCTCTTTTGATATGTTTTGATGGGAGACAATAGTAGTGATGATGTACCAATCATGTATATAACATTTAACTTATCCAATGTTAAGTAATCCACCAACAGCCTTGACAATTAAAGTGAAGTTTATTTGAAGCAGAACTGTTCAAGATCAACAAGCAAATATGGCAACAATGTTTCATCTATTTTACATCATATGCACATTCAATCATACTTGCAAGTCTGGAAGGAAGAGCTGGGAAGAGAGGGATGGTCATAAGCAGCTCTAAAACAAAATCCATGGTGATATCACGAGAAGAAAGAAGACATCAGATTAAGCTGGGAGAACAGGTCCTGGAGCAAGTCGACCACTTTAAATACCTCGGAGCTATTATAGACCGAAAGGGAGGCATCAAAGAAGAGTTGGCCACTCGAAAAGCAGCAGCTGGGAGACTTTTTCAGGCCATAAATCGAGGATTCCTCAGCAAGAGAGAGGGTGGTAAGAAAACGAAGATGGCTGTATACCGCTCCACCTATGTCCCAGTCTTGACATATGGATGCGAGTCACGGGCAATGACTACAACCCACAAAAGCCAGATCCAAACCTCAGAAATGAGGTATCTGAGGAAGGTTGTTGAAGTAACAAGAAGAGACATGGTCCGCAACCAGACGATACGTCAAGGCCTAAAATCCCACCCTTTGCAGACCCAAGTAGAACAGTCCCAACTAAGATGGTTTGGCCATGTCTGCAGAATGGCAGAAGATCGGCTACCACGACAAGCATGGAAAACAAAGAGCTAGGTATCCAGACCCCCAGGACGACCCAGAGTCCGCTGGGAGGACAACATTAGACAATCTTTGAAGGACCGGGGACTAGAATGGAACCAGGCCATGAGGACGACAGCCGATAGGATGGTCTAGCGCTCTCTCTTTCAAATATCTACACCTCACGGTTGAAGGGGAAAGACTAAGTAAGTAAGTACATCATATGCATCCATTTCAACGTGTACTATAAACCTGCCCTCCTTAATTTCAATCCAAGGTGGTTTGTATATATCCTCAACAGTTTCAAACTTCTCTAAGTCCTTAGTGTTTATTATATCATTGTTGGGCGGTATGTAGGAGTCTATATATTACTTATTTCTTGTTTTAGCAGCTTTATTAGTTTCAAATTTCAGGGACATCACGAAAATCGAGCTGAAAATGACATAAAGTTCCTTGGAACGTACTTACGTGGATGAACCACAAAAATATAATCTGTATGCACAGATTTTCACAATAAAGGAAATCTCTTTTTGCAAACTGCAAAAATCTTGAAGAGTATGGAAATACACTAAGTTTCTTGTTGAATATCTCAACGTAGGAGCAGGACTTGTGTGACTGACCGGGGGAAGCGCCAAATACTTTCCCCGCCATGGTTAGAATCACGTCCGTATGCAATGCTCAATTCATACAACTAATTTTCAGAAAATTATTTTTGAGCCGGTTCCAGTAGAGCGCGATTCTGGATACTGTTCATTGGTCAAAGTTTTATTTTGTTAATTTATTTACTGGTCATTCCCATCAAGCGATCTTACAGGGAGTAAGGCTATTCCTATCTACGTCACTATTTCTATGGTAACTCCCGCCGATCGTCAGCATGGCTTATGACCAGCTTGACATAGTTAATTTCATCTTACGTCACCTTATACTCAATGTATCTCGGGTTTTCAAAATTTTCCACGAGATGTCATACTTGCTTGTTTATTTTCTATAATAGTAAATGATAATTTATATTATTTTATTATGATTAGTTTCTAGCACGAATGAATGCTATGGTAGTAGGTCATACGGCCACACCAGTAAAACAGAGGCCAAAGGTCAGGTTATAGATACAACGACAATTAGTACAACTGTCGTGGTTGAGTAAAGTGTAGAGTATTTGTCGAGTTGGACAACAGTAGTGAAATCGACAAGGGATAGTGGACTGACAGAGTTATAGATTACACTTTAGATAAGGTGTAAATAGGAGATGGACTTGAGACAACCTGGAAGAAGATTTATTCAAATGATCTCTCTCTCCAGGCCTCAACTCACTTTTGTCTGTCTAAGCACCTCCTGCTCTCTCTCTTTTCTCTTATCATACATAGAGATTATAGTAAAGAGCTAACAATACAAATATGGATGGAAAGGTCGTGAACAGCGTATTAATAAATGTGTAAAATTTATTAAAGAAGAAAAGCATGAAAATAATGCATATCATCACCACAACATAAAATTACATCAATAATCAAATAATCATCAGTAGTCATCAATCATCATATACACCAACAACCACACACACAGATCACCATTCATAAAACCTGGAGAACACAGAGAGATGAAATAACTGAGTGGCAGCCCGTCCGTTTTCGGGAACATATGAAATAGTCCGGACAGTGTGTTACTTGTAGATCCTTCGTGAGGGACTATGCCGACAAAACTGTCCTTGTTGGTACTATCATTGGTGATTCCTCCCTACTGGCGCGAGGTGGGCTGGAAGACTCTAGTTACCTTCTGTTTACCAAAATGAATAAACTGCGTTTCAGTCCGTCCGCTTTCGGGACCAGATGAAATAGTCCGGACAGGGTGTTACTTGTAGATCCTTCGTGAGGGACTATGTCTACAAAACTGTCCTTGTTGGTACTATCATTGGTGACTCCCCCCTACTGGCGCGAGGTGGGCTGGGGGACGCTGTTTATCTCCTGCAGACCAACTGAATGAACTTAGCGACAGCCTGTCTGCTTTCGGGGACCAAGGGAAAAGCTCCAGTAAGTGGTTTTTTCGTATATATCCTCCATCGGTGATGGAATTAACCTGAATAAAATCACTGTATAGGCGCTATCGTTGGTGACTCCTCCCTACTGGCGCGAGTGGGGCTGGAACTCTGTCCATAGATGGCTGCTCATACGTGCGAAGTTCTACATAGACCCAGAAATAAACCATGGGACGAAGTTACTTGAGGACAATTGATCCCAAGGCGTGCTTATCCGGCGCTAGAATTGGCTTTAAATCCGGTTTTGGCTGGTTGACTGTGGCTTGGCTGAGTGCCCCGTTTAGGCACAAAAAAGGCGGGTGATATGGAATTCTGCTATAGGCATGCTGGGCGGTTTTGTGATTTTGGAAGCCGCAATGCCCTGACTGGTAATCCAATAGGCGAGTAGGAAACTACTACTGCCATAGACGTTTTCAGATTGTTGCGTTGGCTCATTTCACAATGCGTGAGCTGAACTCCCGTGAGAGGGAAAGGGCGTTGACAAAGGGTTGTTGTTTCAGGTATGGCTGTGACACTCGTGGGGCTAGATATCCTCAGAATCCCTCTAGAGCAAAGAGACCGTGTCTTCGTCTGACTGGAAACTAGACTAGCAATTCGGTATCCCCTGAAACTGAGACCGAAAAGAGACACCCTTTTACATCAAGCAAATAGTAAATCACACTAACTTTATACAGAAAGTTTCGCTCCACTATGGGATTAAATTTATTGTAGTTATTGCTATGATAGTTTAGGGCTGTCTTTAACCATGTCTCCTGTTCCTTAAAAATATCAATTTCAACACGCGCCCGCATAGACTTAATATCTTTTGCCCACCCAGGTACCTGTCAGTAACTGTTCTGACAGCAACAATCTACTCCTCTTCTCCCAATCTCAACATACAGGAAACCTAACCTGTAGTTACAGTTAAATGAATATGCTTATTCATCTTACAACATTAAATGAATTTACATAAACAGATTACAGCATTTGAAATTACACAGATAAATCATATGTCCCTTTGGGGAAACAAAATATTACTATCCCACAAATGAATATATAGAAAGTGCAATGTTCTAGCTATAATAATACAGTTGTGGCTAAATCATAAGATAGAATTATGTCTATGCCCGGTGACTGCTTTCTGTGAAAGTTATGGACTAGTGTCTAGCCACACAAGTAAGCATAAAATGATTCTCCCTTGCCACTAAAAATATCTATCAAAAAGGAATAAGTGACTATCTCCTATAATCCAGAGTTATTACCTGCATCTCACTATTCAGTTTTTAAGTGAACAATCCACACCTGACATTATCTTACAGAAATGACAGTTAATTTAGCCTATCCTTAACCCATGATAGGCATCTGTGGACTGATTCTACGCCTAATATCTGTTATTGTAAGTTTAACATTTAACCCATGATAAACCGTAACAGTTTAGGCACCACTTAATTAAGGCCGTAGGCAGTGTAATCTTATCACTGAACTAAATTACTAGGAGAAGTCCTCAAAAATGAAGTAAGTCACTTCCTATCAGATATATATAAAAAGCTAACATGAATATATCATATAATAGTTATAAGAGTTGTTTACTCACCCCGAGAAAAGGCCAAGAAATAGGCAAAAAACATTTAGTTCTGTGTTAATGTTTGCCTTATTTCCATAATGGTCTATCTCGGGCCAGGAATCTTCTACGAGTGTGTTTGACGTAGTAAAATTTCAAATCTTATAGCTTACAAAGGACGCTCCCCCCGGACACCTGCCTAGCCTGATTCTACAGATGTATCGGCGTAATGCGTAATACCGGGTAAGACACATATTTCAGAAGCAACAACTTTGCGAAAATTCCCCCAGAGAGACAGTCATAATATTATTTGCTCTTTGCTCATCTAAGGGCAAACAACAAAGACTATCAGCGGGTTATCTCCCCCTGCCGGACCGTTTCTTCACAGAATCCGTCTTCGCTCGTGATCAAACACTAGAGCGACCGGAGAAATGTTTCTCTGGTCAGGCCAGGTGTGCTGACGTAACATTATCGTTCGCTGACCGCTGCATGCTCGAACATAAACAACCTCGGGTGGGGTTTGAGAAGGAGAAAACATATGGGCCACACAGGTAGCAAAGCAAAGAGAAAATAAATGTATAGGAAAACAGAACATTAAAGAGTAATAACACTGAGACGAGATGGAAAAATAAATTAAGTCACTGTCTACGTGACAACAACAACAGATAGTCTCAAAAGAACAATAACTTTCAAAGTTCTAGAAATCTTGAACGGTCTGATGCAGTTGGGTATCAAAGTGACAATAATACATGCCAAAAAAAACAATGTAGTTTCTCATGCAAATGCATGCAGTGTAGACTTATCTAATAGTACAAACTAATAGTACAAATTGTTCTGAATGTAATTCTTTGTTTCAGAGAGGGAGTTCCTAGGCTCCGGTGTGGACACCCTTTGCCAGTAATGTCTTCTTATAATGGGACAGGATCGTTACTGTCGGAGTTAGAAGTTCATTAGTGAACCATGCTGATTACACAGGCGAAGTAGGCCAGTGCATTACATTTGGGGGTACAGTTGAATTTTATCCAACTGCAGAGGCATTTTTTGATACCCCGTATTTTACAGGCAGGACTCACGTGTGCCTGTTGGACAAACCAGACGCTGGGATAATTTCAGGAACTATTCCTGGACTTCATGCATGCACTAATGATGATATTGTGGAATGGGAACAACAACATGGATATACTGCCAGGGTTGATACTACCAGAAAACAGGCTCGTAGGCAGATGCATGCACGTTCACATGATCGGACTCAGAGTGACACAGTTTTGAATAATGACGATGGTGAAAATACAACATTTCTTCCTCCCATCATTGAGTAGTCCCTTGTTGATTTCCAAACTATTGAGGAATCATCAGATGTCTATTTTGACACGAGTAAATCACTGGTTTCTGAGGATATGGGACCAACCACATCCATCATGGATGGTGTGATACCTTGCATTGTTGATGACAAGGTTGCTGATGTGGGACCAACCACATCCATCATTGAAGATGTGATACCTGGCATTGTTGATGTCGAGGTTAATCGGATGTCAGGTTTAGTTTGGTTGTATACTCTTCAGTCAAAACTGTATATTTGGTGGGTTTTTTCTCCTTTTATCCATTGTCTTCTTACTTCATAATTTTTCCTTTTCCTTTAGGAACTTCATGGATATTAATATTATTTCAGATTTTGTCTTTCAGATGCTGACTTACCATGATTTTATGTGGTATGTAATGGCCCCTACATTGGATATTGTGGCAGTTTTAACAATATTGTTTCATTCCTCAGGTGCTACATGTTGTGTTACACCATTTACAAAACATAATACCTTCATTCTTGTTTCTATACAGGGACGTCACAGTTTTCTTCCCAATACTCATGTGCCAGAGGTTTTGTTTCCCATTGGTACTTATGTTGAGGCTAATAATGTTATACATTTTAAAGGTCATTGTTATGTAGAATACAGATTCCTTTAGACTATACTTTCACTATTTAAATGATATTTTCTATGCTGAACCTCTGACTTTGTTAGATTCTCTGCTCGATAGACAATCTACAGCTACTTTTTCATTAAATTTTATTTATCTAAAGGTTATTGGCAAGTCCCTTTGTCGGACAGAGCAAAACCTTATACTGCTTTCGCTACACTTTTTGGATTTTTCTATTTAATTTTATGTCTTGTGGTCTCGTTAATCCTTCATCAAATTTTGTTCGTATGATGCGAAACATTTTCTCAAAACATCGTTGACATAATTACCTATATTGATGATATTGGGCTTTTTCATCAATCTTGGGATAAACATATTCTTGGAATTCAGTCTTTTTGGTCTTGTCAGATTCTATAGGAAATTTGTGCCTAATGTTTCAGAAATTATTTTAGTTCTGTCTTCGTTATTAAGAAAGAACTCTCCAAATAAGATTGTTTGGTTACATTTGAGTGAAGTTTCTTTAAATATACTTAAGTATTATTTGTTCAAAATCGCCAATTTTACGATTGCCTGATGCTCGATTTCCTTTTATCCTTAGAGTCAGGGTCAGGAAGCGGTGGTACACTTATGCAGGAATTCGATTATTGTCTACGACTACGTCATTCGTGCCATCAAGGGCAGTCACTACGTGGTCGCTGATGTGTTGTCACGTTGCATTAAAGACACTACTATCATCTAACAACGCGGCAACTGCAGATACCTAGTGACGGTATAACAAACCTATCAACTGACTTATTCACGTGGTGACTAATGGATCATGTCACTCCTTATGATCTTGTTTGCTGACAATGCTGATGCCGACAGAAAGTTCCAGTCTTATCGTTGCTGTGCAAGGAATGAATGTACAAACGCTCTGTGATGCATGCCAAAGCTGAGAACAATTATATTTTTTGCATCGGAAATTGAAAGAAATCTCTCAAGGACTCTTTTGACAGTACTTACAGATATTGATTGCTTCACTCGGCACCTGATAATGATGAATACTGATATCGCTGATTTCAAGGGATCTAATTTTACTCAGCTCATTACGGGGATGTCTTCGACCTTTTTGAACAGTTGTCATTTGTAGTTTATGTGCATAAAAACACACATTTATTAATACTTTCAGAACAGGTGACATTTGAATATTTTTAATGCAAAATCTGATACTGCATTTCAAGATGAAGTTACATTACTCAAGAATGCTTCGCTTGGTCAAGGCGACGCAACTAATAGAATCATATCGTGCTTACAGTTACATTATAATGCGACTTATACGATAATTTAGCACAGTATCATGGACTTGAACGTTAATACAGTGCTTTATTTAGCGGTTAATTAGTTTTAATTCGCGGGATAAGATTCGGTCTTTGAAACATCCTTTACTATACTTACACTAATTATTGAGTAAACATTTTGAGGGTTCTCAATACTATTATCAATTTGTACCATACATTAGCGTACAAGTATAATTACCTGATTGGACACACAACTTCGTTAGGAGCCAGTTAACATTTTTTTATTGGCACCACAACACACTTTTTTTGACAGTTACTTAAGATGTACTCATGACTTTAATTTGTTAGCGTAAGATGTTGCATTCATTCACTTTACTAATATGATTGTCTGCCTCATTTCATCTATTTACGTTGGTGCATATTTGTTTATTCTTTATTGTTTTGCATGTGTGATGTTGATCATAAATTAATTAATGGACAACGGATACTGGACTTGACAGATAGGCAATATTTGACGGTGTGAGTAATGTGAGTGCATGTATTGCTACCATCATTTTTTATTATGTTGAGTTTTATTAGTTATGGCAACCTCACATTTCGGTTAAAAATGATTTTGTTTAAAAGTAGACATTGGTTTTTATTAACCATAGACCACACTTTTATGGTGCGGAATGCGTGAGAGTTACAGAGAAGGAAATGTCGAAATTGTCCTCTTTTCACACATTATGCCTGAGAAAAATTCACCGAATCTTTTCGCCGAATACAATCACCAACCAAGATCTGCTTACTCGAAGCAAGCAAGAGGACATGCACACCATCATAGCTGGACGACGCTGGAGCTGGGTTGGCCATGTCCTCAGAAGAGACGCCGATGCCATCACAGGAACAGTTATGTTATAGACCCCTGAAGGAAAACGAAAAAAAGGCCGACCAAAAACAACTTGGCGGAGGACTGTGGAGGCTGAGATGCAAAGAATGAACCAGAGTTGGGACACTGTACGAAGGGTGTCCGCCGACCGAGCAAAGTGGAATCAATTTGTTATTGCCATACAAGACGCCACAAGGCGTGATGGCAACTGACTGCTTTGACGGTCGGCGGCTAAGAATCAAAGAAGAAGAAGAAGACACTTTTAGTGTTAAATTGCCTACTTTATTGCAGAAACCTGTGTGCTATACTAGTTCTTGTTTATAGTAAAATTTGATGTTACCATATTTCACTCTGGTGTTATACTCTCGCCACGGAAATAATGAAAACTTTGGGGGGGGGGTTAGTAATGTTATGATTAAAAGTCATAACGATTGTGCCTATTATAGGTTTAGCTCAACAAAGCTCTTTGTTTATTTTATACGGGTCACTGAAAAGACGGGTGAGTGACGTTAAGCCTATTTGCTTGGCTGGCTCACGTGAAACTAGATTGGCAGAAGTGCGGGGCTTTAGACTAATGTGTGTGATGGCGAGTGGACGTACGTGTTTGAGCTCCTGCTTGTTAAAGTGACACAAATGGCGTTCTGTTATCAATAATTCATCAAGATCTTTGGTGAGATGTATCTAGTCATCGAGTTATCTGGTATCTGTATGGACAAGAAGTATTATTGCTCAGTGTCGAATGTTTATTGAATAAAGCATATTGAGAAAAAGGACAGCCTTCCTGGCATGGACTGACTGCCTACGGTATATCGTCTACTGCATATTATCTGCCATTACATGTTGGCTCGAACTATTTATTTGTGGATCTGCGTGCAGTCTTAAATAAAGTGTATATCGTCCATTTAATCCATTGTGACTCAAATCATTCTGAGTGGTGTGGGCTGTTTGCGGTGTCTAGAGATTTATTACCCTAGACGTCATCTTGGCCACAGGAACCATCCTCGTAGTAAATATTACCATCACATCTAAAAAGACACGTAACAGTAAGATTACATTGAATATACTTACTTACTTACTTAGTCGTTCCCCTTCTACCGTGAGGTGTAGAGGTTTGGAAGAGAGCGCGCCAGACTATCCTATCGGCTGTCTTCCTCATGGCCTGGTTCCATTCTAGTCCTCGGTCCTTCAAAGATTGTCTAATGTTGTCCTCCCAGCGGACTCTGGGTCGTCCTGGGGGTCTGGATCCTTGGCTCTTTGTTTCCCATGCTTGTCGTGGTAGCCGATCTTCTCCCATTATGCAGACATGGCCAAACCATCTTAGTTGGGACTGTTCTACTTGGGTCTGCAGCGGTGGGATTTAAGGTCTTGACGTATCGTCTGGTTGCGTACCATGTCTCTTCTTGTTACTTCAACCACCTTCCACAGATACCTCATTTCTGAGATTTGGATCTGGCTTTTGTGGGTTGTAGTCATTGCCCATGACTCGCATCCATATGTCAAGACTGGGACATAGGAGGAGCCGTATACAGCCATTTTCGTTTTCTTACCAACCTCTCTCTTGCTGAGGAATCCTCGATTTATGGCCTGAAAAAGTATCCCAGCTGCTGCTTTTCGAGTGGCCAACTCTTCTTATATGCCTCCCTTTCGGTCAATAATAGCTCCGAGGTATTTAAAGTGGTCTACTTGCTCCAGGACCTGTTCTTCCAGCTTAATCTGGTGTCTTCTTTCTTCTCGTGATATCACCATGGATTTAGTTTTAGAGCTGCTTATGACCATCCCTCTCTTCTCCAGCTCTTCCTTCCAGACTTGCAGGTTGAATTGGAGATGTGCATCTAATTTAGCAATCAGGGCAACATCATCAGCAAATGCCAGCTGTGGTGGATTTTGGTGTTTCAGATGTTATCAAGTCAATATTTCTAGTGTACTGAATGAGGCCAGCTGTGAAGGTCCTTGATTATAACAAATTTTTGGTTGAGTTATCAGAGTACCTTTCTGCTACCACCTTATGACCCCAATCAGTCTTTTTCTTGACTAGTATGTATGATAGCTACGTAAAATGTCTAGGGTTATGCAAATGTGAACTGTAGTGTAAGTAAAATTACTACAAGTACATTTAAATTCTAACACACACACACACACACACACATATATATATATATATATATATATATATATATATATATATATATATATACATACATATATACATATATACATACATATATATATATATATATATATATATATATATATATATATATATATATATATATATATATATATATATATATATATATATATATATATATATATATATATATATATATATATATATATATATATATATATAAATATAAATATATATATATATATATATATATATATATATAGGACTGACTCAATACCACAACCACAAACAAACTGACATTCTATTATATATCTTATAGAAGTCTGTGGCTGAATATTATGTAACAGTCTATATTACAATTTATTATGCCCTGATTCAGAATTTTCTGAGTCAGGACCAACAACAAAATTAATTTTATGGTTTTATTTACATAAAGGTTAATAACACAATGAATCTTCTGTCCATACAAAAGATTATTATAATCTAATTATATGTAGATATGTGTCCAAACTAAGTAACACTGGTAACTAATGGTGGGGGTTGGGTGTTGTCATCATCCCCTCTCTTTATATTAGTCTCTTGTGGAATATTTATTGGATAATCAAATGTTTTATGTTCTTTTTAATACAGTCAGTGGATAAACTTTTGAGTGCCGACACATATGCACTTATCTTGATAAAGATAGAAGTATGATGCTGACAATTTCCTTTCGTTCACTCGAACGACCAGACTGCCACAGTCCCTGGTGTAGTATAGTATAGTAGACCCCTTGGTCCAGCAAAATTTCACTTTCTTTCTCTCTCTCTTTCTCTCCAGTAAATTCACCAGGTTTCTTGTACTAACGTTCTTCTTCTTCTCTTCTTCTTCCATCCTTAGCCATCAACTGGCAAAGCAGTATGTGGCCAGTACGCCTAGTGGCGTCTTAGGGCAACAACAAATTGATCAATCTATCGCTGTTTCCACCACGCCTAGTGGCGTCTTTGTGGAACAAAAACAGACCAAACAATCTATCATTGTTTCCGTAATCAGATTGGTTGGCAAGCAGGTGATCAGCCCACTGTGCGAAGTTTTTACGGGATGGGGTAAACAGCCCCATGCCCATACCCTCCTTAGTCGCCTTTTACGACATGCGTGGTAGGGTGCAGTGTTACTATTCTTTGCTCCCCTTTCGGGCCCCGGTAACACACGGGTGTTGTACTAACGTAGCACCAGAACAAAAAACCCACAATTCAAAGAAATATCACAAACATACGTTGACTGGCATTAGCATTAAGGTAAGTTTAGCTGTGCCCCGGTCCAGACTGCCAAGAATTATTATTTCACTCTAGGCACTGCTGTTCTCAACGCAGCTTGCTTTCAAAGCTTCTGTATCAACTGGCGACAAGCCTTTGAAAGCTTTTGCCAATATTATCAGACCGGCCCAATCAGCGAGGGTCTAGCTTTTCAATTCAAATTTAAAAAGACAAAACTCCAAACTTCTAGGAGTGAGTCTTCAAAATATATTTAGCTTTTTTGCCTAACCAATACCCTCCTTCCTATACTCTTCTACCATCCAATCGGATTTGAATCAATCTAATGCCTCTTTTTAAACCAGCGTCCCCACTAACGTTATGGATAAATGAGCAAGACCACCAGTCTGTCCGTCTTAGTGTTCGTAGACATACAGTATTATGTCAATATCTTGGCTAATAATTCGACTACCATATATATTAAAACATATTATTGCTCAGGGGACCCTAAGCTATCTTCATATATGATTTGTATGGCTATATTTGTTGTCGTTTAGATTTTTCAGTTTTGTCACTGTTAATCGTCAATTACAACTTTTCCATAAGTCGGCCATCTTTTCCCCTCCCTCTCTGTCATTTTTTCCATTCAAATAAACTAACTTGTTTGGGTTACGTCAGAAATACACTACTCGGCGAGAATGGAACACTGTCTGTGTGTTTATGTATTCTGGCTTGTCCAACAAAGAGGGTATAGCATTAGTCCCGCGTGCAGAACGAAGAGGGGTTTTTGCCAAGCGTTGGTAGTATTGGCGTTAATTATTACAGTCGTTTCGTTCTTATTACTGAAAAATGTCCGAGTTACTACTAATTTGGGCGTTAAAGTTAAAATCGTACGTTAATTCAGACGGTAGGTTGGTGTCACAGTTCTGGCAGATCGTTAATTATAAGGCTTGCTGCAGTTTCGTGCAGCAGATCGGGCAAAATGTTAAAAATGTTAGTCTCAAGGACTAAACTAGGAAGGCGCGTTAGATTTTACGGCGGGATCAATTTATAAGCATTTCCTCTGCACAAAAGCCAGCGCCCTACTGGCGTAGAGACGACTTTCGGCGAACACCCAAGGGCGGGTTTATTTATTATTATTATAGGATTAAAATCTTACTGAATTTCGCAATTATCTCACAGATTTCGCTACACCAGCTCCGAAATACAGACCTGTCTCATCTTCCAGTACCCCACTGAATACTTTCTTGTTCTCTCCTTACATGCCTTAATGACATCGTCCATGAGGAGTATGAAAAGGTAAGGTGACAGGATATCACCTTGTCTTACACCAGTGGTGGTCCTGAACTCTTCTGACTTATGGTTTGCTGTCCTCACATAATTTCTGCAAGACTTGTAGAAGCTCTGTATAGCATGAATCAGAGGTGCTGGAATGTTATTCCTTGCCAAACAAGCCCAAAGTTTGCTCCAGGGGACCCTGTCAAATGCCATTTCCAGATCTATGAAACAAAGATGGATCTCACTCTTATACTCAAGGGCCTTTTCACTCAGCTGTCTGAGAGTGAAGATTAGGTCTTGAGTACTTCGGTTTGCTCGGAATCCGCACTGGACCTCATCCAATTGTGGCTCAGCTAGGCGTCGGAGTCTCTGCTCTAGGATTCTAGAGTAGATTTTACCAGGGACACTGAGAAGGAATATGCCTCTATGGTTTCCACACTGTCGATTGTCACCCTTTTTGAAAATTGGTGTTATGATGGCAATCTCCCAATCCTTTGGTATGGTCTTGTTGTACCACGCTGCCTGTAGAACCCTTAAGAGTAATAGGTCGCCTGATGCTCCCATGTACTTAACCATTTCTGGTGTTATACCATCATGCCCTGCTGCTTTGCCCATCTTGATTTTCTCCAGTGCTGCCTTCAGTTCTTCCATCTTTATGTCATCTTCACCATCATTGGTTTTCTCTTCTGTGCTAGTGGTTATCATTTCTTATGCTTCACCATGCTCACCATCCAGGAGTTCTGATTGAATATACACACATATTATTGGAGGTAATGCATTGTAATGTACTGTTGAGAGGTAATCAATTATCAAGTAAAATGTTTTCGTCACTAAAAAAAAATTGGACACTTACCATTTTAGTGGAGTTTAAATAATAATATATTCATTAATTTCATTACAGAAAATTAGGTTATGAATCATTAAAAGGACGGGAAATAACTAGATTAATGTATATTTAAGAAGGGAAGCTACTCATTAAGAATCACTCAAAAATATTTTTATCCAGAGACAGAATCACGTAAGATTTTTTTTTCTTCTTTCATTTATTTCTGAGATTGGACAAGAGGCGTGGTCTCTCGGTTATAAGTGGGGTATATTGTGTACATTTGTATAACATTTTGACCGCTTGATTGTTATGTCTCTCCTTATTTATTTATTTTTTTAGTGGGGGGGGGGGAGCGGCCACTTTTATATGAGCCATAAAATGGACTATTTTTGTGAAGGACCTCTCACTGGCTGGCACGTCGTATCTGAGTGTTGCTGCTTATTCAGTTCTTATACTTATTTATTTATATTTTCTAAGTGTAATGATTTTACCTCTATATCTATTATTGATAGTGAACCGACGTGTCGTTAAAAAAACAACTAGCTGAAATGAAGATCCATGTGTTTTTTTTTTCTCTTGTGTCTACCGATAGTGTGGTCTTCCTTAACTCCAGCTGATTTATGACTTTGTCAATGATAATTTGATGTATGGTGTCTAAAATTGCAATAAGTAATTTTCCATTGGATTGTTTAACTGTGTTGTTTTTTTTTTTGATATTTCAGTGATAAATTGTCTCTCTTGTTCTGCGCTATTGGTTCGTTCATGGAGGATGGATTGCTTTTATTTTTCTATAATTGTAATCTTTGCAATCAATTGTCGGAGATGGGGTTTGGCGTATAGTTTCTGCTTATTTGACAGCGTATTTGTTGTCTTAGTTAATGGTTTCAACAATCATTCTCATACCACTATGACATATATTAATAATCTCAAAAAAAAAAAAAAACGTATGTGACAGCGTTGTAATTCTGCCCCAGTCAGCCAATCTGTACTTCTGTCAACATTACAATAAGTCCTAGTTAGCTCGTTTTTCGTTCTGTCAACATTACAAATATGTCTTAGTTAGCTGGTCTTAAGTTCTGTCAACATTACAAATATGTCTTAGTCTGCTCGTCTGAAGTTCTGTCAAAATTACAAATATGTCTTAGTTAGCTCGTCTGTAGTTCTGTCAACATTACAAATATGTCTTAGTTAGCTCGGCTGTAGTTCTGTCAACATTACAAATATGTCTTAGTCAGCTCGTCTGAAGTTCTGTCAACATTACAAATATGTCTTAGTCAGCTCGTTTGAAGTTCTGTCAACATTACAAATATGTCTTAGTTAGCTCGTCTGAAGTTCTGTCAACATTACAAATATGTCTTAGTCAACTCGTCTGTAGTTCTGTCAACATTACAAATATGTCTTAGTTAGCTCGTCTTTAGTTCTGACAATATTACAAATCTATCCCAGACAGCTCATATGTAATTTTGTCAACATTACAAATGTATCCCAGTTATTCAGCCCATCTGTAGTTCCAGCGTGGTAATTTATTACCAGCGTTATTAAAGTTTGGTTTAAAAAAAAATATGTACAGCTTCATACTAGGACACAATACAAAGAAAACTGTCAACGTTTCGGCCAGAAGGTCGTCATCAAAGACACAACAAAGGAAAACGGATGAACAAAGAAAGAATTAAAAATTAAAGTATATAAACAAATAAATACAAATGATTAAATAAGAGGAATTTATATTTTTTCGGCAAGTTCATTATTTTATTGTGCAATTGTGTACCTTGTCACAAAGTTGCATCATATAGTTGTGTTTTACGTCGAGGTATGACGGTCATTTGTACGTTTATAAATTATAAACGTTTATATATTAAAAACGTATATATATATATATATATATATATATATATATATATATATATATATATATATATATATATATATATATATATATATATATATATATATATATATATATGCACAAATACACCTGATTTCTGGTTTGTGAGTAGTGTTCTTGTGTCTATTAGATTTGTTAGCAGAATCTATGACCTATCACGTTTGTGAGTAGCCTCTGTAAGTCCATTACATTTGTGAGTAGTTTCTATGAGTCTATTATGTTTGTGAGAAGTCTATATGTGTCTGATACGTTTTTGAGGAGTGTCTACGACCTCTATTATTTTCGTGAGTAGTGTCTCTAAGTCTGTTACGTGTGGTAATATGTCGAGAGTCTGTTACGTTTGTGAGTGTTGACTAATAGTCTATTATGTTTGTAATGCCTATTTCTTTACTCTGATGAAATACAGATTTCGTTCGTTCGTTCGAGCAAACACACAGATATTAACGCCACATTGGGAGGCGAAATTCTCAAAATTTTAGCCACCACTACGTTTTGAAAGGTATACGTGTTAGAAAATGTATGTACTTCATTTTTATTCTGCCGACGTTGTCAGATTTTCTCGTCGATATAGTTACATTTATCCATTGTTCTATCCGTCGTTTCTGTAAACCTAGCACAACAATAATTTAATGTCACATATAATCCAATGCCTCAAACATGGGATACATATGGACATAATACTCTGAATATTCAATAAACTGTTCCATTGTAATACATTTTATATCCGCGCTGAAATATACTCGAGTCTAACACAATTTAATGAATGTTTAACTTGTATTTAAGTTGTTCAGTTTCTTTTTTTTTTTGTAATTGTATTAAGCAGAGATTTAGTAACAAAGTTTCAGTAACCCAAATGAAAAAATCAAAGAACAACAAAGATCGAAATAGAATAATGATCAATGCGGGAGAGGTCCAAAAAAGCAGAGAATCATCAATAAAAAAGCAGAGATCATTGAATAGATTCAAGAGCTTGGCAAGGGACGCCAAGAACACAGTGTGGGATGTCTTCATGATACACAGAGGGCTCGGAAAAACTCTACAAATTTCTGGTCCTTAAATCGAAGAATGAAAGTGAAAAATACAACTTAACCCAGACTAATTTTAAAAGCTCTTCACAAATAAGATATAGAATCACACATCTATTTGTGCAGCAATATAAACACTGTTAGAGAGACAGACAGTGGCATCAATATAAAAATACAAAAGGTTAGATCTTTCATTGCACTGAGAAATAAATTGAGGTAAAGAGAAATCAAGTCCAACATAAAAATTTGAATCTTTCTATCTAACGTCAAATCATTCCGGCAATTACAAAACCGTGTAGACTTATATATAGGTGGTTGAAGTAACAAGATGAGACATGGTCAGCAACCAGATGATACCTCAAGGGATAAAAACCTCACTACTGCAGACCCAAGTCGAACAGTCCCGACTGAGAAGGTTTGGCCAAGTCTGCTGAATGGGAGAAGATCGGGGATCCAGACCTCCAGGACGACCCAGAGTCCGCTGGGAGGACAACATTAGACAATCTTTGAAGAACCGAGGACTAGAATGGAACCAGGCCAGGAGGAAGACAGCCGATAGAATAGTATGGCGCTCTCTCTTCCAAACTCTACACCTCGCGGTAGAAGAGGAACGACTAAGTAAATAAGTAAGTAGACCTATCTACTTGAAAATAACCTTAACGTTTAAGAGCCTATCTGTATTGACGTGTTTCAACCTGACCAGGCAGTATATACCTATGTGAAAACATGAGATTACTTATAATGACCTGTTTGATGAGAAACTTTGATTGTGACTGCAGATTTAGAGAGGAAGAAGTTCTAAAGGACGCCATGAAGATCTCCTCACAACAAGAACAAGACGGAGACTTTGCACATTACCAGGCAAAAGAAGACAAGACAGACAAAGAAAAAAGGCAATGGTTGACAATAAAAATGTATACACGTCTGCCTATCGCGGAACTAAATAAACTAACAATGAACAGACAAAAGTGACGAGTACTAGTATAGCACTGATTGTCTGTGGTCAATCAATGGTCACGTGTTTTGAGACAATAGTAAAACTGAAATAAACAAAAATGATTTACCTTTCTGTTAACCTTTGCTTTTGGTGGAAAAGGTCACTTGTTAAAACATTTAACCCAAGAGAAAGCATTTAACCATTGTATAATCATTGTATGGTTTGGCCATGTCTGCAGAATGGGAGACGATCGGCTACCACGACAAGCATGGGAAACAAAGAGCCAGGGATCCAGACCCCCAGGACGATCCAGAGTCCGCTGGGAGGACAACATTAGACAATCTTTGAAGGACCGAGGACTAGAATGGAACCAGGCCAGGAAGAAGACAGCCGATAGGATAGTCTGGCGCTCTCTCTTCCAAACCTTTACACCTCACGGTAGAAGGGGAAGGACTAAGTAAGTAAGAAGGGAGCCGCGCTAGCGTAGTGGTTACAACACCGCTCTGGCGACCGGGTGATACAGGATCAAACCCGGGCGACGGCATTTGGGGATTTTTCGTCGACCGGGATTTGGACTGGATTAACTCGAGACCTGGCGAGCACATTTGAAGGAGTGTCGTCGACCAGGGACTGGCGGCTCCTGAGCCGACCCAGCTGCAATGGGTACCTCCGAAATCGGCGAGTATTTGCCTGAATGGCGAGGGACACCTGTCTCTGTACAAGAAATAAAGGGATACTCACGTAAAATCAATGTCAGGTTAGACATAAATAATAACCTGAGATTTCGCCTCGAGTATTAGCGGGCGTACGAAAAAAAAAAAAAAAAAAAAGTAAGTAAGAATACATTTAATTAATATGTTTTTTTTTCGCTGAATAAAAACGTTGTTCTGTAGGACAATAATTATTTCTAGTCAGACAATTACATGCGACATGTAATATACGTTTCATGCCCTATAAAACTAGCATTTGTTTATTGTGTTTTTTCTTTGGTTGGTGTGTTGTAGATATATTTAAAAATATTTCAGTTGATATACTTGTTACAGTAGTTAACACTAATCTGTTCTAAAACCCTTTAATACTGTGCTTGGTCCAATTTCTGAAGCTTTACTTGGCACACAAAAGTGTTTAGTCAGCGCTGTAAAAGCGCTCTTCATTAACCTCTTGAAAGTACTGTATTATAGAACATCCGAGACAAATGTGGCTATGACCAACGCTGGTTTAGATATGTACCATCATAATTATTGCAAAGATAAACAACCGTTTTAGAGAAAATAACAGTATCAATGAAACTTTGTTTGGTTACCAAAAAAAAAAAGATCGGCCATTGTAGAGCTCCCTCCAAATACCAAGAGTTTTTTTTTAACCGATGAACTACTAAATTCACTGTTTGAAACATGTGGTGTTTTTCTGTCATGAATAAATTTATTTTAAATTCATGCGATACAGAAGGTTGCCAACATCATAAAAACCAGTTGTTATAGAGACAAGAGCTGATATAAGCTGATTATCTAATACGAGGGACGGTAAAAAAGTAATGCCTCGTAATTTTTAATTTCATTCAATAGGCAAGAAAACAGATAAAATTCACATTGAAATGTAGCTCCAAGTCTGAACTTCAAAAATTTATTTCTCAATGTAGTCTCCGTTATTTGTTACAGTTTTTTTTTCCATCTTCTCACAAGGGCATGTATCGCCGCACGGTAAAAATTTGTGTCCTTTTTCCTAAACCACTGGCGTACGGCGCGTTTAAGGGTCTCAGTGTCCTCAAAGTGATGTCCGCGAAGGTCTTCTTTCAGTGGTTTAAACAGATGGAAGTCAGAGGGTGCAAGATCGGGACTGTAAGGGGGATGTGGTAATAATGTCCAGCCAAATTCTGCAATCGCATCAATGGTGCGTTTAGCGGTGTGTGGCGTGGCATTATCGTGCAACAGTAGTGCAGTTCTCTGATCTTTTAATGGGTAAAGTTGCCGAAAACGACCTCTAAGCTTCTTCAAAGTTTCAATGTAACGGTCTGCATTCACCGTGTTTCCCTGTTCCAAGAAGTCGAGAAGAATCACACCCTTCTCATCCCAAAACACGGAGGCCATAACTTTCCCTACAGATGGTGAACTTTTGAACTTCTTACTTGTCGGCGATGTTGTGTGATGCCATTCCATTGACTGCCTCTTGGATTATGGTTTAAAAAAATTAACCCAAGTCTCATCACCTGTCACAATATTCGATAAAAACTCTTCTCCTTCAGTTTCGTAACGGTGTAGGAGGTTGATGACTATGGTTTTCCTTGTTTCTTTATGTCTGTCTGTCAACATTCTATGACATAACGTTGTTTTAATCAAACGTCTTTGGCAGCCATTTTTAAACTGTTACAGTGGTGCCACCTGTTACTGAAACAGGTTGGTAATGATATACAATGCAGAAGAGTGTTTGAGGAATCATGATAAATTTACAAATTGCACACCGATGCAGTATTTACATACACAATAAAATAGGAGGCATTACTTTATGACCTTCCCTCGTAGTTTAACGTACAACAATCTAACAAGACCTGTTAGAACTTGGAGGTTGACCTGGCTGTAGAAACATTGTACTCCTTAAAGTCACATCATTATGTCCCTTCTCATCCGCTATAAAATATATTGTTACTTCCCATCCTTTACCAACTTATTTTACATGGTGAGGTTGCCAGTGCTATGCTGAGCCTCACATTTGTCTCCTTCAACGACATGCCTGACAGATGAGTGGACACATTCTTTGTCTCCTCAGAAACACCTCGGAATTTCACAAGAGGCCTGAAAGTCAAGGCTGGCTGAGAAAGACAACATGGAAGTCATTGACATTATTGTGACTGTAGTAAGATCCCTGATACCCCGATCAAATAGCTAAAATATTATAGATTCATATAAAAATCCAAATACTATAGAGATAAAATAGGGGAGTTGTGCTCAACGTCTTTGCCATCGCCCGCAGTCGCGCAGGTTTTGAGAAAACCTTAACGCAAAGTGAAGGATACTATCTCTCAATATTACAAGCTTTTCATACTCCGTCCTTGAAATTAACTATAACATTTTGACAGCCTAAGCGTGTTCGTTCCAAGAAAGAGTGAAAGACGGAGGAGTGACGGAGGGAGAGAAATTATTAATAGAACGACATGCGACAGTGGTTCTAGGCATCACTTATTGTAATGAAAATGCCTGACTTTGCTACTAGCAGATTGGGAAAAGCGGTGCAAGTCCACTATAAACCACTTGCCCCACCCCGTTCATTAGTAGCGCAGTTTGAATGTATAGACATTTAGATAGGGAGACGTTAGTATAAACACACAGACAAGCTCGCATTTCCTGTATACAGTGGTAGTATTTTCTGAAGAAATCCTAACGCGTTGCTTCATTTTGAAACGAACGAGAGAGAGAGAGAGAGAGAGAGAGAGAGAGAGAGAGAGAGAGAGAGAGAGAGAGAGAGAGAGAGAGAGAGAGAGAGAGAGGGAAAACGGTGGTGGATTTAAAGAAAAGAAAAATTACGGCTAACTTGGAAATTTGAAAATACCCACTAATGTGTAGGGCTGGAGATGGCGAAAGTGAAACTTAGAAGAATAAAATAGACCTAAGGACAGTTGACAAAAACAATGATAATACTTGTTTATTGGAAAATCATACTACCCATAATGTTATGTTACCTTACCGTAGAGGAAAAAATAGATTATTTGTATAACTGTAGAGGGAAAAGACCATAATGCAAAATATGATAAAGAGAGAAATAAAAATATAACGACTATATGACAGACAGTCGTCTGATCAATAATTGCCTTTTCTCATTAAAAACACTTAGATAGTAACAAAAATATTGTAAAGAAAAGACAGAGAGACAGACTCATTGATGTCCTCACTCAACTTTGCCCGTCGCGGGAAAGGGGGGACGTTACATTTTTGAAAGTGTAATTTATTTTGAAAAAGAGGCCAGTGCGCATAACATATTTCGATTGGCTGGGGTAGAATAGACTAATAGTAGTAATAAAAACGATTTGAAACCAGCGTTAGTTGCCAATCGAAGATTTAACTTTCACAAGTAGTGTTATCATCAGACGCAAAGAATTCATGACCATTGCCTTAGCTGTTCTGCACCAGTGGCGATCTTTGTGTGACCATTGATCGCCGATTAACCTACTAATTGTGCTTTATTTCATTGATGCGGTAAGAGAAAGATTTATATAAACCTTGTTATTGATATGTGTCTGTTTTATTGAATGTGTATGCATTATTAATGGGTAGAGGCACCACCAGAAAGGCGCCAACTAAACACTTTGAGTTATGCCACCAGTATTATTAGGGAAGATTACCATGTCTGTTAAAAACTAGGCAGGCTTACTTAAACTGTGGGAGTGATTGAAAAGACATAGTTGGAAATAAAATATGACGTTATTATATTTGGTAGGCCAGAAAACCACTGGCCGTCTTCAGCAAGTCACCGTGTTTTCACATGACTTCATAAATTAACTATAATTTTCCTATGAAAGGAATGTATCAAACTGATGATTGAAATTTACCTGAGTATGAAGATGTCACCCCATCAGATAGGAACGATAGCAATAGACACTGATCTTGAAACTGTTGATAATGCTTAGTTGGTTAGGGAAGGAGATATATGTTTGAAATACTTAGGAGGACTTAATCTTCTTAATTTCAGGGTTCCATGTTCCATGTTGAAACAGTCAGTGAGCCATACAGAATTATTGTAATTGCAAATTCGAGGAAATAAGAATCTGATTGCCCTTAACAATGAAGATTGCTGTAGCAGTGTCAATACTTTGCAGTATTGAAGACTATCATTGTGGAAGAAGGACCACAGTGCTCCAAGACTAGCAGATAAGAACCATATAAGGGTTCATGATTTTTCACTTGACATAATCTCTCCATTATTAAATCAACACAGCGTTCCTGAAGTGATGAACAAAGTCGTTCCTCATAATAGTGACCTTTACAGAAAGTCGTGCTTCATCAGGACATTCCTAGTCATAGACATTTTATAATATAAACAGACAAGTTGTCTTTGTTATTTCACATTACTGTAAATATATATATTCTCATTCTATTTGAGTTTTAAACATTCCTGTACCCAAGAAATTGAGGTACGGGAAATTAAAATTGTAAAAAATAGTTACTCAAACTTCAACCATTGATTTGTTTAATCATTTTCATTGAGTTGCATTAGTGGTTGTTGTAATTATCTCTACATCACATAGCACATTACCCTAGACATCTAGCCAGATAACACCCAGACATCTTAACACAAAATTAGGATTAAAATATATCGCAGATTGAGGACGTAGGGTGGTAGCAGGCAGGAACCCTGAGAACAAGCATCATCAACTATTAGACTCAGGGACTTGCGTAGCTGACCTCACTCTGTAGACAAGTAATAGTTTACTCTATAACATCAAAACCCACCACTGTGACCTTTAGAAATGTTGTTGAGAGTAAGGAATTATAAAAAACATCGGATTAGAAAGTCTCTCAGAAGCTCTAATAGAAACCTTATATGAATTTAAGAAAGGGAAACCCGAGGACTGTAAACAGTAAATAAATATTAGACAAACATAAAGGTATGTTTTTAGGCACTCGTAAGAAATAAAGAAGTAGAAAACTAGACAACAGAAAAACAACAGACGTGAGTGGCTTACCCAGGACTCGAACCCAGGACCTACCGTGCGACAACCCCGCCTAGCTATGCAAGCGAATCAGACTATCCTCCCTGCCATCTAGGCATCACCAGAAAATGATGCTTCGATGACGGGTCATTAGTGCGACTCGCAACACATAACACCGGATGTTTACCATGGGCAGTCCAGCCTTTTAATGACGCAATCACTTCTGTTGTTCCCTTACTATACAGTATAGGTCAGTCCACACAAGACAAAGGGATGTCCAATCTTTGAAGGACCGAGGACTAGAATGGAACCAGGCCAGGAGGAAGACAGCCAATTTGATAGTCTGGCGCTCTGTCTTCCAAACCTCTTCACCTCACGGTAGAAGGAGGACGACTAAGTAAGTAAGTAACCTCAGCGTATAGAATTATGACTACATGAACCACCACTGTACGTACTGAATGTGTTTTTCTGTAACCGCTGTTTCTCTTCTCTTGTCACATTTTTTGTCTGTGCTTATTTACAATAGCACTGGTCGTTCAAAGCCGAGTGGAACAGTCCCAGTTACTGTGGTTTGGTCACGTCTGTAGTATTGGAGAAGAACGGCTGCCACGACACATGTGGGAAGACAATAGCCAGGGATCCAGATCTCCATGACGACACATAGTTTGCTGGGAGGACAACATTAGACAATCCCTGAAGGACCGAGGACTGGACTGGAAGCAGTTTACATGATAACATGGCGCTCTCTCTGGCTAACCTCTACACCCTAAGGTGGAAAAGGTTTGTGTCGTTTGGTTTTAAGGACCATCTTTACTGCACACGGACAACTCTATCAGTGCTCCGATCTTCTCCTTTAGATCTCAAGGAGGATATCAGCACAGTGCACGAACTCCAAAGCACAGCGAGGAGAATCCCAAATGTGTTTATTTAGGAATCATACATTCTATAAATATTTTTTTATCGGATAGGTTTTCCTAATTTTGTAAATGCTGGTAGGGCAAAGGCCGTAAGGCCTACTCTTTACGATATCCAAGGAATTTTTAACGTTTGCAACTTGCACTCGGAACCTACTATTTGTTCGTCCGTATCCGAGAAGGCTAGGCATCCAATCACACTACCCAGGGGATCATCGGGAGTATGACATGATTAGGGCCCAGTGGTTCTGAAAAAAAATCCATCATAAATATTCCGTAGACTGAGAACCGAACACTATACCTTTTTAATTAGAGGCGGACGCCCTACTTCTTAGTCACTTCGGCTCCTCAGAATAGAAGAGAAAATACTAAGTAAGAAAATGTGTTTAAAAGATTTTCGAAGTGCGCTATTTGGAGCCGATGAAACTTTTCGGCGCGCACATCTGCGAGTGGAACCGGACAACCGTGAATAATAATTACCATTGAAAGTGACAGAGCAAATACGTCTTCACTACTTTAACATGCGCATCAAACTTCAAACTATTTAAAGTCTTTTAACTCTAAACATAAAACACGCAATAAAACTTTAACAATATAAAAAATGTATTTATATAAATAAGTGAATTGTTTATTCCTTTTATAATTTTGTCAAAAGAACTCATAAAATAAAAAAATTAATGAAAATATGTTATTTATTATTATTTTTGTTAATAATTAAATTGTTTCCCTTTGAAAATAAATAGGATGCTTTCCGCTAACTTCTCTGTCTCTGCTGCTTAAAGGTTCACATGGTTTTAAGTTGTTTTTTGTTTTTTTGTTTCACTTATTTCTGAGATTCGACATTCGGCCAAAACCTGACAAGAGGTGTGATATCTCGGTTATGAGCGGGGTACATTGTGCGCATTTTTATTACATTTTGCAGTACTGTTATTTCTGTCCTTTTTTATTTAATTATGTGGGGGAGGGAAAGGGGGTGGGAGGTACTTTTATATTATCCACGAACAGTTGTAATGTGTACACTTGTGTACATGTATAATTTGCTTGTAGACATATGCAGCTGACAACCTCATCACTGTAATTAACTTGACACACATGAACCATCACTGTAATTAACTTGACACACATGAACCACCACTGTAATTAACTTGACACACATGAACCACCACTGTAATTAACTTGACACACATGAACCACCAATGTAATTAACTTGACACACATGAACCACCACTGTAAGAGCTGGTGACTGCTTAGTGTGGGATTCCTCACAAGGAACCAACAACAGAGGTGGCCCCAGGATCCACAGATAGCAGGGAGTGGATGATGATATCAAAGTGTTCATATGTAATATAGAAGCACTTTAGTCAATTATATATATTCTTCTCTGTGGCCGTAAAAGCACTTCACTACAGTACATGTACTAAGTTACAAGTGTTTCCTGTGTATATTAAAATATTCAAACGTTTTCAATATAAAATCATTATTTTTACGTGGTTGTGCTGTTCTAATACAGTAAGTTTAATGTTGACCTAGAATGATGACAACATTATGAAACACGAGACACATGTTATTATAGTGTTAGCTCCCATACAAGCAGATTATCTTCTTTGTTTACTTACATCTCTATAACAAAAACTGGAGTGAATGAACTACCTTGTTGTGCAAACATCGGAACCCATCAATAAGATACACGACTGGAAAATCAAGAAAGCAGATTTTATCAGTAGTAAAACCAGAAGTTCCAAATCCAATGCTCATAAAGTGTACCCATAAGCCAACCAAGAGGTAAAAATAAACATTAAATAAGAGACAAGAGTAAATATACTCAGTAGGAAAAATAGGCAGAGGAAACCGCATCAAAAAGAAATATCAGAACTGTATAGTACATTATATTCATGATGAATGCTCGATCAGCGCTGACAGAACAGTTCAACTTGATTTTTTTATTTTAAGTTTTTTTTTTTTTTAAGTGAACTTTATTTTCATTTATTTGCAATTTTACAAAAACCGTGTCATTTAACAAACCCATGAAAATTTTACAGTGGAAAAAAAAAAAAAACATAACAGGTGCCTAATTTTTTTTTTTTTTTTTTTCGTACACCCGCTAATACTCGAGGCGAAATCTCAGGTTATTATTTATGTCTAACCTGACATTGATTTTACGTGAGTATCCCTTTATTTCTTGTACAGAGACAGGTGTCCCTCGCCATTCAGGCAAATACTCGCCGATTTCGGAGGTACCGATTGCAGCTGGGTCGGCTCAGGAGCCGCCAGTCCCTGGTCGACGACACTCCTTCAAATGTGCTCGCCAGATCTCGAGTTAATCCAAGGTGCCTTATAAATTACAGATAAAAAACCTTCGTGCGTATTCAAACGTCCATTTGAACTTAGATAATCAATATTCAGGGTTGTACCATTTTAAATAAAATAGGGGAGTAGAAAAGGATGAATATAGTAAACAAGAAACTTTCATGAAAGGGGTATTATTTTATCAAATTTTCGGACTGTTTTGGATTCCGAAGTAACTTCAGTGTCCAGTTGGCTGCTAGTACAAAGAAACACTTGAAAAAAACTATCGTCTGGGCTGGGTATTGAAAGTCCCGCCCTTCCCGCCCCCTCTGCCAGGAAGAGGTAGAGTTACTCTTGTGTGATGCATAACGCTTTTCTCTTGGCTGGGCGGGTTTCAGCCACCAAAGTGGTGGTTGATTACACTCAGCCTTGAGCGGCCTTTAAGTGACCAGACACACTGGCGACGCTAGAGATCCAAGTTAAGAGGTGCATATTTAAACAGATTTTTGTGATCTTCGATTTTCAAAGCATGGTCATTTTACAACATGCTGTATAATGACTTGCGTGCATTTACCAGTAATTTTTTACACATCCACACACAAATTTAATCACATCAAAATTGTAATTTTGGAAAATGAAATTAAAAATTTAGTTAAATACATTGAAGATAACTTATGGTTTCCAGAACAAAGCACGGCTAGGAGATACATTAGGCGGTTCGGATAGACAAGGAAGCTATGAAGGCCACAGTCTGCAGTGCAGAAAGCCTCTATCTTAGGCGTACACAAGTTCAGACGCGTATGTGATAGTTTAGCATAGGGTTCCCATTCGTCCCGTTTTTCCCGGGACAGTCCCGTTTTTTGATAAAATGTCCAGGTGTCCCGAATTTATTCCAAATGTCCCGCTTTTTAAGGGTCCTTCCTGAAAAAAAAATCTTTGGGTAACGGATTTTATTCCGTGTTTTAGTAGTGTTACTTTATCAATTCCCGGTTACAGTGGACCCTCGGTTTGAATCTCGATAAAAATTCGAAAGTCGACCAAAACAGTGTTCAGTGAGCATCTACCAAATGATTTAATGCGTATTAGCATTATTATACTGTATTTTTATCGTTTTTCTTCCGCATAATGCCGAAACGTAAGTGCAGTATAAATGATAACATTACAAGAGAATTTCCCTTCATTAAAGGTGTAGATGAAAATGTGGAATGTACTTTATGCAGCTCTAAATTTTGCATTTCACATGGTGGTCGGTCAGACGTAGTCAACCACGTGACAACGAAAAAACATAAAGGTGCTGTTGAAAGTAAGGCTTCCAACAGCAGTATAAGTCATTTCTAAAATGCGAAAACCCAGAGTGAAAAGGAAATGGAAAAACAGTTTTCATTTGCAGCACAGGAAGCAACCTTCGCTTATCACACGGCGGTGCATAACCACAGCTTAAAGTCCATGGACTGCACAAAGGTGTCAGTGAAAAATGGTGTGAAATGTTCGCTCATTTTACAAAGCAGGATATAAATGCTGAGAACCTGAAATGCCTAGTTAGTTTTTGTTTGGCACTGCCAGGATCCAATGCAGCTGTTGAACGTGTTTTTCATTTATAAATGCGCTTTGGACAGACGAAAAAAACAGACTTAAAATTGAGACAGTGAAAGCTTTAACCATTATAAAGATCCATTTTAAGGATTTCTCTTGTGCTGAGTTCTGTGTCCAAATATCAGAAGAAAAATAACTTCTTGAACAGGCCCATAAATCTGATAAATATTCTGATGAATCTGAAATATAAACTTGACTACTGTATTGTGTATTTTTTAAAGGTGCGATTTTTCTAATTAGACTAAGTATGTTTTTAAAGTGGAAGTTGTGTTAGTTAATGTGTGTATTTTTATACCAGTATCTTATTTTAAGTGCAACATATAATATATAATAGATTTATTTGTGCTTTACCTTAATTTTTAACATGTCCCGTTTTTTTTACAAAATGTCCCGGGTTTTTTAGGTAAAAATTTGGAAATGTCCCGGTTTTTAAACAAAACATTATGGGAACCACAGTTTAGCACCCACCACTGAGTGGCCTCGAGAAGATAGCACACAAATAGAAAATAGGAGTGAAAGGGGTAGTATAAGAATATATATATTTATATGTTTTTTTCCAATTGATTTGTATTCATATAAATCTTCTGTGACATGTAAAACTTCAAAATCAAGAGAATATGTACAAATTTAAACAAAGGTGATATATTTTAAAATCACAGAAAAAAATTACATTGGAAAACCCCGCACACACACACAATCTCAGAAAAAGGAAAAACGCTAGGTAGACGTGCGGCTGTTAGAACATAGGCGCCTAGAGTGAGACACCATTGAAAACCCCGGGTAGGGGAGCAGTCCGTTACGTCCTGCTTTTGTGGGCAGGTTCAACTAAAGCCTTTCAAGAGGCTAGCACGCACTGACATGACGAGGAAAAAAGCAGTAAAGGGAGGAAGTTTTATAGCGTTTAGGCATTAACTTAAATTGGAGGAGACAGAGGAATGTTACTCTGCCGTACGGTAAACGTAGGTGCTATTGACAATGCCTTTTGGAGAGAAACAGTTAAGTTTTTATTTATTATTTTTTTTTTTTTTAAGTGAAGTTTATTTGCTTTTCAATTTCATTTTACAAAAAAAACTTTGCATTTTACAACAAGGAGTATAAGAAAAATACAATTTATGTAATGACTCACGTGCATTCACAACTATCTTTAGTACACACACATACACGAAACAGATCAAATCACAATTTAGATTTAGTAATACCTTATTAATAAGCACAGATTTTCCCCTTTTTTTGACACTGTTGGGCATGTACCTCGTATATTACCCAAAAGGTGAGGAAAAGAAAAGGAAAACAAAAATGGGGGGAGATTGACTGGACATTGTTGGTACATGTGTCATATAAAATAGAGGTTTGAAACCTTTCTTTGTTTCCCTAGGCGAAAACACAAAACACACTAGGTTTATTAAATTTGTCTACATGTTTTAAGTTTCTTTCCCATCATTTTTCTCTTTTTCTAATTTTTAACTGATCTTTATTCATTCTGCATTTCTCAAAGTGTCTCGAATAAAAACTTCAAATGTTGTATGTTGTAAATGTATTATCGTACTTGGGAGGTCACTGAAAATACATAGAAGAAAATATGGTCTGCTTCCCCTCGGCATGTTGTACCAGGTGGCTAATGGTGATTTCGTTTGAAGTAACTTCAGTGGACAGCCTGGCTGACAGAGCAAAGGACACTGGAAATTTTTGTCTGGGCGAGATATTAGGAGCCCCCGGGTTGAAGGTATAATGGCCCATTGTGTGCTGCGTTACGCTTTACTGCTTGGCAAGTTTCAATTAACACGTTGAGCACACAGCCATAGGCAGTCATAAAACCGGCTAGGCACACCGGTACTTCGATAAAAATACAAGGGGTAGTTGGTAATCATGTTCATTTTAGAGCATACAATAAAATACATTCATAAACTGTATGTACAAAGTGAGGAAAGTAAAATATCAAAGTTGGACATTTCTGTACATTCATGTAAAATAGATTGTGTCAATTCATAATGCAATACTTCAAAGGTGAAATAGGGGGAGGGGGAATGATTCTTTTTTTTTTTTAAGTGAACTTTATTTTCATTTATTTGCAATTTTACAAAAACCGTGTACATGTTACAAAAATTGAAAAACATTGAAAGTACATTTTTTTAAAAATTCCATATGAACTCTCGTGCGTACTCTCACTTCCATCTGCACACTTAAACAGTAAATATAAATAATTAAACATTTCATTTTACAAAACTATGTGCATTTTACAAACCAAAGAATGTGATAAAGGTCATTTAACAAACCCATGAAAATTTTACAGTGGAAAAAAAACATAACAGGTGCCTTATAAATTACAGATAAAAAACCTTCGTGCGTATTGAAACTTTCATTTGCACTTAGATGGTCAATATTCAGGGTTGTACCATTTTAAATAAAATAGGGGAGTAGAAAAGGATGAATATAGTAAACAATGAAACTTTCATGAAAGGGGGATTATTTTATCAAATTTTCGGACTGTTTTGGATTCCGAAGTAACTTCAGTGTCCAGTTGGCTGCTAGAACAAAGAAACACTTGAAAAAAACTATCGTCTGGGCTGGGTATTGAAAGCCCCGCCCTTCCCGCCCCCTCTTCCAGGTAGAGGGAGAGTGGCTCTTGTGTGCTGCATAACGCTTTTCTCTTGGCTGGGCGGGTTTCAGCCACCAAAGTGGTGGTTGATTACACTCAGCCTTGAGCGGCCTTAAATTGGCTAGACACACTGGCGACGCTAGAGATCCAAGTTAAGAGGTCCATATTTAAACAGATTTTTGTGATCTTCGATTTTCAAAGCATGTTCATTTTACAACATGCTATATAATGACTTGCGTGCATTTACCAGTAATTTTTTACACATCCACACACATAATTAAATCACATCAAAATTGTAATTTTGGAAAATGAAATTAAAAATTTAGTTAAATACATTAAAGATAACTTATGGTTTCCAGAACAAAGGACGGCTAGGAGATACATTTGGCGGTTCGGATAGACAGGGAAGCTATGAAGGCCACAGTGTGCAGTGCAGAAAGCCTCTATCTTAGGCGTAGACAAGTTTCAGACACGGATGTGATAGTTTAGCACCCACCACTGGGTGGCCTCGAGAAGAAAGCACACAAATAGAAAATAGGAATGAAAGGGGTAGTATAAGAATATATATATTTATAAGTTTTTTTTCCAATTGATTTGTATTCATATAAATCTTCTGTGACATGTAAAACTTCAAAATCAAGAGAATATGTACACATTTAAACAAAGGTGATATATTTTAAAATCACAGAAAAAATTACATTGGAAAACTCCGCACACACACACTCAGAAAAAAAAAGGCTAGGTAGACGTGCGGCTGTTAGAACATAGGCGCCTAGAGTGAGACACCATTGAAAACCCCGGGTAGGGGAGCAGTCCGTTACGTCCTGCTTTTGTGGGCAGGTTCAACTAAAGCCTTTCAAGAGGCTAGCACGCACTGACATGACGAGGAAGAAAGCAGTAAAAGGAGGAAGTTTTATAGCGTTTAGGCATTAACTTAAATTGGAGGAGGCAGAGGAATGTTACTCTGCCGTACGGTAAACGTAGGTGCTATTGACAATGCCTTTTGGAGAAAAACAGTTAAAAGTATATGGGGATTAAAATGGCGGTATTTGAAAACTGCTAAATTCCTAAAACTCCAAATCAAATATCCGTATTGTGACAGTACCATGAGTAGTTTTGTATGTGTTTCGGGAGTTGATCTTGGGAGCGTGTTAAGAAAAATAGATTTGTAAAAGTCAACGTGTTGTCCTGTGTGTGAGGTGATCGTATCTTGCAATGCTTTCCTCATAGGTATGACTGTTTTGCATGTGTAGTAAATATGATCTTCGATTTCTTGAATGCGTGTTTTGCACAGCTGGCACTGTGATGTTTGTTTGGATCTGTGAGCTTGTCTTTCTGTTGTGGGTGTCATGTTGTATATGAGTCTAAAGGTAACTTCTCTTGCCTTGGCAGTGATGTGAGGGTTGTGTAAGTTGGTGAAAGTGTCAGTATAATTTGTCTTGAAGTATTTATGTCCCCTTTTAATCCTGAGATGTAGCGGGGGTGCTTGTAGTTTGACTAAGTGTTTGTAGATTGCATTTGTTTTCTGGTGAATTAAGTTGTCGTGTCCGTGAATGGCTTGTATGCATGACTTGTAAAATGATGGTAGTGGGCCGAAATGGTGTGGCGTTGAGTTGTTTAGTGGTCTCAGTCTGGTGAGTCTAAGCCCCACGTAATAGTGTGCTAGCACGTGTTGTTCTGGATGTTTGATGATATTCCCTACGTGTTTGATTCTAAGTGCTTGGATCTTTGTCTGTATGGCCTGGAGTGCAATCCCTCCCTGTTTCTTTTCTTGTATAAGTGTCTTATGTTTTATGCTGTAGATTGTGTGACTAAAAATAAATCTTCTGATCTGTTTGTTTATGTCTATAATAGTCTGTTTCGGGGGGTCAAAAACTGTGGCTACGTATAGTAATTTGGGAATGACATAAGTGTTTACAATCGTGCTTCGTCCAAAAATTGTTGTGGTTTTGAATTTGTATCTATGTAGCATGTCTGTCATTTGTGTTGCAAGGTTCTGCCATGTGTCTTTGTGAGTGCGGCTTGGGTGTAAAGGAAAAGTGATGCCGTAGATTTTGATGTTGTTTGTTGGTACGAGCCCAAATGGAAAGTCTGTTTAGTTTTTCCATTTGCCTATGCCCATTATTGTTGATTTCTGTACGTTGACTTTAGCTCCGCTACCTTTACTAAAGTCTGCGAATGTGTTTAGAATGTTTGCAATATACCTGTCGTTTGGTGGGAAAAAGGTGGTGTCGTCTGCATAAGCAATCAGCTTCTGCTCGCCTTTCCCTGGTATAAAGGTGCCCTTAATAGAGTTGTCCTTTCTAATTTTTTCCAGCATGGGTTCTAGTGCTAGAACGTAGAGTAGGGGGGAGAGACTATACCCCTGCCTCACGGATCGCGTTAGCCTGAAAGTGTTGGTAAAAGTTTGATTCACCAAAACCTTGCTTTCGGGCTTCGCATAAAGGATTTCAATCCATTTCCTAAAATTTTCACCTATATTGCAATGTAGTAATGTTTTGTGAAGGTATGAGTGTGATATTCGATCAAAAGCTTTCTCTTGATCGAGAGATAGGATTGACGACTGACAATCCTTCTCGTGTGTGTAGGTGATTATGTCTCTGATAAAATGTGTGCTGGTGAATATTTCTATGTTGGACGCTACACTGCTTGTCCTCATGTATGAGGGTGGTCATAAAAGGTTTTAGTTTGTTTGTTAGCATTTTTGTTAAAATTTTGTAGTCTATGTTTAAGAGAGATATAGGTCTGTAGTTTTTAAGGAGTGTTTTGTCTGCGTTCTCTTTAGGTATGAGAGTGGTGTATGACATGTTCAAGCTTGGCGGGAGTTCTTTGTTCTCGAAAGCTTCTGTGTATACTTTTATTAGAAGGGGACCTAGGATGGGAAAAAAAGTGTTGATAAAATTCTGCTGTGAGTCCGTCTGGCCCAGGTGATTTGTCTTTTTGCATAGTGTTTATTGCGAGTGTTATGTCTGTAAGTGTCAGCTCGGCATCTAGACCTTGCTTGTCGTCATCTGATAGTTTCTTTGTAAAGTGCATAAATGTGTCTTGTATGGGTGACTGGACGTTTTCTTCTGTGTACAGGTTTCTGTAGTAATCTTCAAAAGCCTGTACTATGTTTTGTGTTTCTGTCTGTGTGGTTCCGTCTAGATCTACTATTTGCCCTACCTGTCTGCAGCGTTGTATGTTTTGTTCTATTGCCATGTATTGTTTACTGGGTGTTTCTTGTGTGATTGTGTTCAGTTTCGTCCGTAGTAGGGCGCCTTGAAACCTATGGTTCTTGTATTGTTGTAGCTGGTCTTCTAATGTGAGGATGCTGGGTGAATTTCTGTCTGTTTGTTTTGTGAGCAGTATTGCATCCTCTACTAGTTTCTCTTGCTTTATCCTATCCTTGTGTATCCTAGCTGACATTAACTGCGTTCGTTCACGTATTGTATTTTTTAGTATTTCCCAGTAGTGTTGTATGTTTTCTGTTGGCACATCAGTTGCGTATGTAAGGATGAGTTGAGTCATATGTTCCGTGTATGTCTTGTTTTGCAGTAAAGTGTTGTTGAATTTCCAGTGTGGAGAGCGTTTGAAATGCGTGCTTGCCTGAGTAGAACTAATGGCAGTGAGTATTGCTTTGTGGTCTGTAATTTTTAGAGTTTCTGGTAAGTGTCTGGCCTGAATTATGTGGTGTGTTGATGGTATATAGATTCTGTCTAATCTTGAGGCTCTGTTGAGTGTTTTGTTTGCGTTTGTGTGTGTGGTGTCCGTGCTTTGGGGATGTGCGTGTCTGTATGCATCTGTTAGGCTGTGGGTGTCTATTATGGTCTGTAATATGTCTAGTTGGTGCGTGTCTTCTCTGTTGGTTCTCCTTATCTGTGCTCTACCCTCACCACCTATCAGATCCATATCTGTTAAAACAGTTAAAATCACCGCCTAATATAATGTTGTGTCCCCTGTATAAGTGTGTGAGTAGGTTATCTAGACTATCATAAAATTGCGGCTGGTGACTGTAGTTTGCTGGGGCATGTATGTTAACTATCGTGTATGTGTGTTTCTTATTCCCTACGTGAACTATGGCTATTTTACCATCGGTATCCCTGTTTTTCCCAAGTATTTCTCACCTGTCTGATGTTTGTAGTATAGCTGTTCCTGAACCAGTGTTGTGAATGGCTAAGCTAAAACAAGAATGCCTTAGTCCTAACTGGGTTGTGATCTGTGATGCGTGTTCGTCTGTGTGTATGTTGGTTTCTTGTAACAGTATAAAATCTGGTTTGTGTTTATGTATGAGTGGTATGATGTGTTGTAGTTTGGCGCGGAGGCCACTAATATTTACACTTAACACTACTATTTCGTCTGCCATTTTAAACATTAAAATACATAGGAGTAGTATTGTAAGTAAAAAATGCTATAATAATTGGCAAACGTACCCGTTGTGGAAGATAATTTACATTTGTACGATGCCTTTTTGGTCCTGGTCCTCGTCTGCGTCGTTTGTGATGTCAATTATAAGTCTGGCAGGTGAAAGGATCTGGGATAACTCTGTCTGCTCTTCTGTTGGATTAGTGTATTTGCAAATGTCCTTAATCTTGGGTGTCTCGGTGGATGCTGGTGTTGTGTTTTCGCTCGTTTTTGTAGTTTTCGCCGCGGTGGATGGTTTTAAAGGCTTCTGTCTTGTTGTGTCATCATTTTTGGGGCTATCAGGTGCAGAATGTCGCCTTTGTCGTTTGTTACGCTTATCTCTGACGAGTTGAAAATCCTCCTCTGCAGGTGGTTTTTCTGTTGGCTGCAAATCTTGAGGCCCCTCTGTGCCTTGGGTTGGCACTGTTGGTTCTTTTCGTGGCAGCTGTGGCCACCCTTGGAGCCTTGGCCGTTGGGTGTTTGCGGGAGTCTTGACTGCTTTCTGCGAGCACCGGTTGGCCCAATGGGTGTCCTCGCCACAGTGAGGACACACCGTTCGTCGCCCCTGGATTGTAATCAGCAGTTTTTGTACTTCAAGGCCGTCCCCTTCGACTTTAAGGTCTACGTAGTGGGGTATGTCCCCAGAGGGACGGTACAACACGCCCCTCTTGTCAGGAGCGTTTCTTATCTTGTAAACCTTGGCCTCTGGATCGGAAGTAATGCTGGCTGCCATGCGTTTTACGGCATCAACTTTCATGGTGGGTGGCACCCAATTAAATTTTAATTTGAACCGCTCTTTCTCTAGATGCTCGCAAGTGATTGTGAGCTCCGGGTTGGAGAGCTGCACTTTCTTGCCGTGCAGCTTCTTGTAGCATAGTCCGTGGGCTTGCGTGGAGAGGGTCAGGTACCACCTGACCGGGTTCTCAAAACGGTACAAGGAATCAATCCCGTTGGTCGGGATTCCTCCAGGGCCGATGAGCACACTCGTCATGAAGGCCGGCGAAGCTCTTGCTGCTGCCTGGGGGCCAGAAACCGTGAGAACCACGGTTCCTGGTTTATGGAAGCTCCCTCCTTCCATGGAGTCCGAAGTAGTGAGGTAGGTGGTGGTAATTTTGCTTGAATCCATCGTCGAAAACAGGATGGAGACTTAAATTTGCAACAAAGCAAAGGATCTAATTTATTAAGTTTAAGGCAGAACGGACACGTGCCACTATACGCAAAGTTCTCCAGCAGCAAGCGGTGAACTCCGTGAAATTTTCAAAACGTGAAATGCGTGAAAGTTAAGAAAAGTTACTACACTTTCAAGCGAATCGATGAAAACTAAAACTGGTAAAATCCGTGAAAAATACTGGTGAAATCCGTGTTCAAACAAATCCCTTAGATCACAATATAAGACAATTGTTGCTGTAAACGATTTATGTCAAGATGCAAGTAGCATAAAAGGCAAAAGATTTATACGTAGTGAAGAGTATTTTCGGGCGCCGATGAAACAAGTTGGTGTCCTAATACACGGTACCGGGGGCGAAAGATTTATACATAGTAGCGTCCTGAGGAAAATGTATCGGCTGGTGTGGAACACTATTCCTACTTCAAGTTGCTCTGAAGTTGAACTGTCATTGAGAGCCACAGAACAGAAAATAGCTCAAGGCTTTAAAATGTGCTTCAAGTTGAATATTTTTTACAGTTTTTCACCACATGCAAAGAATAAAAAAGAATATTTAAAAACAAAATATAACCTACGTATTACCTCAAACAAAATATTACGACTAATATAACTGCTTATATCAAATTTATACAAGTTACAAAGTGTGAACACTTTTTATTCAGTTTGGTTATTCTTTTCATAATGTAATTGTTTCCCTTGGAGTAGAAAAAAGCTACCTCCCTTGACTAGTCAATGATGACGGGCAGAGAATTATTTAAAATATTAATGTCGTATGTGACAAGTGTCTGTAAGTGTTTTCAATTATTTCTTCCCTCGCTCAAGTGTTTCTAGTATTTATTACTTCATCTTCAAGATGTTGTAGTTCTACAGTCCAATTGTGTTTGATATTTTTCTTTGTCCCTCTAGTGTCGGACTCACCCGCTGTATACATTTTCAAGTGGTTAAGTGTCTTTTTACTGTATTTTCGATATCACGTCCAATATGACCTGATGTGTGATCTTTCGCTTATATTTAATGTATTATTTGCTAATTGCTATTACATTTTGAACGACGCCTATGCCGGTCCCAAGGACGGCTGAAAAAGGAGGAGGACGGCCTGCATGGAGGCCGTAAGGAAGCAGCCCCTCCATCATGCAAAGGCACAACAGGACAATCACTTGTTTGTCTTAAAAACCACATTACGCGAAACATAAAAGAGAAAACCAGACTGATTCTAAAGGCGACGAACTGGAACGGACTACGGACTACGACTTACGGAACATGGAACACAAGAAGTATAAATGGGAAGGAAGAGGAGCTGGTTGAAGAGAAGAGGAAAGCCAAACTAGAAATCCTGGCTTTAATAGAAAAAAAGAAAAAAAGGACAACGAGTTATGGATCTTCTTCTTCTTCTTCTTCCTCGTTCGTCCTGAAAAGGACGTTGGTTGCGTTGTGTCCGTTTACAGCGAAGCTGCGGTATTTGCGCCTTTCAGCCGACACATCCGACTTCCGCACAGCATTTTTTGGGACCGGGTTTGCCTTCCCTCTTCGATCCCTACTCCTCAGCCAGACTGCAGTAATACAGCCTGTTTCCAGGACCACCACGTGGAGGTGGAGTAGGGTCTTGGTCAGCTCTGGTTCGCTGATCCTGACGCAGGCAGTCAAGCTAATTGGTCGCTTACTGCATTCCTCACTTTTGATGCATCTTGGGTCCCGTTATGGATCTCAAATGGCGACAAGCTGTGGCCGTACCTACTTGAAAATATCTTAGATGCATATTGATTGGAGCACCAGGAACGTTTTATAACATAGAGATTTTGAAATACCTTGAGTACCTTGATATGGGAGACAAAAAAAAAAGAAAGGCTATGATGCTAAATTATTTTTTTCCTCTCACTTTGTTAAATCAAATCTGTCAACTGTATTAACACAGGTTTTAACTGATATTGATACTTAGAAAGAACTTGAATTGCTTTATGGAAAATTACCACTACAAGTTTTACGACATTGATATTTGGAAAATATGTGCAATGCTCCCACTCGTGTAAATTGTGAGTGAGGATAACACTTTTATTATCCAGGGTTGCCAATCGGCAAGATTTTGATAGCATATTCCCTGATAAGACAAAAGTTAAAGACATTTTTTTTACAATGAAGTCCATTAATAGAGTTTGGTTAGGGTATAATAGTCTTATTTATATATATATATCCAAGAGCCCTGGTTTATGAATTAAGTTAAATTTTTCTGAAATTTTTTTGGACTTAGCAAATTTTTGGAATTTTATTTTTGAATATTGATAGTACTAAAATGTCTCCCTGCGGGATGCATTTGCAGGGCCCCGAGATCTATATGTGGCAGTATGACCACCACCAGCATTCATTCATGCTAACCCAAGTATAACAAAGTAAACTACCATTGTGGTTGAAACAGACAATAGATTTGTAAATAAAACCCAAGCATAATATAAAAGTAAACTACCATTTTGTTGGAAACTGACAATAGATTGGTAACTAAAATAAAAGGAGAAAAACAAGTTAACCCTGGGAAATTAACATTAAGGGGAGGGAAATATACGGCAAAAGCGTTAGTATTGAATGGAGGAAAAGCTTTGCGAGGACACGTGATGTTTTTATCCAATGAATAGGCTTTTTGAGCTCGACCGAAGACAAGCCATTTTGCCGGCAAATATTTTTAGTAAGCAGTTAGAATTTTGGTCTAAAGTAAAACAGACGTGTTTTATGATAGAGTCCGTAAGAAGCTTTCCACGTGGATAGACGTGAGAAGACTGCCTAGTCTTCTATTCGAGATATCTTCAACCTTTTGTGAATTAGATTTTCCTTGACGTGATATTGATCTCGATGAGAGTGTGTATTTATTTTCTACCAAATGTAAGTAGAGTTTCGCCACGCCATTTTTTCTGTATTTTCAGACATTTTGCACATGCTCTAAGATAAAAGGAATCAAATAAAAGTAAAACACAGAGGAGAACTCTCGAGTTTGATCCAAGGAGTCAGACAAAAAGAAGTAACCCTAAGGAAATGAAATGAAAACAGGAGATTTGGTAAAAGCCAGAAGATTATTTGAGGATACTAAATAATAGTAAATACTATTAAGAAAACTTTGGTTTTGTGAAGCCATTAGTCATGGATAATGCCCTTCAGGAGAAATGAAGGAACAAATTTTGGTACTTGAACATGACATGTACATATTATTGTCTTTTCTTGCTGTCAACGCCATTTGAAATTCATTTTTGATGTAAATAAACGTTTATGGAAATTTATATAGCTCTTGAGGATTTGAGCTTGTTGGAAGGTTTGAATGAGTTTTACGGTTCACATGCTAATATTTTACCACTAAGAAGCTCTCGAATAAAACAACTTGAGAAGGACTTATGGAAGAGCCTGAATACAAAATAAAGAGTGATTGAGTGAGACAATTTAACATCTCTGGTGGGCTACAAGCTAGTACCAAGTCAAATCTCACGTGAACAAAGTTAAATAATAATATCACTAATACTCATCACCCCACCTACATATTACTAGAAAAGGTGCCTTGCCCAGTCTTGAAGTAACTCATACCAGGACACCACGGCTACAACGCTGCCCTATAGTGGTGTCCCCACATCTGAAAGAGCTAAAGGGGGCGTTAGTTCTATTATGGCCAAAAACCAATGTGATAGTATCAAGAGATGGAACTTTGTCTCGGAACGCATTATGGTCCTAAAATTAAAAGAACGAGAAACTATAGTCAACTTTGTCATTGTCTGTGGGCCAAATGAAGATGAGTGAGCAGAGGTCAAGGATGAATTCTTCGAGCTGCTTCAAAGGCCAGTGGACGAATGCCTAGATGAAATTATCATGCTCGGAGAATTCAATGCCAGAGTTGGAAATGACCATGATAGATGGGGTGGAGTTATCAGAAGATATGGAGAAGATACTCTTAATGACAATGGAAAGCGACTCGTTAGATTCTGCACTGAGCACAATCGGATCATTACAAACACTAAGTTCCCCCATAAGGGCATACATGTATACACTAGGTGTGAACCAAGAAAGCATGAGAAGTCAGTGATCGACTATGCCATAGTTAGGAAGAGCTCATTCAAGTATATCCGGGATGCTAGAGTGTGGAGGGGACCAGAGATTGGAAGTCTTCTTCTTCTTCTTCTTCTTCTTCGTTCACCCTCAGATGTCAACTTGAATAAGTTCAAAGAAAGCGGTGGTCAGCCTGAGGCTGTTGATATCTCCGTAGATCTTCCCCAGGAATGGTACTGGTGATGGCCATATGCGTCTTCTCCGCTCCTCATATGTTGGGCACCTCTGAAGCAGGTGTTCAGCAGTCATTTTACCAGTGCCACAGTCAAACTCATCCGTAGTTCCTATCTTTAATTTTTTGAACAGATTGTGGTAAAGTGGGATGTTATACATATTTATAGGGGACTTAGTGTACTGCCTGAGGTCAGCTGTGAAGGTATCTGTATCTAATAGGTGTAGTGTTTTACAAAAAACCTTACTTGCTACCACATTATGCCTCAGTCAGAATTATTCTGGAATATTGTGATGACTACGTTAAATGTCTAGGGTATGTATATGATGAAGTGTAAGTCACAACAACAACAGACAGATAAACAATTTAATTTATTCCACCACACTTGACAACACTGTGACACTCACACACATGTAACATTCTATAAGACTATCTTAAATGAGTCACTGGTAAATTTTCAAATATCAATATGTATTAATTTCTTTTCATTAATATATATGTGTCCTGATTCAAATACAAAATTTACCAGGAATCACAATCAATTGTAATTACAATTTATATGTACAGAATTTATCAATATGAACCTTGTAGTGACTTATTTTATTAATATTATCCTATGTGTGTCAGTTGTGTAGTGGTAATATGAGGTAATACTGGTTTTGTTCTTTCAAGCTATGTTGTTATTTGTCATCATGACTTCACGTGTTTGTTTCTGTTGGAACTAGTATTGGAGATGTTCTCAGTTCCTGGCATTAAAACAATTAATTTCCCCTCTTATTTTTATAAAATGTCAGTTTAAGATGGGGTTACATAATGTTGAGCTCCGCTGGCCACATAGGCTTATCTTTCGTGATGGCGGCAGGAAAAGACTCCTCTGCTCGATTGCTCCCCTGTGTTCTGGAGACACCTCACTGTTTGCTATATGGACCAAGGAGTATGCTGTCCGCCTCTGGATTCAGCAAAGCTCTGACCAGGTGCTGCTCAATAACTTTAGGACCACGATCCCTGAAACAAGAAGGTTGTACCTCCTACTTCATAACTAATTTATAATCTATTTACAGACTGAACACAATACATAACAAACACTGAGTTCAGAGCGGTAGGCCAACTGTCAGCTTCATCTGACATAAGTTACTCCAGTATATTCCTACCTAATGGTTACTACGCCTCTGCAATTCCAGCATTATTTCTTTCTAGTCAATAAGATAGGTGTCAGTGTTCTGTTTGGCAATTCCGTGTAGTTTTACTTTACTCCGACACCTTCTGTTCAGGTTGGAGCACTATATAGGCTTTACCTCATGTTCGCTACTGAACCACACATATATACAGACATAAATTATCAATTTACATTCAATTTTCATTAAAAGGATATTGAATATATCAAGCTTACCACGATTCATGGAATAATACACAGTTACGTTGACTGGCAATGAATATAGCACAATTTCGATCTGCCGATGTCCCAGGCTTTTATTTAGAAAAATATGCACTGGCGCTCAACGCACTGGTTCTTTAGTAAGTTTATTTGAAGATGTGGTCCTGACCTGACGCCTCTGATTGACTATATTCGCAGTTCTAACCAATCGTGCCATGATTACACAGCTTTTAAAAAAAAGTACCCTTCCTTCCGTCTCCCCTGACAACAAAAGATAGTATTTATAGCCCGACTAATCGTGTTTAGCCTTACATTTGTTGCGCTCCAATCAAATCGGATTTAACATGGAGACCCATTTCCCGTACAATGGTGGCGTGAAAATCTGCCACTGAGCGATTCTGATTCTAGTGTTGTCTGACACCCTCACTATTTTATTTTGGCTATAATTTGGTAATTCCTAGACTATTTGCGTAACGTTTAACATATTCTTTGTCAGCAAGTCCTAAGGAACACAAATATATATATATTTAATGGGGCTAAGTGGCTGCGTTCAAAATATGTATTTTCTTCTACCTCTCGTTCACTTCGAATACGATGTAGTGTCTGGGTACTGTAATGTTTTCAAACGTAAACCAGTATAATGTCATGTTTCCTAATAAGATTTTTCAGGTTTTTAAAAACTAACTCTCGTATGGGTAGTGTTTTTTATCACTGACGATTTGAAAAAAATTAGTGCTAGTGGCCTTACACGCGTGATGGTAGTAATTGTATATCTCGAGACTGTGGTAGTATTGCCTGCGTTCCGGCTTTCAGCCCTCCCTTCTCTCTATCCTAAGTTCATCTGTCTTTTCATCACGCCGTGTATAAAATGAAATGAATGGAATTTTAAATATAGGTCAACTTGCGTATCTCAAGGTTTTTCTTAGAAATGCAGTACACGTTTCATTGAAGAAAGCGTGTAGTGATGCAGTAGGCTTTTACTATTACGTGAAACGTTACAATTTGCAGACGAAGTAGAAAACAAGGGGGATTTCGAGTACAGTCATTGTGACAGCACTGTTCTTTACCATTCTTCTTTCATTTTATTGAATTTATGTGTTAGGCTTTACATTTACTTTTTAATTTATATATGTGGATTAGAATTTCTCACGACACAGATGGTATCTCAATCTGTTATGACCAGTGCGAAGTCTGAAGATTACCACTTGTTCACTTCTGCTGAGCTGGTAATACGGATCATTTTTTGTGTGGCCTGGATGCTCTTCTTCCCACTTGTGCCTGTATCTGCTCTTGATAAAACTCTTGGACTCCTCATAGGTTATATTTGTGTCCAGCTGAGGAAGTTTTCCCCCTTCCTTTGCCAATCTGTCAGCCTCTTCATTTCCAGGGATGTTGCAGTGAGTAGGGATCCACTGTATCACAACTCTTTTGTATTGCTGACATAGTCTGTGAAGTGTTACTCTTAGGTCATCCAGTTCAGCATTTATTTGACTTTTCAGTGTTGTAATCACTGACAGCGCATCTGAGAAGATAACTACTGGTCTCTCTGAGCTTTTTTCTGTCATTAGAATTTCTGATGCAGTTTTTATGGCCTCTGCTCTGCTCTGAAGTTAGTTGAAAATTTCCCTGTTGCGACTGCTATCTTTTTTTGTGTGCCATTGCTTAAGCTCAGGAAGCCTCCTCCACCCCCATCTTCTGTTGCATTAGTTGCTGATCCATCTGTGTACGCATGGATCCAGGTGTTGCTTGGGTAATGTTTCTCTATATATTTTGTGGTTAGGACTATCCTTTCTGTTTCAGTTTGACTGTTCTTTCTCTCAATACCAGGAACATTTTCTATCATTTCAGGGAAGCACTGTTGTTTCCAAATTGGCAGCTTGTGTGCAGTACATATTGGCGTAGCTGTTGATATTGCATTTATGGGGTCTGCTCTCATCTTTGTTTTGACTGTCTCTACAAAGTTGCTTCGCTTCAGTCTTCCCCTTCCAAGTCCATTTATCCTCTGGTGCATTGGGTGATCTATCAGCCTCCTGAATTTCTCGGCTTGATGCTGGGCTCTGCTATCTCTTCTATCCTCCATAGGCTGGAGGTGAGTAATCTTTTCCAACTCTTTTATTGGTGTTGATTTCATGCCCCCAGTTATGATTCTCATTGCTTGGTTTTGGGTTCTGTTTATTTTGTCAAAGTTCGACTTAGCGGCTGTTGACCATGCTGCAATGCCATATTCTAAGACTGGTCTCACTCGCCCAGTATATAGATTCTTAAGTACTCTCTCATCTGCTCCCCAAACCGTGCCAGCAAGTTTTTTCATGATTGCCATTTTCTGCCTTGCTCTTGTCCTGTTTTTCTCAATCTGGGTTTTCCAAGTCAAGCGGCGATCAAAGGTAATGCCTAGGTAGTTTGGGTTTTCATCCAGATGTAGATTTTTCCCATTTAGCACCAATTTGGAGATCTGTGGTTTGTTAGAGAGAGAAAACACTGTGAATGATGTTTTCTCCTCATTTATCTTTACTAGCCATGCCTTGGCCCACTCCTCCAGTGATGTTAGGGCTTGCTGCATCCGAATGCTTGCCGTAGAGATATATTCCTCTGAGATCCACAGGGCTAAGTCGTCTGCAAAGGAGGCATTGTGGGTTCTTCTTGGAATATTCTCTGATATGTCATTTATATATGTGAGGAACAATGTGAATGACAGGACTCCCCCTTGGGGAACACCCTGCTCCAATACCATCTTCCTACTGGTCTGTCCTTGTAGTTGGACTCTGGCCGTTCTATTTTCAAGATAGTGGCTGATCCATTTGAACATTCTCCCACACACTTCACTTCTTTGCAGCTTGACTTTCAGTCCATCTTTCCACACTTTGTCAAATGCTTTTTCTAGGTCCACCCAAACCACCAGTGTGTGCTTTTTTTCTTGGAAAGCATCCTCAATTTTCTGAGTTATATAAGTGATCTGGTCTTCAGTGGATCTGTGTTTCCTGAATCCTGCTTGCTGTGGGGCTAAGAGATGTTTTTCTTCTAGATGCCACATAAGTCGAATATTTATTATGCGCTCCATCAATTTTCCAACACAACTAAGTAGACTGATAGGTCTGTAGCCATTTGGTTCTGTCTGAACTTTGTCTTTCTTAGGTATTGGAATCAGTATGGCATCTTTCCATGCCTGTGGTACTATTCCTCTTTTCCAGCTGCAGTTTAGGATGGCCAGAAGCTTCTTTTTTGCCTTTGTTCCTAGGTCTGTTAGCATTTCATTGGTTATCCCATCTTTTCCGGGTGACTTCTTTTTCTTTAGCGCCCTCATTGCCTCTTCTAATTCTTGCATTGTTAACTTTGCCATCATGTGTTCTTCTGGTGCAAGCTTTTTGTTATCATGATTCCTTTGTTCATCAATGATGGCCTTTCTTCTGTCTATAGGGACATCAATGTGGTTTGCACCAGCATAGTGTTCCATGAGTGCATTTGCAGCTTTTTTTCCCGAGAGCATATTTTCACCTTGTTTGATTGTGATGTGATTTTTGTAAGGTTCTTCGTTGTTCAAAGCTCTAACTAGTTTCCACAGCTTGTTCCCTTCTTTATCTAGGTTGAGATTTTCTGTTGTTTGCTTCCAGCATTCTCGTGTTGTTTGGTTTAATGTTCTTCTGTACTTTGCAGTGGTTGCTTTGAGCAAGATGTTTGCCTCAGTTGTTTGTTCAGTTTCTGCCTTGTCTCTGGCTTGTGCTACCTCATCTTCAAGTTTTTGCAGATCTTCATTCCAGTATGGTTTATAGTTTTTTCTTGCCCCTCTCGGAATAGTCTCAATAGCTGCTTGAAGTATTGCTCTATTAAAGCTTTCAACCATATTTTTCATGCTGTTGTTTCGTGTGTTGATGGTTTCGCAAAGGCTGTCAGTCAGCACTGCAAAATTGCCCCAGTCAGCTCTTTTGTAATTCCATCGGGGCAATGGTTTCACTTCATGGGGAACATACTCCATATTAACCACTAGCTTTATTGGTCTGTGATCGCTGCCTGCTAGCTGGCCAAGTACCTGTCGGTCAATTTTGTGAAATATGTCCCCTGTGGCAAAAGCTAGGTCAGGAGTGGAAGTGGTGTGCCATCTTCTAGAGTAGAAACTGGGTTTATCATCTGGCCTGTTGATAAGGTGAAGATTTGTGTCTATCTCCCAGTCCTCCACTTCCTCTCCTCTACTGTCTGTATCCAGATATCCCCATCTTTCCGAGTGGCTGTTGAAGTCTCCGACCACAATGCAGTTTGAGCTCTTTATTTCCATACTTTCAAGTGACAGGTCTTTGCTCGGTGGGCCATACAAATTGTAGATACGCATGTTCGTGTCCTTTATTTTAATGTCAACCCCTACAATTTCCGATTGGTCGTTGAAGTTCACAGATACCTCGCTACTTGGTATTGAGTTTCGGGTAAGTAATAGCACACCTCCTTTGTGTCCTTCTCGATCGAGTCGGAAAGCCTGGTATCCTCTTATTGAGAATCTGTGGTTGCTGTTGAGATGCGTTTCTTGGATGCAAGCCACATCTATTTGATCATCATAAAGGCGGTTTTTTAGGGGGACTTTTTTGTTCAGAACTCCTTCTGCATTCCACTGCAGAATGTTGAGTGGTCTTGGTGTTTGGTCAATAGCTTTTGCCCTTTCCCTCTGTACCTTGACTCCACAATTCAGGGGAAGGTGACCACCTTTAGTATTGGTTGGACCCCTTCGAGGTGGGGGGTCCGGCACTCTCGCCGCCTGGCGGGACTCCACGGGACGAGCACCACAACGCTTAAATTTTATTCGTGACATCTTCATTAGGCGAAGTACGTTGCACTGTTTCGTTGAGCATGTAGCCCAGTGCGTCCGATTTCAACAAGCGTTTCTGTAGGGTTGCGTTCCTTAGCCCTTGACTGTCCCCAGCCTACCTGCAAGGCAGCAGGTGGTTTGAGATCAGAGTTTTCCTTCTCCTAGACGAACTGCCTTCCAAGGCTTACGAGCTTCATCTACCCGGGATTTTAACACATGCCTGGGGTTTGGGTTGATGCTGGCCAGAGTATGGTCCACTCGCCGGTGGGCACTGCGCCTACACTGTATGGGGTCCCAAACTACTCCCGATAGACGACAAACAGTGAAGAATGAGGCAAGAAAGCATTTAACCCATGAAGTGGGGGTGGATTGGTGCAGACCAGAGCATGTACCACTCGCCGGTGGGTTCTGCATCTACACCTATAGGGTTCCACCCACTCCTCAGCCCATTTAGTCTGGCCCCTCACCCAGGACCTGTCCGGCTTGGGTGACCCTGCCAGGAGTAAAACTCCCGCCGGCATAGCTCCCGGGATCATTGGGGCGCTCAAGCTCTCCAACCACGGTAAGGTAGGCTTACATGTGGAGAGGAGATTGGAAGTGACCACTGCTTGTTAACAATTAAAAGAACAACTGAAAGAGTTACTCGACCTAGGAACTGCCTAACATCGTGTGCATGTCTCAAAATGAAAGGTCTGAAGTTAGTTTTTACCATAATTTGTTTACGTTTTATATTATGACTGACTTAGTCAAAATTATGTTTCTCAAATATAAGTATTTCACTTATTGCAATGCTGACTCACAAGCAGCAAAATAGATGCAATTTCTTTGTATTCCATATAAAATGCAATTGCCATATAACAATAGAGCAAAAGATTAACAATACAGACTAAGAAAATAGAAGGACAGAAGAGTGACAAATAAAGACACTACGAATGGGCCAAAAAAATAATGTATGATGTACAAAACGAAGAAAAAATTCGTATTCTACACCAATGACAAAACAAACACGCTTTACAACATTTAATACATGGATCAACTAAATGATAGAAAGGTGAGGTAGACAAAACACAAACAATAATGATGTAAAAACTGAATATAAACGAAACAAAAATCAACAACTACAAACTACATGTAACAACATGACATCACAACTAAACATAAAGTGAATATGGTCAATGCACAGGAAACGGTATACACTCAGTGTTATGATTAGAATTCATAACGATTGTGTCGGTATAATAGGTAGCGACAGGGCTCCTTATTTGTTTATTTTATACGGAGTCACTTATTAATACAGGAAGTGGCGTCATACCGATATGGTTGTTTAGCAGACGTGAAACTAAAAAAGCAGAAGTGAGGAGAATGTCTGCTATCATGGTCTTCTACCATTGTGTGTCATGGCGAGTGGACGCATGTGTTTGAGCTACGGAATTGCAGTATATATCCATGTGTTTTTTCATCACTAATACATCAAGATCTTATGTGAGGTGTATCTAGTTATCTGCATTTACAGGGAGTATAGCTTCTCAGTGCCGAGTGTGAATATATACTACTCGTCAAAAGTCAAGGCCCACCATATTATTTTCAATAAACTTTTATATAAGCGCATAGAATGATTAAATGAAGGACGTCTTTAGTAAAAATGGGTGCAATATCTTCCTCTGACAGTCCTCTATGCACGTTAAGCATAAAAATAACTCACCGACAATCATGGTAATCACGTGCAATTTGGTTTGCTGACCATAAATTCACATTTTTAATTTGTTTTTTCAAACTTCCGTACAACCAAACAGGTGAGGTAATCGTGCTGATTGACATTCCACGTGCAACGGCCACTTTTCGGGAACAGAGTTCACTCTTAATTGGTTTTACAATCAGCAGACTTAGGGTAGTTTCATCACTTGCAAAAACCATGCCACCGTGAAGAAGTCTTGACACCCTACAAAGAATGAGGGCTATAGCGTGGGTTGAAAGTGGTTTATCTGTCCGTGAGGTTGCTGGACGGCTTGCAGTGTCACACTCTACTATCCAAAGAATTTTGGAGAGATTTCAGGCCACACGAAGTGTGGAGGATCGCCACCGGCCAGGTCGCCCTAGATGCACCAATAGACATGATGACCTGTACCTCTTGTTGTCAGCCCTGCGCCATCGAACAGTGACTGATTCCACTCTAAGATGTCAGCTGAGACAAACAGTAAACGTTAATGTCAGTCAAAGCACCATTCACAGACGTTTACATGAATTTAGACTGGCTGCTCGACGTCCTGCAGTCAGAATCTTTCTTACTCCTGCTCATCGCAGAGCCCGTGTTGCTTGGTGTTGCGAACACATCCGATGGACAAGGCAACAATGGAGTCAAGTTCTCTTCACTGGTGAAACTCGCTTCACTGTGTCATTCAATGATGGCAGGATTGGAGTTTAGAGACGACCAGGAGAGCGATTTACTGATGACACAATTCGAGAGGTGGATCGTTATGGTAGGGGTTCTGTCATGGTCTGGGGAGGCTTCTACAGACACGGCAGGACCCCACTCTACATCATCCAAGGCAACTTGACCGGCCCAAGATACCAGAACGAAATCTTGAGACCAATTGTTCAGCCTGCTCTGGAGGCCATAGGTGGTAAGGCCATCCTCCAAGATGATAACGCTCGACCCCATCGAGCTCGTGTGGTGAATGAGTTTATTCAGCAACATGGGATCACCAGGATGGCGTGGCCAGCTCATTCACCTGACCTTTCTCCGATTGAGCACCTCTGGGATGTCCTTGGTCGAAGATTGTCAACAAATCACCCCCTGCCAATAGATGTTTCACAGCTGACTGCATTTCCGCTTCAGGAATGGCAAGCTGTTCCTCATGATACTCTTCGGACCCTTATGGACTTGATGCGTCTACGCTGTCTTGAATGCCTTGCTGCAAACGGTGGTCATACCCGATTTTGAAATGTCTATTTGTCCAATATCTATTGTGTGACTTTTGAAAAGGTGGGTGACACACTTCACAGCTTCATTGCGTTTGAATGCGTGTTTCTATTTCTTTACGTAACATGTCAATTTGGTATTCAATAAATGCCGTTTTGATTGATACCAATTACGTTTATAACAGATTTGTTTTATGGTTTCAACCAAGATTTTTACTAAGTGGCCCTTGACTTTTGACGAGTAGTATATTTCATACTAACAGTGAAATTTGATGATACCATCTGTTCACTCCAGTGATGTTTAAACTCAACTGCTAAATCAGAGACACATCTCCAATCCAACCTGCAAGTCTGGAAGGAAGAGCTGGAGAAGAGAGGGATGGTCATAAGCAGCTCTAAAACAAAATCCATGGTGATATCACGAGAAGAAAAAAGACATCAGATTAAGTTAGGAGAACAGGTCCTGGAGCAGGTCGACCACTTTAAATATCTCGGAGCTATTATAGACCGAAAGGGAGGCATCAAAGAAGAGTTGGCCACTCGAAAAGCAGCAGCTGGGAGACTTTTTCAGGCCATAAATCGAGGATTCCTCAGCAAGAAAGAGGTTGGTGAGAAAACGAAGATGGCTGTATACCGCTCCACCTATGTCCCAGTCTTGACATATGGATGCGAGTCATGGGCAATGACTACAACCCACAAAAGCCAGATCTAAACCTCAGAAATGAGGTATCTGAGGAAGGTGGTTGAAGTAAGAAGAAGAGACATGGTCCGCAACCAGACGATACGTCAAGGCCTAAATTCCCACCCGCTGCAGACCCAAATAGAACAGTCCCAACTAAGATGGTTTGGCCATGTCTGCAGAATGGGAGAAGATCGGCTACCATGACAAGCATGGGAAACAAAGAGCCAGGGATCCAGACCCCCAGGACGACCCAGAGTCCGATGGTAGGACAACATTAGACAATCTTTGAAGGACCGAGGACTAGAATGGAACCAGGCCAGGAAAAAGACAGCTGATAGAATTGTCTGGCGCTCTCTCTTCCAAACCTCTACACCTCACGGTAGAAGGGGAACGACTAAGTAAGTAAGTAAGAAGTTTAAACGCACACTACCCAAATAATTCAAACTTCGTTTTCATTATTTGAACGCGGGGGGGGAGGGGGGGGAGAGGGGGGGGGAAGTAGTTGTTATGAGTAAAATTCATAACATGTCTGTTGATATCAAATATGTTCGACAGGCAGTCATACTTGTTAGGATCGGTGACTATCGGTTACAGGAAGTGCGTCATTGCTTTTTGGGGCGTAGTAGCAAAAGTATACGGTCTAAGGTTAGCAGAAGTAAAGGATCTTTCGAGGCCTTTTCTGTGTGTATTTCAAGGTGGACGGATGCATGTGTGCTGAGCTCCTATATGTTTTAATTTCGACAGATTCCTAAAGTGTTCGACCTCTACATCACCCATACACCTTCGTGGGTCGATATTAGATTATTATATTATAAAGGAATTCTGAATATTATGCGCGTGAGTGATGAACGTTAAATATATCTGCATGAAAATGTCGTTGACATCGTTTCATTAGCAGACTGTACTGCGACGCCATAGACTGTCGAGTTGATATTATAACATATTATGCAGATTGCTTATATCTGTGGTGGAGCTATATCATGTACATTAAATTTATGTTTGAATCGTCCAACCTGGCAGTTAATGTTTCATTGATGTTCAAGAGTACGGTGGTGTTCGGGGACTGAAGGGCATACCCTTATAGACACTTGGGAATCAAATATACATTTTAAGAACTACGTCCCCAAAGAGAAACTACCCCGTATCAATTAGTAATACTGACAGAACTACTGATGGTCTGACTAGATGAGAATTGCAACGCTTTCAGATATGTTTTGTGAAATTATTAATTTGTGTCATAGTGGTTTGAGAATGATTGTTTAACTAAGACAATAAATAAATTGACAACAAATACGCTGTAAAGTAAGCAGAAACTACACACCAAACCCCAACTCCAACAACTGACTACAGAGATTACAGTTACATAACTAAGGGTGGAAAAATAAAGTAGTCCACCAACAACGAACCAAAACCGTAGAACAAGAGAGACAGTTTATCACTGACATTTGAAATAATTCAACACAGTCAAACAATAAACAATCCAATAGAAGAATTACTCCGCTGGAGTTAAGGAAAACTCACTATCGGTAGACACCAGAGGAAACATACAACACACATAGATCTTCATTTCAGCTAGTAGTACTTTTAACGACACGTCGGTACACTAGCAATAATAGATATAGAGGTAAAATCATTACACTTAGACACAATTTTTTAAAAAAAATAAGTTTATGTATTGAAAAAGCAGTAACACCCGAATAAACGTACGACGTGACGGCGAAACATACAGCTAGCAGTCCTTCACAGAAATAAACCTGTTCATAGCTAATACAATTGCCCCCCCCCCCCACCCCCCCACCCCCCGCGGTAAATTTAAAAAGAAAAGGGCAGAGATAACTATCCAGCAGTCAAAATGTTATAAAAATGTACACAATATACCAGACTTATAACCGAGAGATTACACCTCTTGTCAGGTTTTGACGTCATGTCTAATCTCGGAAATAAGTGAGAAAAGAAAGAACTTAACCATGTGATACTTTAAAAGCATCAGAAATAAAGAAGTTATGGGAAGGCATCCAATTTACTTTCAAAGGGAAACAATTTAAATATTAATAAAATATCAAACTAAATAACAGATTTTCATTTTGTATTTATTTTTTATCAATTCCGTATACAAATTTATGTAAGGCAAAAGAAATTCTCTTATTGTTATAGTATATTACTTAAATTGTTTTAAAAAATGTTGTTTAACATGTTTAGAAATAAAATACTTTAAATAATATGGAGTTTGATGCGCATGTAAAAGAAGTGAACACTTATATCCTCTGCCAATTTCAATGATAGTGTTGTTATTCGAATTGTCCAGCGCAGTCGCAAATGTACACACCGAAATGTACCATCCGCGCCTAAAAGCGCACTTTGGCAAACCTTTAAAGACATTTTCTTACTTGGTTCTCTCCTATCCCGGAGACAGAGTGACTAAGAGACATAATGTCCACATCTAATTCTAAAGAAACCGGGTTCGGTTCTCTCCTATCCCAGGGACCAGAGTGACTAAGAGACATGACGTCCACATCTAATTCTAAAGACACCGGGGTCGGTTCTATCCTATCCCAGGGACCAGAGTGACTAAGAGACATAACGTCCACATCTAAATCTAAAGACACCGGGTTCGGTTCTCTCCTATCCCAGGGACCAGAGTGACTAAGAGACATAACGTCCACATCTAATTCTAAAGACACCGGGGTCGGTTCTATCCTATCCCAGGGACCAGAGTGACTAAGAGACATAACGTCCACATCTAAATCTAAAGACACCGGGTTCGGTTCTCTCCTATCCCAGGGACCAGAGTGACTAAGAGACATGACGTCCACATCTAATTCTAAAGACACCTGGGTCGGTTCTATCCTATCCCAGGGACCAGAGTGACTAAGAGACATAACGTCCACATCTAATTCTAAAGACACCGGGGTCGGTTCTCTCCTATCCCAGGGACCAGAGTGACTAAGAGACATGGCGTCCACATCTAATTCTAAAGACACCTGGGTCGGTTCTCTCCTATCTCGGCGGACCAGTGACTAAGAGACATAACGTCCACATCTAATTCTAAAGACACCGGGGTCGGTTCTCTCCTATCCCAGGGACGAGAGTGACTAAGAGACATGACGTCCACATCTAATTCTAAAGAAACCTGGTTCGGTTCTCTCCTATCTCGGCGGACAGTGACTAAGAGACATGACGTCCACATCTAATTCTAAAGACACCGGATGTTGGTTCTCTCCTATCCCAGGGACCAGAGTGACTAAGAGACATGGCGTCCACATCTAATTCTAAAGACACCTGGTTCGGTTCTCTCCTATCTCGGCGGACCAGTGACTAAGAGACATGACGTCCACATCTAATTCTAAAGACACCTGGGTCGGTTCTCTCCTATCCCAGGGACCAGAGTGACTAAGAGACATGACGTCCACATCTAATTCTAAAGACATCTGGGTCAGTTCTATCTTATTTCAGGGACCAGAGTGACTAAGAGACATAACGTCCACATCTAATTCTAAAGACACCGGGGTCGGTTCTCTCCTATCCCAGGGACCAGAGTGACTAAGAGACATAACGTCCATATCTAATTCTAAAGACACCTGGGTCGGTTCTCTCCTATCCCAGGGACCAGAGTGACTAAGAGACATGACTTCCACATCTAATTCTAAAGATATCTGGGTCAGTTCTATCCTATCCCAGGGACCAGAGTGACTAAGAGACATAACGTCCACATCTAATTCTAAAGACATCTGGGTCAGTTCTATCCTATCCCAGGGACCAGAGTGACTAAGAGACATGACGTCCACATCTAATTCTAAAGACATCTGGGTCAGTTCTATCCTATCCCAGGGACCAGAGTGACTAAGAGACATAACGTCCACATCTAATTCTAAAGACACCTGGGTCGGTTCTCTCCTATCCCAGGGACCAGAGTGACTAAGAGACATAACGTCCACATCTAATTTTAAAGACATCTGGGTCAGTTCTATCCTATCCCAGGGACCAGAGTGACTAAGAGACATAACGTCCACATCTAATTCTAAAGACACCGGGGTCGGTTCTCTCCTATCCCAGGGACCAGAGTGACTAAGAGACATGACGTCCACATCTAATTCTAAAGACACCTGGGTCGGTTCACTCCTATCTCGGCGGACCAGTGACTAAGAGACATGACGTCCACATCTAATTCTAAAGACACCTGGGTCGGTTCTCTCCTATCTCGGCGGACCAGTGACTGAGAGACATAACGTCTACATCTAATTCTTAAGACACCGGATGTTGGTTCTCTCCTATCCCAGGGACCAGAGTGACTAAGAGACATAACGTCCACATCTAATTCTTAAGACACCGGGGTCGGTTCTCACCTATCCCAGGGACCAGAGTGACTAAGAGACATGGCGTCCACATCTAATTCTAAAGACACCGGGGTCGGTTCTCTCCTATCCCAGGGACGAGAGTGACTAAGAGACATGACGTCCACATCTAATTCTAAAGAAACCTGGTTCGGTTCTCTCCTATCTCGGCGGACCAGTGACTAAGAGACATGACGTCAACATCTAATTCTAAAGACACCGGATGTTGGTTCTCTCCTATCCCAGGGACCAGAGTGACTAAGAGACATGGCGTCCACATCTAATTCTAAAGACACCTGGGTCGGTTCTCTCCTATCCCAGGGACCAGAGTGACTAAGAGACATAACGTCCACATCTAATTCTAAAGACATCTCGGTCAGTTCTATCCTATCCCAGGGACCAGAGTGACTAAGAGACATAACGTCCACATCTAATTCTAAAGACACCGGGGTCGGTTCTCTCCTATCCCAGGGACCAGAGTGACTAAGAGACATGACGTCCACATCTAATTCTAAAGACACCTGGGTCGGTTCTCTCCTATCTCGGCGGACCAGTGACTAAGAGACATGACGTCCACATCTAATTCTAAAGACACAGGGGTCGGTTCTCTCCTATCCCCGGGACCAGAGTGACTAAGAGACATAACGTCCACATCTAATTCTAAAGACACCTGTGTCGGTTCTATCCTATCCCAGGGACCAGAGTGACTAAGAGACATAACGTCCACATCTAATTCTTAAGACACCGGATGTTGGTTCTCTCCTATCCCAGGGACCAGAGTGACTAAGAGACATAACGTCCACATCTAATTCTTAAGACACCGGGGTCGGTTCTCACCTATCCCAGAGACCAGAGTGACTAAGAGACATGGCGTCCACATCTAATTCTAAAGACACCTGGGTCGGTTCTCTCCTATCTCGGCGGACCAGTGACTAAGAGACATGACGTCCACATCTAATTCTAAAGACACCTGGGTCGGTTCTCTCCTATCCCAGGGACCAGAGTGACTAAGAGACATAACGTCCACATCTAAGTCTAAAGACACCTGGGTCGGTTCTCTCCTATCCCAGGGACCAGAGTGACTAAGAGACAAGGCGTCCACATCTAATTCTAAAGACACCGGGGTCGGTTCTCTCCTATCTCGGCGGACCAGTGACTAAGAGACATGACATCCACATCTAATTCTAAAGACACCGGATGTTGGTTCTCTCCTATCCCAGGGACCAGAGTGACTAAGAGACATGGCGTCCACATATAATTCTAAAGACACCGGGGTCGGTTCTCTCATATCCCAGAGACCAGAGTGACTAAGACACATAACGTCCACATCTAATTCTAAAGACACCGGGGTCGGTTATCTCCTATCCCGTGGACGAGAGTGACTAAGAGACATGACGTCCACATCTAATTCTAAAGACACCGGGGTCGGTTCTCTCCTATCCCAGGGACCAGAGTGACTAAGAGACATGACGTCCACATCTAATTCTAAAGACACCTGGTTCGGTTCTCTCCTATCTCGGGAGACCAGAGTGACTAAGAGACATGACGTCCACATCTAATTCTAAAGACAACTGGGTCGTTTCCCAGTGCAGGGAATATTCTTGATGGAATATTTTCACAACCACTTTGCACTAATAACGTCTTACTTTTCCCTGATTCTCTAAGTAGTGAGATCGGATGCCTAGCCTTCTTGGACAAATGTGAACAAATAATATGTCCCGTGTACAAGTTGTGCACTTTAAAAATTACTCGGCAGTTGGAAATAATAAAGAGTAAGCCATAAGGCCGCTTCTATGGCAAAATTTACAAAATTAAGATTTGGGGCTTAAACCTGAGAGTGGTACATTCCAGCTTACCCAGCTTTAAATGAGCACTCGACTGTGCTCATGAGCTAGGGAAGGAAAAGGCATAGAGGTGGGGAACGGGTCCCCTAACTTCATAAAATCTAAACCTTTCATGGTGAAGATTCTAACATTTCATTTCTCTATGCCAATCTCTGACAAACTCTTCCCTCCATTCTCCATATCTACAAAATGAACTAGATGTCACACATTCACCAGACCCTTATCCAGTGCAATCGAAATTTGAAACACCGGCTAAAATGTGTGCTAAATGTTAAGCCAATGGGAATAAATTGCCCAATTCGTGATCTTATGCTATAAAAGAGTAACTAATATGGAAGGTTTAGAATCGTAGAATCTTGGATTTGTTTCCATTAACAGTAAAGACCAGATGAGAATTCCATCTGTTAAGGCTAGTCTAGTGTCGTAGATTTGTGATAGGTGATTAAGACTTAGTTTGGTCCCTTCTGAATAGACATAGAAATAAGTGATAGCTCAGTGAGATGATAAAATAGAAAAATTTTTCACGAGTGAGGTGGAGGAAATATAGTAGATTCTGTCTCTGACACTCGAGAAGTGTAGTGCTTTTTGATGTTATTGTATGGTTGTTATGTTATCTAGTGTACTGGATGAGGTCAGCTGTGAAGGCTGCTGAGATAAAAGTTTATGTGAGTTACAGAAGGCCTTTCTGCTACCACTTACGACCTCAAACAGACCTATTCTACTATAATGAATGTTAGCTACGTTAAAAGTCTAGGGTACTGAAATGTAATGTGTAGGTAATAAAATACACAGACACACACATGTAAATAATAAGTCTAATAATAATAATAAACTCTATAATACACTGAACTAACTCTGGCTGTTATAGTTTAAGTTTAAAAATTTTTTTAAAATTTATTAGTCCTGAACCAATTGTTTCTTTTGGTCAGACCATATGAAATAATATGTATTTATCAATGAAATGCATATATATATTGCATAATCAAATGTAATTTTTGTACATATGTATATTATTACAATGGTTAATATTAATAATATCTACAATGTCTTGGGAAAAACTAGCACTGGATGTTTAGTTGGGGTGGCGTCATCATGCCCAATCTATGGCTACAAAGTTCATTGTCCTTGACATATGGACTGATGTTAATGTTTATATAACAAGATTGTATTTCTTTATTGATGGTGGACATAGTTTATGAATCTCCAGCAGGCCAGGTTTGCACTTAACTGGCCTGTAACGATGTAGTACAGAATTCTTGTGGCCCACTCCTCTCAGTAGCTGGAGTAAAATGTTAGGCTGCACAGAAACCCGCTCTTGTACTTCTACAAAAGCATCTGGCACAATCGTAGTGCCAGATCAGAAACTCTGAAACAAAATGTGTGCCATGTGTCAACACTCTATTTACTGCGCCACTCTTACACACAACACCACAAAACAACATTACACAGATTGGGTCAGATCTCTCTGACCAACTTAGCACATCTCACCCAGTTGTTATCAAATAGTACCAGTTTCCCAAGACTGCCTTGCATCCGAAATATGTTCAATAGTTTCCTCCTCCATTCAATAAGGTGGGTGATATGTTCCCACTGATCTCAATTATAGATCCGCCTTCCATAGTCTTAGATAGGTTTTCATATATTATTAGTTTGTCTCTAGGCCCTGGACTACTGCTGGGGACCCAGAGCAAGCACTCACTTGTCGTAATCATTTTTCATGATATGGCAGTATTATCACTCAAAATATTAAAATAAACAAGATAAATGCTTTTTCCCTTACCACAATTCAGAATTGAGAACACAGTTACTTAGTACTAGCAAAACTCAGCTGAGCTGCTGGCTAGATTAGGGCGTCCCACTGATTTTTATTTAATAATTATTCCTGGAAATCACCTCTAGCAATAACGTACTGTGTCAATGGACAGTCTTCTATAAAATGGCACAAGCGTGCGTCTCTCATTCAATATTATAAATGCTTTTGTCCAATCAGCGGACTTCCCCTCTAACTTTTTCAAATATTCAAACTAAAAGTCAAATTTCAGTCCAGTCTCAGTCTAGTATGTAGTATTTTTCCCAAAATTACACTTGTTTTTTGGACTAACTACATGAAAAAACTACACAAACCTGCCCCACTAAGTTATTTTTAGCTACTATTCTCCGACTTTGCCCCTCGTTCATCTGCAGTTTGATTATTTCATTTTTAGGCTCAAGGACGCCAAAATGTAACTTTAGTGAAAATATGCACAAAAAACTGTTCGCTAGTCTGAGTGGAACAATACGGTCTTTCGTCAATATCTTCCGTGTTATCTGTCCGTCTGTGTAATTAAAAGTATATTATTTGTCAGCTTAAGATGGGCTATCAAACTAGCTAGGTTTTATTTTCATAACTTTATTATTAACGAAAAACCTATTTTTCTCAAGGCTAGTTTTTGAAATTTGTTTTTGAACCTTCGTCCACGGCGTTTGCCGCTGTATTCAAACAAAACAACTAATCACCGTAAAACGTCCAAGATACGTCTGTTTCTAACAAGAGCTAAGGTCGTTTTTCTACGAATTCCTAACATTGTGTCAACTAGTGTCGTGATTTTTTCCTTTAAACTACAAATTACGTCTTTTTGCCTTTTAGATTCAAACACGTGTTCCGACCGTCACAATTTTTTTCTTTTATCTCAGTTTCCCTCCCGTCTAAAAGGGTAAACTGTTTAGTCTGCATGTTCCAACTAGTTAGTTTCAATGGCGGTAGAAAGCGCTGGCGTAGGTGAAGAAGCCTCGGCCTATCTTGCCTATATTTTTATCCCTACGTGTTATTTTACCCGTTATCTTTATAATTGGAGATATTTTAACGTTGTATCACTGTATTTTTCACTACAAGAAGCTTCTCTCAGTCAGCCTATCATCTACAACAGGATTAGATTAGTCAGACAAATCTAATATAATATATATATTAATATATAGGTTCCTCACATACCCACACACATAAGTGACGACAATAGACGCACAAATGTGATAAACTATTACAATGAAAAATATTGATATTATGGAACGAACTGACCGCCACACTGGAATAAGTTTATGTGAATTTTAATTATCAGAAAAATTCCATCACAACACATAACATTTACATCAAACCTATACAAATAGTCATAAAGTCAATGAATTTCTACAAGAATGATAGACCCATTGGTATGATCCTTTCCCTTGATGTATAGCCCACAGTCCTGTTAGAAGACAAGTGATAGCCCCAAAGAGTCACGGATACATATGATTTAGTCTAAGATTTTCCTTTAAAGGTATGAATAGACTTGGATACTCTGATCTATCCTACGGAAAAATATTGTTAGATACAAAACAAAACGTCCATAAACAAATAAGATTAGTGTTACGACACGTTTAACGATGTCGTCTGCTACAGTTGTGAGCACTTTAAAGTTTCGCATTAGATGCTTGAGAGGTTATAAATATATGTTTTTCACGCTTCACGGTATTTTATTGAACGCGAATTATATAGTAATCTTATGACGTGGCACGGTTGGTATAGAGCCACTTGACTACGTTCTACTTTTACCCTTTTGATTATAAGCTCCGAGCGAGTCGGATGTATCTTGCTTTACTCCCAGTTATAGTATTCAAAGTGCAGAAGTATCTCTTTGAGATTTAGGCCACAGGGTCAGCCTTAATAATGTTTAATGAAATGACGGAACACTGATGGTTATGTACAACCATTGTTTATGGAAGTCAAGATTACGGGAGTAATTGATCATTCTTATGATCCATGTTCGCAAAACTAGTAGGTATCATTTTCGGTTGACTGCGCAGCGGCAACGCGTATATACAGCTTATTTTGTTTTGACGACAATAATAATTAATCTACATAACTGGAACGGACTGCACTGTATGGATATGAATAAATAATATGATTCTTACTATGCCATGAACTAAGATGTTAACTGTGATGTATTAAATATGTTTTATATGGACTCAAAAAGGAAGGAGTTCTCAGCTGATTATCATTGAAGTTGGCTACCCTATTGAGCCGTTTATTCATACTTATATTTAGCACGATTCGCTCATCAATGAACACTGGAATTATCGAACAGATAGATGGGGTCCGTGAGGAAAGAAAGCTGATGACACCCACTATTTTCAAATGTTGAATAACTGTTTATATCCTTTGAAACGTTGACATCTAACGGAAGAACCCATGCAACAACTGGTGGCCAGCAAGGTTGTGAAACAGTTAGAGAAATAACTGTTTCCATTGCAAGGCGAATATTCTATTGTCAAGAACATTTTTTTCGTACTTTCCTGACGATCATATTACGTTAAATTGTGCACAGTTCAAGGCGCATGCGCACTGGAGTTCATTCTGACGTCATACTTCGCCGGAACAAGACGACTTGACCGTTACGATCAGCACTCAAATTTAATTTCAAAATGCAACAATTATCGTCACTTAATCAAGAGAAGCAAAGTTAGCAATGCCTCCATGTTCAATCCAGACATCTTTACTACGATGCTGGTGCACACCAGCATTGTTCGGATGATTGATGTAGACCTTTAAAGATAAGTACATATTTTGGCCCTGGGGCAAGTCTTGTCCATTGCTCTTCAGGCATGTTTTTTTTTCTAATAATATATATTATATGTTTCACATTATATTGTTGTCTGTATGTTCAGTTAGCGGGTCGGTTGGCGGGAATCGTGATTTTTAGTTATTTCAGTGTCAACTGACCACAGGAATCCTGATCGTTCTAATAGGGCATAGTTGAATATTTTCGGTTGGCAAAACATCCACTGAGAATCTTTCGTGGCATACTGTGTTTGCATCTGAATTTATTCAACATTAGGTGTTAGCTGTGAAGTTACGTATATACTTGTTGTATTTTACTGTAATAAGTTTCAATTTTATTCGGTTCTGTCATTGTTTGTAATCTAAATTGTTTTTTCTAATCTTGCTCTCATTTATTTTCACATATATACATTTTAACGTCTTTTAATGAGTCCATGTGACGTCATAGGTTTTAGTTTAGTGTGATTTTGACCTATTTTAGTTCTGTATACCTCGTCATTTCCGTAATTCTACTTTATTTTATAAGATCATTTTACTTACTTACTTACTTACTTAGTCGTTCCCCTTCTACCGTGAGGTGTAGAGGTTTGGAAGAGAGAGCGCCAGACAATTCTATCAGCTGTCTTCTTCCTGGCCTGGTTCCATTCTAGTCCTCGGTCCTTCAAAGATTGTCTAATGTTGTCCTCCAAGCGGACTCTGGGTCGTCCTGGAGGTCTGGATCCCTGGCTCTTTGTTTCCCATGCTTGTCGTGGTAGCCGATCTTCTCCCATTCTGCAGACATGGCCAAACCATCTTAGTTGGGACTGTTCTATTTGGGTCTGCAGCGGATGGGATTTTAGGCCTTGACGGATCGTCTGGTTGCGGACCATGTCTCTTCTTGTTACTTCAACCACTTTCCTCAGATACCTCATTTCTGAGGTTTGGATCTGGCTTTTGTGGGTTGTAGTCATTGCCCACGACTCGCATCCATATGTCAAGACTGGGACATAGGTGGAGCGGTATACAGCCATCTTCGTTTTCTTACCAACCTCTTTCTTGCTGAGGAATCCACAATTTATGGCCTGAAAAAGTCTCCCAGCCGCTGCTTTTCGAGTGGCCAACTCTTCTTTGATGCCTCCCTTTCGGTCTATAATAGCTCCGAGATATTTAAAGTGGTCGACCTGCTCCAGGACCTGTTCTCCCAACTTAATCTGATGTTTTCTTTCTTCTCGTGATATCACCATGGATTTTGTTCTAGGATCATTTTAATGTCTGTAAATTGTCAATTGTGTCGTAATATTGTTTTGTAACTCTTTAGTTTATTGTGTCTATTGTATTTATTCATTCATTATTGATATTATAATGATAATAGGATAAAATAACTATAATATAATAATAATATAAAACTTATGATTAATTTTGCCTAAAATACTGGATGATTAATACGATTTAAGCAATTTGCGCTAGTAGTCCACGTCACCACTAGTTATTCATCATGAGTATGGCATGATGTTATAATATATTGATAAATAAATATAAATTTAGATATTACCTTGAATTTGGTAATCATATTGAGAGATAATTAGTTAGTTGGTCTAGTCTTATTACTATTTTGACCATTGGGCACATATAAGTGATTGATTAATTTATATTGGTAATTGATATATATATTGTTTGACTAAGTAAGTATATTACTGAATTAATATGGCAACTTTGGAATATTTTGTTAAACTTGGAAAAGAATTTTCTTTAAAAGGAGAAGCTCTCCGTGATTATGAAGTGGCGGAACTAGCCAAGGCTAAACAGGAGGAAGCAGATAAAAAGGCAATGGCAAAGCGAGAAGAAGAAGAACGAGAGGCCAAAGAAGAAAGAAAAAAAGCAGAATTAAAGCAAGAAGAGATTGATAGAGAAGCTAAAGTATATAAAATGAGAAAAGAACAGGAGTCAAGAGATGAAATGAAATGTATTGCTGAAGAAAATAAAACGAAACATGAAAGAGAATTAGAGGAAATGAAAATAAAACAAGAACAAGAGTTAATACAGATGCGTATGGATGAAATAAGATTGAGAGCTCAATAAGCTTTAAATGACAATAATACTGATTCACAGAATGTGAATTTAGCAACCCAAACCAGAAGCTACTATAATTTCAAATTACCACCATTCAAATTAAATTTCGACGACCTATCATCATGGTTATTACGCTTTGAGGAAGTATGTAAAGCAAATAAACTTGATAAATCCATATGAACACTAAAACTCGGCGAATTTCTAGATGGTGAATCATTAAATGCAACTACGAATATAGATCCAACAATAGCTAATGATTATGAGGTCATAAAAGCTTTGTTATTACGACGATTTCACTTGGACGAGGAAGGATGTAGAATAAAAATTAAAACTCTTCTACCCGAATCAAGCAAAGATTTCACTGGGTTCATTGCGAATATACGCAATACTTTTAATAGATGGGTTGAACTTGCTGGTGTGGATAAATCCTACGATAAACTAGTTGATTTGTTACTTAGGGATAAGGTTATATCCTAAGTTAGCTCACCATTTTTGTCATTTTTACAGGAACGTAAATCCCCCACTATAGTCGTATTAGAAGAAATGGCAATCAATTACTGTACTGCACATCCCAATGTTAGCATATCTAATTCTCAAGTAAGAGAACCATTACCAGTTGCTTCTAACATGGCATAGCACGGTAATGATAGATCAAGAGCTCAAAGCCTTAATAGGAATTTTTCTCGTAGAAGATATAATGACAACCATTATTATAAGCAATAATGATAATTTCAACCGAGGTAGACAGCAATACAGGCATCAGTCACCTCAGTTTAGAAATAACAATTATTTTCAACAAAAGTCAAATTGGAATAAACCATTTAACTTCTATACAAATAACAATGGTAACAGATGGAATAATAATAATCCGAATTACAGATCTAGAAACTATAGCTATAACTGTAGACAGCGTAATAATTCCGGTGACCATCACCGACAGCGGTCTCAGTCACGTAGACCATCAAACTATGATCATAGTGCAGGGGCGGCACTCATTAGCGGTACGACCTCGAGTGTTCCAGACAACAATAATCAGGTGCAATCATCATCTTCATGTTATGCCGTTAATTATAATGTGGCAAATAGTTGCCAAAATTGCAATACTATTTTTCAGAAGGCAAAAGAAACAGTGCTGAATTGTGGACATCTTTTGCCAGAATGTGGTCTCTCTGCAAATGATGGTACAGGCTCCCTAATCTTCAATAGAGAGATAGTCAATGGGACAGTAGTATCTGTTTTGAGAGACTCAGGATCAACTACTATCGGAATTAGGCAGTCCTTAGTACATCCTAGATATTTAACTAATAAAATTGTTAAATGTAGTACTTTTCGTGGTACCATTGAGTACTATCCCACTGCTATTCTGGATGTACATACCCCTTTCTTTTCAGGAAGAGTTAACGTCTGTTTATTGCAAAATCCTATTGCGGATTTAACTGTGGGCCGCATCTATGGTAGCAAGGATTGCTCACCAAGTGAGATTGAGGATTGGGAACGACGGCACTATTGCACTGATAACTTGGTCATTACTATGGCTCAAATACGTGCCAGTAAATTCCTCACAGGTGGCATAGTATTTTCAAATTTTGGTCTTGGCACCATTCTGGAAGATGATGGGGAGAATGCTGAGACTCTCCCACGTAATAATAATAATGCAGATGTCAGGTTTGATATACCAAGTAGTGGTGATATTAACACTACATGCACATCTACTGTCACTCAAGTTGACACTGTTGTGCGTACATCATATGATGTACCAATATACAGATACACATCTTGTATAACTACTACATTACACAAAATTTTTTCTTTGTGTTTTGTGTTCACAAGCATACTATTGTCATCGTGTTTGACATGCACACATGTCATTAGAGACTTCTCAATTTCCACCTACACATATTTTCTTAAGAAAATAATATTTATGATTTTCTTACATTTCGTCTTGACTACAATGTCCGGTGCTCATTGCACTACCCATGAGATGATGGTATGTCATTCTACCACTGACATGTGTATACATGTCATGTCACATTCTGAGATAACTCATAACTCTCGGTTATCAAAAGTTGATCTTTCTTATAATATGTTTAGGGTGTTTCAAATTCATCCTGAACATTTAAAATTTTTCTTTTCATTATCTCAATGACAATTCATTTACTTATTATCATTATTCTCGCCTATCCTTCTTTCAGGAAGAAGAATTGTGTTTTCCTAACAATCATATGTCAGTACATCTACCTACTTTGAAAGTTACAATATCTTGGAGACATTATCAGATCGAACCCGATCTTAATAAGACTGTTAGTATTATCAAAAAATATATCGATTTTATTAATAAAATTGACATCGTTAAGATTGTTTGTACCTTTAATGGTAAACTTACAACCGATCAGTCGGTCAACAAAGTTTTCGTTTTGCATCATAAACTGTCGTATACGACATGTTTTGAACACACTGCCGTACATATTGATACATATCACCTTATCTACCATGATACTGTGTCTTCGTGTCTTATCATTAATTTTACCATGCCTACTATGGACCGTAAAGTCATTGTCTGTTCTAACTTTTGCTCAGCCAATGCAGCATAAGTTAGTATATCGTCTATGTGTCGACTATAGGAAGTTAAATGCTCAGACAGTGGCTGACAGTGAACCACATCCTATTCTTGACGACTTACTTACTCGGCTATCAACTGCAAATTTTTCACAAAAATAGATTTAACTAAGAGATATTGGCAGATTCCCTTAACAGAAAAAGCCAAATATTTTACTGCGTTCTCGACTCCACAAGGTCTTTACCAGGGGAACGTCTTGCATTTTGGGCTTATGAACGCACCGGCGACTTTTATTCGAATGATGCGACAAATCGTATCTCACAGACAGGATATTATCACCTACATTGACGACATATGTTTATTTAGTTCGTCATTTGATGAACATTTTTTAGGACATCAGTCCTTTTTGGAAATCTTAAAAGAAAATAAATGATCTGCTAAACCCACTAAAATACAAGTGGCTTTCAATGAAATAACTTTTCTTGGACATATTATCGGGGCTGGGCGTATCCAAACTGTTCCCATAATACATCTAAAATTTTTAATTTGTCAATTCCTGAAACAAAAAAAAACAAGTTAGGAGTTTATTAGGTCTCGTCCAATATTATAGTAGATTCATACCTAATTTATCATTAAGGAAAGACATGCCTGTGAAAGTGACATGGACGGCAGACTGCGACAAAACTTTTAACTATATCTTATCCCTGTTCCCCAGGCTACCTATTCTAAATTTGCCAGATACTAAAAAAAGTTTATTCTCCATACAGATGCCAGCAATTATGGAATAGGAGGTAGCCTGCTACAGGAACACGAAGGATAACTCCACCCGACGCTATTTATTCCGAGAAAACTCACTAATGCGGAAACGAAATACTCGGTTATCGACAAAGAGTTACTCGCAGTAGTCTGGGCAATTCAAAAGCTAGAACATTTTTACTCATTGCTCCATTCGTGATTCAGACAGACCAAAAATCAGTGGCTTCACTCAGACGAGCCAACCACAAGAATGCCAAACTGGCACGATTTGCAATAGTGCTTCAACCGTTTGATTTCAAAATTGAATCAATTCCAGGACATGAAAATGTGGTGGCAGACTCCCTGTCACGCCATCCTTCGTTGTCGAATGACGAGAACTAACGACTCAAGAAATAGAAACGAATTGTATGATGGAATTTACTTATTTGCATTCAAGATAATACTGACGTTCAACAGTTCTTGAGTGGGTAACATACGTGATCGTGATCCAAGTGCATGAAGACAGAACACTTGTGAAACATTCATTGCACGTTCTTAATTCTCAAATATCCACAAGAAGTAATCGGTTCTGTTCATATTTTTGGACTTTGGTTAGTGTCCACACGTTTTTCACTTGCTGTAATACATACTACAATCAACCTACGCTTGAACTTTTGTCTGAACGTGGTGATCTTTACACTTATGTACTATTGGTTGGACTCTTGATCATCCCTAGGTGAAGGAACTTTTTCATCTTATCGAATGAATCGTATTTTACGCACATGAGGGAATTTTTTCATCTGGGCTAATGAATCGTATGACAGATGGATCTTCATGATTGACAATATTAATTTCGTTACTTTTGGATTTAATAAAAGAAAAGAGAGTTTGAAAGAAACAGAACATTAGCACACAATAGTAATATAAGTACTATATTAATAAAAATAGTAATTCTTACATGTAGTTAATAACTTATGTTTACATGATTATTACATGAAATGATATGTTTTATTATTTTTAGTTGATACATTAATTTAATTAGTTAGTCACTTCCGTACACATATATTTTAATTTATTATATTGATTTCTTACTACTTAATTCTCATGAATTCTCCATAATTCTTTTTTTTACTTTTATTTCCTTTCTTTCACAATGTTACGATACTTTAGTTTACTTAATGGTAGTCAAATTATTAGCCAAGTTATTGAGAAAATACTATTTGACTGAAAACGCGTGGACGAACGGACTGTTGTCCTTGCTCGTTAACTGGAACGTTATTGGGAACGATAGTTTGAAAGGAGGCATAGGAGTAAGTCAACTTCGATTGGTGGGTATAGGAGGGTAGACAGAGAGTATTGGTTGGGCAGAAAAGATAAAATCTATATTTAGAAAAATCACTCCTAGAAGTGTGAAGTAGTGTTTTTCTTTTTAAATATTTGAAAATTGAAATGCTAGACCCTCGCTGTGATTGGGCCGGTCTAGGCATATTGGCAAAAAGCGTTTACAGCTCAGCGCCAGTTGAAAAGACATATGTTAGAAGCAAGCTGCGTTGTCCTCAGCAGCACCAAGTGTGTTATTAACCATTGGCAGTCTGAACAGAAGGCAAAGCTGAACTTAAACTAATATTTATGCTAAAGCCAGTAAATGTACGTTTGTGATATTTCTTTGAAATGTGGTAAGGAAGGAATTTATTAATTTTGTTATTTCAATAAAATTGGTGTCTGCGATACTGCTTGATTGGGAAGGTTTTCGACTAAGTACAGAGTCCCCAGCAGAGTTATGCAGGACCTGTGGGTTGTGTTCAAGCAGTAAAAGCAGTAAAATTAATGTGTATTGCATAACTGAAAATGATTTCCACAGCTGCCAGTGGGAAAGCAAACCCACGTTATCCTATGGAAGATCATCATTGTTGAAGTGTCAGAGGCGTTGTAGCCCTTAAGGAACAGAATAGGGGCACTAGTAATGCATTGTCATCTCAGAGTGGTATGGGGTGGTCAGAGAGATTTGACCCTTTTTCTTTATGTCAATTATTACATGTGAAAGGGAATATAGATGTGTTTTTAAGAATCATAACGTTGTTTCAGAGGTTTTTGTTCTGGTACAGTGTGGGTACCAGAACCCTGGTGGCGTTGTTGCAGTGTACTAAAGTAACCTATTGTTTGGACCCTGAGGTCTAGTTACTGCACCAGGAACCTTGTCAGCGTGGTCATACCAGAGAGCCTGTGAAAATGACAGCAACATCTATTATCTAGATAAGTGCCATACATGTCGGCACTCAGTTTTATCCACTATTATCACTAGATCAATAGATCACTATATTCCTGTATAGAAATAAAATAAAATAAATTGTGGGAAATAAAACTTACACAATATTTTGTAAAAAGAGAAAGAGAGAATGATGACAGTACCCCACCCATATCTTTAATTACCAGTGTCATTAACTTAGAGAACATAGATACACATATTTTGATTGTCTTATTATTAATTGAATATACAGAAGATCCATTGGGGTATTTAAATTGTTGTAAATCCATTCATAATATCAATTTTGGTTATTGGACCTGTTTCAGAAAATTCTGATCAGGCCAAATAAATTGTAAAAATCCATTTTACCTAAATTTTAACACAGACTTCTATAAGATATATTTCTTAGAGTGTCAGTGTGTTTGTGGTTGTAGTCTTGACTCATTCATGTATATATATATATATATATATATATATATATATATATATATATATATATATATATATATATATATATATATATATATATATGTTAGTAATTACATGTGTTTGTAGTACTTGTACTTACAATACATCATACACTCATAACCTTGACATATAGACGTTTCTAATATACATATTAGTCAATAATAAGTCTGATTGAGGTCGTAAGGTGGTAGCAGAAAGGTGATCTGATAACTCAACCCAACATTTATTATAATCAGGGACCTTCACAGCTGACCTCATTCAGTACAATAGGAATAACATCTTGTTACATGAAATCCACCACATACCATTAAAAGTAGGATGTCGTGTAAGTGTTTACTACTTCAATATATGCATCACGTGCAACATTTAGAAAAATGTCTTATACAAATACCGAGAAAACATGGACCTTTTAAATAATTTAAAAGATGTACAATACAAGATAAAACACAACTATGAGCATTATATATTTTTTTAAACCTACTCTGAATATAATAAATATTAATAGAAAATAATGGATTCAGTTTAGTATTTGTGTCTTCGTCAAATTATTTCCCCTGGGTTTATCTCCCTTTACTTGTCATCGGTAACACGTACGGAAGTCTATATGTATACACATATCAATTTCGTGTGTGATTAGTGTCTGCATCTTCGGTTATTGTTTATGTTGTGTTTAAAGTAACGCATACGTGGCTGTACTTTGACAGCTTCAATCTCTTTAATGTTGTGAGTATGTCATCATATGGTCCTACAACACTTCTAACTGCATGTCTTATCTGGTAATGGTTTATACGTTTCTTGTTAGATTTGCCGATTACATGTCTGTAACATTTCATATCTTCTTCTTCTTCTTCTTCGTTCATCCTGAAAAGGACGTTGGTTGCGTTGTGTCCGTTTACAGCAAAACTGCGATATTTGCGCCTTTCGGCCGACACATCCGACTTCAGCACGGCATTTCATATCTAACTTCTGTTTAGAAATTCACAGTATACATGTAGGTACAAGAAATCACACTGTCTCACATGTACATACTGTCTGCTCAGGTTAAACCAAGTATATACAAATAATCTCTTTGAGTAATTAACGTCAAACATAGAGGTCAACAACATTCTAAAATAAAGAGCTCTGGTCGTTGACCTGGTTGTCTGGAACGTTCTGTAATACAGTTAGTTCTAGAGATTGATCAAGATTACAACCAGTTCTGATGGTATATAGATAGATTTTGAAGATATTTATGTACTTACTAGCAATAACCCGTCAAAATTGACATGTTTTTATTTATAGTGTGTTGTTTCCGTTACATGTATTACAGACGGTACTATTTCCACTGTGGTCATTTCATTGCAGGCGACCGTCATTCGATATTTGTAGTGAAAATTATATGGATTTATTAAATATGAAGACATGGAGTAACCTTCCTAAATGACATTGGAGTGATAAGGATATAATGGACCGGAAATTTACAAAATAACTAACATTTCTTTTATAACAACATGTCTCGTAATTGTTCGTGCATCTTTTACAATCTTGACTTTCCATAATCAAACTGTTCATGCACACCGTCATTTGAGCACTTTTCTATTTTCGGGAGAGTACATATAAGGAAAACAATACAATTATTGTCTAACTTTCATCCACAGTTGCAATCCTTAGCTGTGTACTTAGCCGACATTACTTACGACGGGAAGTTTGGTATTGGATTTTTTTTTAAAAATTAAGTTTGTTACGTTTTGCACACAGCGCATTTCTTTTAACCATGGAGTAACCTTCCTAAATGACATTGGAGTGATAAGGATATAATGGACCGGAAATTTACAAAATAACTAACATTTCTTTTATAACAACATGTCTCGTAATTGTTCGTGCATCTTTTACAATCTTGACTTTCCATAATCAAACTGTTCATGCACACCGTCATTTGAGCACTTTTCTATTTTCGGGAGAGTACATATAAGGGAAACAATACAATTATTGTCTAACTTTCATCCACAGTTGCAATCCTTAGCTGTGTACTTAGCCGACATTACTTACGACGGGAAGTTTGGTATTGGATTTTTTTAAAAAAATTAAGTTTGTTACGTTTTGCACACAGCGCATTTCTTTTAACCATGTGCATGTTGGTTGTAACAGGATACCGTCTTTTTTAGTGTGATATATTTTGTGATTGGGCATGCTGTCTTTATTGTTTTGTATTATTTATCAATCTTAGGGGTTAGTTCTCGATATTACTTTTCACCTCCGCCTTGGTTTGGTTGAATACATGCCCTCTCTTTATTTCATGATTATACAAATATATAGGACAAGGAAAAGACTTGTGTGGTATCAATCTTTTGTCTCGATTTAATAAATATCTAAATCGTACAACTCAAAGATACATAACCGATTCATACATCTACTATGGTATCTAGTGTGACCGGGCTTGGTCACGGCGCCAAATCAAGTCTTATGTGACCGGGAGAGGGTACTTAGGAAGGGGAAGGCTGTGTCACCAAATCAAGTCTAGTGTGACAGGGTGAGAAAAGGATGAATCAAACGTTCTGTGACAGGTGAATTTTGTGGCAGTATTTTCTTACAATATTCTTCTGTAGTGTTACTGGCTACTGCCAGAGATGATGATTACAGATATAAATTGTAATATAACCCATGTGTTCTTAGGAGACTCGTACTGTTTTTATTGATGCAGGCTGTAAGATCGTCGTAAATATGGTAGCACTCTATGCTTGATTACCTGATGTAAACAAAGGTCACTGGCTACTGACGCTCAGGAGAATAAAATCAGGCTGGTGTAAAATATGAATAAATACTTTTATTTACTGTCTACACACTTTGATAACTTCAATCGGGTTCTTCCGTACATGTTCTTGTGTAATATACTAACCAGTCTTTCCATGAAATATCACATGGTAAATCAGCCTTACAAGATGGTAACCACAAACTGACCTCTCTTATCCCGTGCTTAAGAACAACTCACTTAACCCAATTCTATCCAACCATCACTTCCGTCCTAACTACTGGGCAATTCTACCCCAAGTTCGGTGACGTCATTTCTGAACACTTTAATTAAATCACTCATAGGATTTGTGACTAATGTTATTACACTAACAAGACACGCTCAAATACTTAGTGTTACATCTTGCTAAGTATTCTTACCCTAACTATAATTAAGTGGCAGCACCGTAGTGTTAATCCAACGTAACAGTCCTTACTGTCACACACGCCCGCGGTCACTAAAGTGTATCCCGTAGGGACACACTTTATTTCCTAGAGAAAAAAAAAATTTACTAACTCAAAAAAAAATTTTAAACAATTATTGGGATTCATGTATCCCACCATAAATCATATTGGAAGGAATACAATAATCAATAGATGGGAAGGATGGATGAAATAATACCATTAACATTTCACACAAAAAAATCGATCATGAAGGGGTAGGGACTGATGGACATAACATAAACAAAGGACACATGGAAAAAAAAACTATGGAGGTTATGGTGGTTACAAATAGTACTAATAAGTTACAAAAAAAATATATGGGCAAAATAGAACAGTAACTGAACAATCATCAACGAACTAACAAAACGCTTTATGGGTTGATAGTCATCAATATCTCTCACACTTGTGCGAATCATAAAACATGATATTACATGACAAGCGAGTTAACGTCGCAAGGAAAAACTGGCAAAAAAAAAAAAGCGGGTGCACATAAAATATTGCGGATGCCCAAAATGGCAGTCACCCTACACTTCACTGAAGTGGGTGATGAAAAAAATTATGAATGGAACAAATGGAAATAGAACCACAAAACGTGGTGGCAAAGTACGGGCAAAATGGGTAAATCTCATAATAAAAAATAACTACGCCGGTATAATAACAACCGGAAACAATATAAGGAATGGAAACATGGTAATCAACTGAAAATGGTATAGAATGTATAAATGGGCTAATAGTTAAATCACATGTATGAATGTCGGTGTAACAATAACCGGATTTTTCAAACAATCATAACACAATATGGAATCGTCATCACAATAAATCGTGAATGATGCCAACATTAGTGGCGGGTGAAGATGTACATTAGTTAATCACTTTTTATTTTGTACAACAGAACAATGTAAACACCAAAATAATCTGGGCAAAATCTTACATCAAAAAAACATTGCAAAAAAAAAAAAACCAAAAAAAACTCATAGGGGCACACAAGATGGTCCACACAAAAAATGAGATCAGACACAAAATAATGTGACAATGACGCTAACGCGTGTGAAAGGGAAATACATCAACTACAATATATCAGGACTGTAGAGATCTTCTGAGCTGGTGGATCTCCATCAGCAGTGCTCGAAAGGAGGTCTTGAGGGAACTGTCAATGTACTAGCATAGTCGACAATGTCTTTCTTGCGGACAAAAAAAAAATATAACATCTCTCCTTAAATAACGACTGTTGGACTTCATAGCAGAAATGGAAATGTTCGTAAAGTCTGTAATCGAGATGTTCAAGGATGCGTAACGATTGGTCTTCACGTTAGCATCGGGATCATGCAATTCAACCGGAGGAGTATTATATAAGAGAACTGCTTCGGAAAACACGAGAATCAGGGTGGACATCTGTTGAGTGTCTCTTTAGTGTACGCCATAATAGTTGAAGGCGATGAAGACACAGTATGGTATCTGTGGTCTGGTTTGTGTAGGATGCAGATGTGTATTCAAACAGTGAGCATTACAAGTAAGGCAATCCACACAAGGACGTCACGTTAATTCACGACGTGAAAAGTCAATGATGCTTGCAACAGCTAGTGACGGTTTTGTATAATTTATTATAAACGCCACAATGACGAAGTGTGTAGACATAAACAAGCAGGTACATCATAGGTACGATCAAACAGTCATTATTACATATGTAGTCAATTCAACAGGCACAGCAGACAGCATCAAATTAATGTACATCATCTGCCTTTTAGGATATCTTAGTCAGCTGTACATGTAGTCGGGTAGTAAACTTCCCCTTTCCATAAGAGCTAGTAGATATCAACTAGGAGATTAAATCTGGTCTCCTATTTTTGACCTCAACAAGACAGGCATGTCTTTTGAGCGTCACATTATCGTTCTCTATGTTCCTTATACAGCAAAGGTATCAAACCTAGATCCATCAATAAAGGTCAGGAAGCAAATAGTCCGTAGGACAGGCATCAATCGATGCGTGACAATATAAGTGGATCGTGAGCTGAGCAAACTTGTCATAATATAGACTTTATAATAAGGCAGGCTAAGCAAAAGTCAACATCACAAGATGGCGATAAAGTTACTTAGCAAAAAAGGATTTAGTTACCTGTTCATCGGGAATTAAATCACATAAATCACATATGCCTCCAGGCATTTGAAATAACAGAGATATATCATCTCAAAAACGGAACAACAATCATGAGGACTCCTTCCTGAATAATCTAAGCGAAGACTAGCACATAGCTACGTCTCGCCTTACCAGCTTCTCTGCTCAGACTGACCTGGGCGGAAATCGTTTTAAACAACGCCACAAAAAGAGACATGCGCAGAACACGCGAATCGAATACAACTCAGCCAAATTTACGAAACGAAGAATGTTCTACGATGTTCGACTAAAGACCTTTTACCTTAAAAGGAAATGAATCTTGAAACATTGCGATTGCCAACTGTTTTCAAAGAACTGGCGATCTGAGCGCTCCATAAATGGACATGACTCAAAATCGTTCACACAACTATCGGCAACCCTAGCTATCAAGATAAGACAACTTCTTGACGATAGCTATCAAGATTAGACGACTGTAGAAATAAAAGTGACTACAATTCCATGAGTTCCTTCCCATGCATTAAAAATTAACTATAGTCAGAATGCATGGTCAGAAAAAGTTGCGACAAGTTTTTAGCAGCAACATTACCGCCACCTCCCGATTAAAAAAAAATGTGCAACATTTTTTTTTTTTTAAATATCCAAGAGTAAAACCAAAAGCGGTTTAACAACGCACGAATTATGCGGGGATAACTAATTGCACTGCCTAATATGAGTCTAAATTGACACATAAAGTGTCTGGTGAGAATATTTCTCAACAGATAAAAAATCTGATTCAAAAATATATCGGGGAGGTGCCACCAACACACACTACGCTTGCATGAAAATACAATATAAATATGCAAGTTCATATCATTATAATCAAATAGCAGTGTCATACTCTAATACCGCTTAGAATGGATGTACACATCTGATATATAATGTTAAATATTACATTATCTAAATGTTTAATATTACCATTACATAATGAAATTAAACATAAATGACGATCCAGGACACATCTCCTGTCGTTCCAAGGAAACTGTACAATGTGGAACTCTCCATGTTTGACAACAGAAAGGTAGCTTCTCCAATCAACAATAACATGCTGAGAAAAAACAACCAATATAATTCTATTTAACTCTTACTATACATGAGCTAAAACCGCGTTTTTACGCGCTAGTTTAGCTATCGTTACCGTCGCGCGCCACTTCACGGGGCGAGCCGTAAAATTGGTACTAAACCCGCGCCACTTCACGGGGCTTGCCGGATAGTAAGAGTTAATAGCCATTAAGTTTCATACTATACAATACATTATTATTAACAATTGTGGCCGAGTGAACTTTCGGCCCTTATATTAACTACTCAGTCTTCTTCTTATATTAAAGATGGGAACAGAAGAAGATGATAACAAAGCACAATAGTATGTGTTCACGAAAGTGAGGACAGATGTGCTAATGTATTGTAGTAATATAGGTGTGTTATGGCTCTGTCGTATATCTAGAAATAGAACAGAAGTATTAGTTGGAATCATGTGGGCATCTAGACAGAATGTCAGCCATCACATTATCCGACCCACGGATAGCTCGTACCGTGAAGTGAAAAGGTTGAAGAGCAATAGCATATCGAGTGGATCTCGAACTCTTCAAGTTCTTAGTCTGAATAGCTGTAAGAGCTTTCTGATCAGTTTCTAGAATGAAATGTGCGCCCAGGAGGAATCTTTGTAGTTTGAGAATAGACCAAACCATAGCTAACAATTCACGGTCTAAAACCGAGTAGTTCCTCTCTGCCGCATTTAGTTTTCTAGAAATGTACATGACAGGATGCAGAGTTTCAGCATATTCCTGCATAAGTGCTGCTCCGATCCCAGTGGATGAAGCATTACTTCGAAGAACAAAAGTTCTATCAAGAGTAGGTAATCTTAGGATGGGAGGAGAAGAAAATATACTTTTAATCTGGTCTAAGGAAGATTGACATTCCTGAGACCAACGAATCAGATTAGGCGACCCTTTCTTCAACAACGTTGACAGAGGTGCCATTATCGAAGATAGATTCGGAATAAATCTCCCATAGAATTGAATTAACCCCAAGAGACTCCGGACTTGTTTCTTCGTTTTAGGTACAGAGATGTTCAATATTTTCGAAGTATTGTGGTCTTCTGTCTTCAAGAGACCATGACCAACACGATGACCCAAGAAAGAAATTTCACCAAAACCAATATAAGCTTTAGAAGGTTTTGCTGTCAGATTATACTCACGTAGAGTAGACAGTAGGTCATATAAACCCAGATAGTGATCATCCCAAGAATCACTGAAGAGACAGATATCATCTAAGTAAGCGATGACATCTGAACGATGAGAAAGAATTCGACGCATCATGCGAACGAAAGTAGCAGGGGCGTTCATAAGACCAAAGGGCATTACATTCCATTGAAATAAACCCCTAGGTGTAGAGAAAGCAGTCAGAGGTTTGGCATGATCTGCTAAAGGCACTTGCCAATAACCTTTTGACAAGTCAAGTTTAGTGAAGAATCTAGAATTAGAAAGTCTAATAAGTAGATCTTCTAGTAAAGGTATAGGTTCAGCATCGAACTTTGTGACTTGATTTAATTTGCGATAATCAACGCAAATTCGTATGTTCTTATCTTTCTTCCGAACAATAACCATGGAAGAAGAATATGGAGAAGTCGATGGTTCAATTATGTTTAATTGGATCATTTCATCCAATTCCTTTTCCACTTGTGACTGAAAGTGTATAGCGATAGGATACGGCCTAACCCTAATAGGATTACTGTCGGTAAGAATTATGTCATGTTCTATGACATTCGTGCGACCAGGGATGTCGGTTAGAACATCCTTAAATGTCTGTAACATCGACGAGACTTGACGATGTTCATCAACAGAAAGATTATGAGAAATTGAGACATCTTTCCAAGATTCCCTAGAATGTAGTGGAACCACTGGAAGAGGAAGATCGACATCAGAAAAAACAGATTCCTCATCCTGTATGACAGACAGGGATGAGTAATGACCATGAGGTACAGAAGATTCGTCCGTTGCCTGAAAAATAGGCAGCAAATAGTCTGGACGCTCATGAAATTCCGTCAGCATGTTGATATGGAAAGTCTTATGCTTTCCATCTATATCGACCACATAGTCAACATCGGAAACTCGTGAGACTATTGCATATGGACCTTTCCATGCAATCAGAAGTCTATTTTTCCTAATGGGGAGTAGGACGAATGCTTTGTCACCTGGACAAAGTTGTCGTAGACATCTGTTCTTGTTAGCAAACTGCCTTGCTTTTTCTTTAGCAATTTCTGACGAAGCAGTCGCTAGTTTGCATGCCTCAATGATCTTTTGCCTAAGAGCAATGACATACTCATATGAAGATTGAGTGTCATAACTAATATCATCGGCAGTGATGAGATCGTGTAATAAAGACATAGGGCCGCGCGGACGCGCGCCGAAGACAAGTTCAAAGGGAGAAAATCCTGTGTGCTCATTTGGGACCTCTCTATAGGCAAAGAGAGCGGCGGGTAAAACCCTGTCCCAATCTTGAGGATGATCTTCAGTTATCTTACCAAGCAAAGTCTTAAGCGTTCTATTCAGACGCTCAACTAACCCGTTAGACATAGGATGGTAGATACTACTGAGAGATCGTTCAATATGTAAGGTAGACATTACTTGAGACATAGTATCAGATATGAGTTGAATGCCATGGTCTGACAGTATTTCTCTGGGGAACCCCAAGCGAGAAAATATCAGCCAAAGAGCATCTGCGATATCTGTAGTAGATATGCTCTTTAGAGGGATAGCCTCTGGCCAATGTGTGCACATATTGACACATGTAAGGATACACTGATGTCCTCTGGCCGACTTTATCTTAAAAGGGCCAATAATATCTATGGCCATTTTTTGGAATGGCCGAATAGGGATGTCAGCAGCCTGGATAGGCGCAGCATGTCGTGGTCCTCTAGATTTGACCTCCTGACATACCTGACATGATCGGCAGTATATACGAATGTCCTTGTTAACAAAGGGCCAAAAGAAAGCCGCAAGGACTCTCGACTTTGTACGGGAAAATCCCATGTGTCCAGCACATTGCGAGTCATGAGCATGCTGCAATATTTGCACTCTCATACTCTTGGGAACAAGAATTTGCGAATGTGCTGACGTAGCCGAGTCTTGTACCATACGTACAAGTACGCCGTTTTTCATTTCTATCCAAGATTTTCTTTGTGTATCCTTATTTGGATCACCTTTCTTCGCAAGAATGAAGAATTTCTTTAGCGTAGGATCTTCTTCTTGTAATTTTATGAACGAGTCACGAGAAATAACCAAGGTACTATCTTGGCTATGAACTTCATTATCATTATTCAACGAAGTTTGCGGTGTTTGTAGAGCTTGTGCTCTTGTAACCACTGCATTGGTAGCTTGCATATTATCATCTTCCCAAGCAGCAATCTGCTGTGGGGTGCATTCCCTAACTCCGTGGATACGACCAATAATAAGGTCCGCAATTGGATTAGGTAAGAGACAGGCATGCACATCTCCCGTAAAGAAAGGAGTGGCAATGTGAATTACAGCAGTAGGATATTTCTCTAGAGTGCCGCCAAATGTGACACATTTAATAACCCTTCCTGTCGCACAGGATGGATCTACAAGCGATTGTCTAACACCAATAGTGGTGCATCCGGAATCGAAAAGTAGTGAGACCGGAGTATTATTAACAAGACCCTTATGTAGGATTAGAGAACCTTTCCCGTCATGTGCAACCGAAGCAGGAAGAGCGGGGAGAGGGTGACCACAACTCAACGTCGATATTGTAGTTGGTTCGAACAAAGTACTGCATTGGGGGCACTTGTTTGCTCTCCCAAAGTCAAAAGATGAACAAGTGACAGCGTCAGAGTTTTTATTTTCAGAAACCTGATTACAGGCTCCCTGAGATTCTTGTTGAACCGAGTTAGCCTGCTGATATCTCTTTTTTTGTATAGAGATCTACCGCGACTACTATTACCTCTGAAGTTATCACTGTTGTTATTGTCTCTGTAGTTATTATTGTCTCTATTATAACTGTTATCATGTTTCGAACTACAGTTTCCATGATTATTATCATGTCCACATTGATGTGAACATCTATTTGTTTGGTTTTGAGGTTTACGCAAGGAAAAGCCTCTGTTACCATATCCTCTTCTGAAATGCCTAAAATTATTAGGTTGGAAGTAACGAGGACTGTCAGCTCGTCTCCAATTCTTCGAAGAAGAATCACCCTGAAATTGATTTCCATAATTTTGACCGTAACTACGGTTACTTTTCCTATCAAAATTTTGTTGGAATCTATTACTAGAGTTTTGACCATAAGGTGCTGCCGAAGCAACTGGCAGACCTTCTTTTACTTTAGAGTTACCAATAGTTACGTGAGGATGCGCAGTTATATACTGGCTACAGAAATCTTCCATTTCTTTTATTGTTTTAGGTTTACGTTCATGAAGGAAAGCAAGGAAAGACTCATTAACAGAAGACATGACTTTGTCTCTAAGTATTAAGTCTATAAGTCCTTCATAAGTTTTTTCTATCTTAGACAGCTCCACCCAACGTAAAAAAGTAAGACGTATCTTTGAAATGAACTCAGAGAATTGCACACCAGTTTCTGGCAACATATTCTTAAATTGAAGACGATAGCCGTCTTCGTCACGTTGGTATTTCTTTAACAACATAGCCCTGACAACATCATAGTTGTTCTTGTCAGGCTCATCTACCATGCTTAACATATTCATAGCATCACCTCTAAGTATTTTGGACAAATGATAAACCTGCAATGATTTATCTATGTTATGTACTTTACATGTAGTTTCAAATCTGTCCAGATAGAATGTTATATCGTCGATGGAAGCATTGAATGGTGGTAGATTAAGCTTGAAAGTGCTTGCATTAGTCTTATCTGAGACCTTATTTGCATCATTAGCATTACTCATGTTCATCACCTTTAATTTCTCAACTTCCAAAGCTAAGAGTTTTTCTTCATGTTCCATTTTTGCTTTTCTCTCATCAGACTCTCTTTGTAACTTCCTTTCTTCAGCTTCAGCTTCAGCTCGTTTTTCTAATCTTTTATTTTCAGCCTCTATTTCAAGTCTTTTAATTTCAGCCTCTTTTTCGAGTCTTTTATTTTCAGCCTCTTTTTCGAGTCTTTTATTTTCAGCCTCTTTTTCGAGTCTTTTATTTTCAGCCTCTTTTTCAAGTCTTTTTTTTTTCAGCCTCTATTTCAAGTCTTTTATTTTCAGCCTCTGCTTCTCTTTTTTGTTTTTCCATTTCCATCTGGAATCTTTTTTCATCCACCTGCATCTGCAGTTTTTTTTGTTCAGCTTCCATTGCTTTATCATATTGAGCAGTTGCAAATTCTTCTAACTTATCACCAGTCTTCCCAAGCAATTTACCCTGCTCAATAAAGTGCTCAAATGTAGCCATGATGAGTAATAATATGAGTCCACAACCTGAAATAATTAATTATCTTATTTCAAATTTAATTATAACAAGTCTTAAATGAAGCACTTGTTTACTCACAACCTATATTATCATCCCAATCTCTGTGGGAAACAAGTCTTATATCAAAGAACTTGTGTATAGCCCTTTTTGAAATATCATCAATCAACTCTTGATCATAGGTGCACTTCCCATTCAATAGTGCACAATACTATTCATCATTTATTAATCATCAGTGTAGTAGTAATGCATAAGTATAACCCACTATTAAATGTGAATTAACTACTATAAGTGTAACCAATGACTATGTAAACACAATCACAATGTAAACAATAACAATGTAAACATTACACTGTAAACAATGCAATGTAAACAATACAATGTAAACAATAATAAAGATTTAGCAACAATACGAAAACATTCGTAGAAATCAACAAAAATTAAAGCAAAAATTAAAGAAATATCACAAAAAATGTGATGATATCTACGAGAATATTAGACAATACACATGACACCACAGTGTATAAACAAAAATTGTGTAAAGAACTAAATAATAGGAAAGAGTAGACCTACAAATACAAACAAATCAAAACAAAACTAAAGAATGTGAAAAAATACCGAAAACAACACTGACCATATCGTCACAACTAACAAAAAATAGCAACAGAAGTGGCTTTGCAAATTCCAGTATCGGAAATTGCACACCCTACAGAAAACGCTCACGATAGACGACCTCTATCACGTGGTATGATCTAAGGGAGACTCCGCCCAACCGAAAACCCGCAGAAACATAAACATGTAAATATAAATATACAAATAACATATAAACATATAACATGTAAACAAAAGAATGAGATGAAACACAGAAGACTCAGTAGAAGTATAAGGGCACAGTTCACAAACAAACAGGCCACTTAACTTATTGGTATCCAAACGTCAGCCACAGCAGAAAAAACAGATGACAATCAGCGTCCTAAGGAACGAAGATCCAACAATGATTGTACATCTGGACTGCTCCAACTGCCATGACGATGGTACTTGAGCTTCTAAACAGTACAGGTAGTGTTAATAACGGCACTTGACCTTCTTATTCAACGTAAATTGCTTGAATCGGTACTTGGCCTTCTTATTCAACCGGCACTTGACCTTCACAAACGACAGCAACACGTTTCAACTGGCAATGTATGACTCAACGCCGGGTACTGCCATAATTCTGTATGTAGATGTCTTGAAAAATCGCTGTATGTTGATTTCTTGAACGATGCAGTTTGTTGAATTCTTGTTGAATGAAGTGGGTAAGGGACCCCGATTATGCTGGTACCAGACCAAACCAGCATATGGCCACCAAATGTTGAATGGTGGTGGGCTTATCGAATGCCTTTGGACTGGCCACCAAATGTTGAGTGTCTCTTTAGTGTACGCCATAATAGTTGAAGGCGATGAAGACACAGTATGGTATCTGTGGTCTGGTTTGTGTAGGATGCAGATGTGTATTCAAACAGTTAGCATTACAAGCAAGGCAATCCACACAAGGACGTCACGTTAACTCACGACGTGAAAAGTCAATGATGCTTGCAACAGCTAGTGACGGTTTTGTATAATTTATTATAAACGCCACAATGACGAAGTGTGTAGACATAAACAAGCAGGTACATCATAGGTACGATCAAACAGTCATTATTATATATGTAGTCAATTCAACAGGCACAGCAGACAGCATCAAATTAATGTACATCATCTGCCTTTTAGGATATCTTAGTCAGCTGTACATGTAGTCAGGTAGTAAACTTCCCCTTTCCATAAGAGCTAGTAGATATCAACTAGGAGATTAAATCTGGTCTCCTATTTTTGACCTCAACAAGACAGGCATGTCTTTTGAGCGTCACATTATCGTTCTCTATGTTCCTTATACAGCAAAGGTATCAAACCTAGATCCATCAATAAAGGTCAGGAAGCAAATAGTCCGTAGGACAGGCATCAATCGATGCGTGACATTATAAGTGGATCGTGAGCTGAGCAAACTTGTCATAATATAGACTTTATAATAAGGCAGGCTAAGCAAAAGTCAACATCACAAGATGGCGATAAAGTTACTCAGCAAAAAAGGATTTAGTTACCTGTTCATCAGGAATTAAATCACATAAATCACATATGCCTCCAGGCATTTGAAATAACAGAGATATATCATCTCAAAAAAGGAACAACAATCATGAGGACTCCTTCCTGAATAATCTAAGCGAAGACTAGCACATAGCTACGTCTCGCCTTACCAGCTTCTCTGCTCAGACTGACCTGGGCGGAAATCGTTTTAAACAACGCCACAAAAAGAGACATGCGCAGAACACGCGAATCGAATACAACTCAGCCAAATTTACGAAACGAAGAATGTTCTACGATGTTCGACTAAAGACCTTTTACCTTAAAAGGAAATGAATCTTGAAACATTGCGATTGCCAACTGTTTTCAAAGAACTGGCGATCTGAGCGCTCCATAAATGGACACGACTCAAAATCGTTCACACAACTATCGGCAACCCTAGCTATCAAGATAAGACAACTTCTTGACGATAGCTATCAAGATTAGACGACTGTAGAAATAAAAGTGACTACAATTCCATGAGTTCCTTCCCATGCATTAAAAATTAACTATAGTCAGAATGCATGGTCAGAAAAAGTTGCGACAAGTTTTTAGCAGCAACAACATCATACTAGAAAATGACATCAGCGCAGGAAATGTCAACATGATAGGAGTTGGCTTCTGGAGGTAAGTAAAGTTCAATTCGTAATCATCTTCAGGACAATATTCATTGCTTCCAATCTTTCAATGGCTTGGGATGACAGGCGAGGATTGTACTGTGTAGGTTGGGAGGTAGGAACAATGGCATGGATAACGGGAGTGGACGGAACATTATATGAGGGTCGGGGTGGAGGCTGTGGAATAGTAGAAGGATAACGGAGGGGAATATGTAATCTACGGGGCGGAGGTGTGAGAGAGGGAGGGGGAGGCGGAGCAGAGGGACTACGGTGAGGAGAATGAACAGAAACACGGGAGTGACGAAAACGGCAATGGGCGGCCCGCTGGTGAAGGTGCTTAGGAAGGGGAGCAGAATCGCTAGATGAGGTCGAACGACGACGTTTATAGAAACAACGAGCTGGGGGAAGGGGAACATCAGGTTCAATATCAGAAGAAGTCGAATCGGGGGAAGAGTCAAGATCAGAGTGAGGGGGAGGAAAATAACCGCAGGGAGGGGAGGAAAATAACCAGAGGGAGGAAGAGCAGGTTCAACACCTGAAGAGTCAGACTCAGGTTCTGTATCAAGGTCGGAGGGAGGCGGAGGAAAATAACCAGGGGAAGGAAAAGCGGGGTCAGAAGAGAGATGAACAGAGGGAGGAAAATCGGGGTCTGAAGAGAGGTGAACATAGGGAGGAAAAGCGGGGTCAGCAGAGAGGTGAACACAGGGAGGAAGGAAGGTATGGACAGGAGTTGCGGCAGTAATAGGAGGTACAATAATATCATGCTGAGGCAAAGCATGAGAGGGGCCTGGAGTAACGGAGGGTAACTCAGACAAACGAGCATCACGGGAGAGGATACGTGAGTACAGCTCAGGTGGAGGGATATGACTCTCAGTGGTGGAACAGGAATGATAACGTCTGTTAAAGGTTTTTCTCCACTGTGTTATTGTCTTTATATATGCTCTTAGTCCATCTTCTGTCGTTATCATACATCTGTGTTGGTCACTCGTAACATTATTTATTTCAATTATCTTTCCTTGTTTGATTACATTGATAACGTTTCTCACTGCAATGCGACAGTGTCTTTTATTGAGACTGTTCCAGTGTGCCCTCCCAGCAGCTGTTTGTTGCTGTGACAATTGTTGTTAAAGCAGTTGAATTTTCTTTTGCAACAAAAATACTTGATGCTCTAGCTGTTGAATGGGTTAATCCATCATAAAAAACAGTTACGGACTGGTCACGGGCACCAAATCAAGTTAGATGTGACCGGGTTGGTCACGGCGCCAAATCAAGTCTTATGTGACCGGGGGAGGGAAAGACTGTGTCACCAAATCAAGTCTAGTGTGACAGGGTGAGAAAAGGATGAAACAAACGTTCTGTGACAGGTGAATTTTGCGCAGTATTTTCTTTCAATATTCTTCTGTAGTGTTACTGGCGACTGCCAGAGAAGGTGATTACAGATATAAAATGAAATATAACCCAGGTGTAGCGGGAGGTTATTTAAAATTATTTATTATGTAAGAGTATGCCAGTAAAGAGTTCTGACCTTACAAGTAATACCACAGATTTAGAAATAAGCACTGGTGTATTGTTATCATAAAATTAGTCAGACTGTGAAAACCCTGGCCCATTTGGTAAGAAGTATTACCAGGATTTAAGGTGTCTCCTCCCTGTGACTATCTTATGATTACTTATATTCTAGGGGATAAGTAAAATGTACATTCACTGAACCCACAAAATGGAAGAAGTGAATAAATCCTCAGGTACAGTTAAAACAGTTTAATAATTACACTAATATTCTATTACTGCTAGTTGGAACAGAGCATTGAAATATATAGAAAATAAAGTCACACAATTACTATTATTGTCTGTTTAGACTTCAAGATCTTAAATAATAAAGTTTTTGAAATCACTGTTATTAGTCCTTTGAATTTAAGGAGAACTGTCATCAGTTGACTGAGTTTCTGTATGGTTAATTATTATTTTCAACTATTGGCTGTTTCACATGTATAGGTGGTCAGTGTCAAACAGGACACTTATCTTTCAACTTGACAATGCTGAAACCGAACTGTCCTTTGCTGATGTCAGACTTGGTAGGCCCAACAGTAGGGATGCCAATGACCAGTTGTAGTTCACTCTTTGGGGTCCTGCACTTTTGTGGGATTGCCTCTGATGAACGACACAGGCTTCTGATACTGGACAGTCTGGTTTGAGGTATTTCATGGAACCTGCAACATATGAGCCTTGGCTAGTATCTGGCTAGACTTGTAGCTGACTAGCACAGATATCAGACTAGTCAGTCATCAGATGTCACCGTTATACAATCATAGTAAGTAAGGACATCATTTCAGTGATATAGCGTTAATATTAACATTTCAATTAAGTGTAACTGACTAGCACATAAGTCAGACAAGTCAGTCATCAGGTGTCAAAGTTATACAGTCATAGCAAGTAACATCATTTCAATGATACAGAATTAATATGAACATATCCGTAATAAACATCATCTGGTTTACTCTGCTCCTATACATCCTTTTCTGATCTATAACTTGATTCTTCTAAATCATATCAAGTACAAATTCAAATACTGATGCTATCTTAGCAACTACCCAAAATTAATACATAAAATAAATAAAGTGAGTGACCACGTGATCAGGTTGCTTTCTACTGAAACTGGCTGTAGAACACTGCAGTTTACCAGCTGTAAATGGGTACAAAGTTGTGCGCTCGAACTAGGGAAGGCAAAGGCAGCGAGGAAGGGGACTAGTCACCTTAACCTCGTAAACTGGGATCTTCCACGAAGAAGTTTCTAACACTTCATTTCCCTATGACAATCTCTGCCAGGGGACTGCCTTTATCTTCGTAAGCGATAAAGCAATATGATAAATATATCTTCATTAAGCTGTGGGCTATTTGTGATTAATTTTTGTACAAGCAACAATCATCCACAATGCACATGTTTAGATCATATTAAAAATACAATACATTATATCAATGACTATTATACAGGCATATTTTGTGAATTCTATATGAACCTGAAATAACAAATATTATACACGGTAGTTATCATAATTTCGCTTACCCTCAGACTTCAGATACTGGACTTAAAAATGTTTCTGGCGATCCGCTCACAATTCATGGGTAGTGGCGAAACTCTGCCTCCAGTCTGTCTCAAACCTCTTTCGTTGTCTGTGTCTCAGTTTACCGCTCCGCTACTTATACGCATCACGCGGCCGTATCGGAGAGCAGTGACGTCACAGCCTAAGACTAGGCCTGAAAAATCTTTCCCGAACAGTGATTTCGGCCGATCTGTGCGTCGACTGAAATTTTGCCTTTCTCATTCTCGGCATATATAATATCCATATTGTTCCATCTTATCTAGTTTTATACAGTTGATAATTCTCTATCTTCCTATCCATGTAAATTCCCAAACTGTTATTTGTTGATTTTAATATTTAGAACAGAAGTGGGTTACACGCTTTTAGCGTAACTGTGGGCAGCCGAAATACGCATATATCTCCGTAAATGAGAACTTTCTACCGTTCCTTCTTATATGCAGTTATACACAATCCTTCCCTGTCCTGAAATGTAAAATCCTTTTCATACTGATTCCCGTCTGCTTTTATTTATCCTTGGCGATTTCCTCTGTCTGATACACATTTCGCTGATACGCCGCCATTTTGAAAGCGGTCAATCGATCGTTGACGGGTTTATAAATCTACCTGAAAACGTTTGCAATGACTTGAAACCAATTTTGCGACATAGCTCCCCCATATTTTAAGCTGGATGATATCTAGCTTAACTATTGGGTACAAGACAATTGCAAATCGACCATTCCGAGGTTAGTTTTCCTTCCTTCTATCCTCCTCAAGCTCTGTGGGATGGCGACTTAGAAAATCTGCGCCCACATTCTGTTTTCCCGGAATATATTCAATAGTGAAGGAATATGGCTGAATCAATAATGACCATCTTAGTAAGCGAGTATTTGCATGACGTGAAGAGGCCAAAAATGACAGGGGTTGATGATCGCACTGGACCACAAATGGTTTGCCATACATTAGGGTTGAAACTTATTGATGGCCCACACCAATGCTAAACATTCCCTTTCTGTAGTAGAGGAATTCTTTTCTGCCGCGTTCAACTTGTGGCTGGCATAAGCAACAGGAAACAGTTCCTCATTCTGGGTCTGAGATTTTTGCAAAAGCGCGGCCCCAATTCCTACATTGCTTGCATCAGTCCGTACTATAAATTCTTGCTTCAGATCTGGTAACTTCAGAATAGGCCTACTAGTGAGTCTATGCTTCAATTCTGAATATGCATGCTCACACTCTGCCGTCCACTTTATTGTATCAGGTTTTCCTTTCTTTGTCAGATCCGTCAAAGGTGCACATAAGGTGTTGAAGTCTTTGATGTACTTTTGATAGAATCCTCCTAAGGATACGAACGACCTCACATCCTTTTTTGTCTGTGGTCTAGGTGCATTCCTTAACTTTTCTATATTTTTGGGATCAGGAGACATGTTTCCATGACAAATTGTATGTCCCAAAAATTCTAATTCCTGACATCCGATTACACACTTTGTTGGACGAGCAGTCAAACCTGTCTCTCTGAGTCTACCCAGTAACATTGATAGAGAATGTAGATGATCCTCAAATGTTTCCGTGGCTATGAGAATGTCATCCATAAAGTTGGTGATGTTAGAGTTGTTCAAGGGTTCCAGCAATTTCCTCATCATCCTTGAAAATACGCTTGGTGCGTTTTTCAACCCGAATGGTAGTACATTAAATTCGTAGTGACCATCCGAAGTGCTAAAAGCCAGCATGTGTCGGATCTCGGGTTTGACAGGAATCTGGTAATATCCCTTACTTAAATCGACCTTAGAGAAATATTTCGCAGTACTTAGCGTCGAGAACAGCTGATTGGTATCTAGTAATGGATCAGCTTGGGTTTCAGTGATCGCATTCAATTTCCGGTAATCGATACAGAGTCTGTGTTCTCCACTTGGTTTTCTCAACAGTACAACACTTGAACTGTAAGGTGATTCTGACCTGGAAATGATTTGTTCTTGCAACAGATAATCAATTTCCTCCTTCAATGCCTGTGCCTTGGCATATGGTATAGGGTAGGTCTTCATGCAGATAGGTGTTGGATCGATGACCTTCATATCATATGTCAATAAGTTGGTGCATCCTGGTTTATCAGTTAACACATCTGCATGTGTTTTAAAAACCTCTTTAACTTGCTCCCTCTGTTCCTGAGTTAACTGAGTACTAATTTTGACGTGTTCATATGTCTCAGTCGGTCTTAATGGATACTCTATTGAGGTAAGTGGTTCATGCTTCATTTTGGTTGCGATGGCCAGAGTCATCATATGAGCTACCTCCGTTGATGTCCTGTCATAATATTTCTTTAACAGATTAACATGGTACACCCTTTCTTTGCCTTTCTTGTCAATTTTGTAATTAGTCCTTGATATTTTCTCTAGCACGTTATATGGACCCTTCCAACCAATCTGCAGTTTGTTGTTACTGCTGGGCAATAGAAGAAGCACTTTTTCCCCAACCGCAAATTCTCTATCCTTTGCTTTCTTGTTATAGTATTCAGTATGTTTCTTTCTGGCTCTGCGAAGATTGTCATTAGCCAATTTCCAGCCCATTTTCAGTCGAGTGGTCAACTCATTTACATACTGAATTGATGAGGTGACACTTTCCTCTGCCTTCTCATCTGTCCAAATCCGCAGTAATGCTTCCAGTGGAGCTTTTATAGGCCGACCAAACAACAATGTGGCCGGTGCCATTCCTGTGGAATTGTGTGGTACTTCCCGGTATGCGAATAATGCAGCGGGTAAGTATACATCCCATGTTTCAGGTTTTTCACTTGCCAGCTTCCTGAGAATAGAAATGAGCGTACCATTGAACCGCTCGACTTGACCATTTCCTTATGGGTGATAAGGAGAGCAATGATAATGTCTGGCTTGAAAAATCCTGAACACTTCTTGGGTTAGCTTTCCCTTGAACTGGGAACCATTGTCCGTCAATATTTGATGTGGGAAGCCTAACCGGGTGAATATGGTCAACAATGCCTCTGCCACATGCTTAGAATCTATAGATGCCATGGCTACGGCCTCTCCCCACATAGAGCATGTATCAACTAGAGTTAAGATATAACTATTCCTTCTCTTAGTCCTAGTGAGGGGTCCAACAATATCCACTGCAACTCTCTTGAATGGAGTACCCATGATTGGCATTTCTCCTAGAGTTGCTGGTGCAGTCCCATGCTTGGGGGCTACACGTTGACACTCTGGACAAGATTTCACATATCGTTTGATATCTTCCGTGATCCCTGGCCAGTAATAGTGACAAGCTATCCGTTGACTTGTGGCACCCATTCCCATGTGCCCACTAAATGGAATAGCATGTGCGAGCTCCATAACTTTCTCCCTGTATGACTTTGGTACTACCAGCTGTCCATGTACTTGAGGTCCTGTACCAGCTTTTCTATACAGTAGTCCATTTTTCATATACAAGTCTCCTTTTTCTGGAGGGTTATGGGCCTTTGGCAATTTGCCAAAACAAGGCTTCAATGTGTCATCTTCTGATTGAGCCTGTTTCATCTGCTCTGGCTGAGTATTGTTAGGATTTTCCTCCTCGTTTTTGGTGCTCGACCTGGTCTGGACTGCTGCCAGGACAACAGGTTTTACTGGGTCACCCAAAAATACGTACCTACACCCCAATATCAGCGGGTATATAGGGTCATCTATCACTGCGGCTGTTATCACTCCTTCCACGTAGCGAGATTTCACATTGATCCTAGCTATAGGAAGTGTCATGGTTGCTGTTCCCTTAGTTGCCCCTTGTATTTCCACGGTTTCTGTGGTAATTTGATCAGAGTGCACTAGGGTTGAACTCACAACTGAGTCGAAATCCAGGCCGGTATCATATAAGCACATGACTCGATTGCCGTTCACGGTTACGAGCTCGCTCACAGGGGGATGACGGAGGCTATTCTGATTCCCTGTCAGTTCCATCATATCTGTCCTATTCCCTGTTGCTAAACATGCAGCGTGATGAGGGGTTTTCCTTCTACAATCTACAGTGTTGTGGTTGCTCATCTTACAAATTTTGCACCACTTATCTCCCTGTTTGTAGGGTTTCTTTTCCTGAGTCTGAGGGTTCTTGTCCTTATTATCACATCTTGGCTTATTTCTGTATGGATGATTTTTCTGGTCAAACTGGGTATTCTGCGGTGGTGGCTTATATCCTTCTACCTGCTTCTTTTTTGTTCCTACCAATTCAGCTTGAGCTGCTTGGTATCTCTCTGCACATTTCAAAATGTCTTCCAGCCTCTCTGCTCCTTGTTCCATAAGGAATTTCCTCATTTCTTGAGACATGGAATCTTTCACTTGCTCTAACATAACCATTTCTTTCAGATCCTCGTAGGTTTTCTGATACTTACCTAAACTACTCCATTTCAACAAATAAGTTTCTAGCCTAGCTGAGAACTGGTTATATGTTTCTCCAGGTAGAGGTTTAGAAGTTCTAAATTTCTTCCTATATGCCTCAGAGTTCTTTTCATACCGGATCAGTAAGGCTTGCTTTAGTATTTCATAATTTTCCTGATCTTCTTTGGGGAGTTTCAGAAACACATCATATGCAATACCTCTCAATCCCTGGGATAACTTTAGACTCCATTTTTCCTTTTCCAGTCCATATGTAGAGGCTAGCCTTTCATACCTATCCAGGTACGACTCAATTGCGTCCTCCTTTTCAACAAATAGATCTAGGTGGAAGTTCATGGCCCCATTTGCTGTGTTCTGAAAAGAGCTATTCGCAGAATGAGGTGAGCTATTACCATGGGTGATAGTCCCAGCCTGAAGTTCAAGATCAAGCTGTCTCATTTTCAGCTCATGGTCTCTCTCTGCTTGTAACCTCCTTTCTTCTCTCTCAGCTTCTAATTTCTTGACTTCTCTCTCCGCTTCTAATTTCTTGGCTTCTCTCTCCGCTTCTAATTTCTTGGCTTCTCTCTCCGCTTCTAATTTCTTGGCCTCTCTCTCTGCTTTTAATTCTAATTTCTTGGCTTCTCTCTCTGCTTCTAATTTCTTAGCTTCTCTCTCCGCTTCTAATTTCTTGGCTTCTCTCTCCGCTTCTAATTTCTTGGCTTCTCTCTCTGCTTCTAATTCTAATTTCTTGGCTTCTCTCTCTGCTTCTAATTGCTTTGCTTCTCTCTCGGTGTACTTTTCACATTCCGTCGTGACATACAGGATCAGAGCGTCACCATCCATGCCAAGCTCTTTTCCCACCTGCAGTGTAGCAGACCTAAATTTGACCAAGTCAGCCATGATGTATCTGTAGTCTAGTAGGGCAAGCGATCTTACTCAAACTAATTTACTACAATATAATTAACTTAGTTAAAATTAAAGTTAATTAAACTGACTTCACCATATATGAAACAGCTTTCTTTATCTGTACTCAATGGTACTCCTAAAAATATAATTATTTCCTACTATGTTAACTCTTTACAAAAATTTTCAAAAAATTTTTTTTTCTACACAGCAGAAATAGAAAGTTGGCTCAGGAATATCAAAGATATATCCCGCAGACGAGCCCCCACTGTAGCGGGAGGTTATTTAAAATTATTTATTATGTAAGAGTATGCCAGTAAAGAGTTCTGACCTTACAGGTAATACCACAGATTTAGAAATAAGCACTGGTGTATTGTTATCATAAAATTAGTCAGACTGTGAAAACCCTGGCCCAGTTGGTAAGAAGTATTACCAGGATTTAAGGTGTCTCCTCCCTGTGACTATCTTATGATTACTTATATTCTAGGGGATAAGTAAAATGTACATTCACTGAACCCACAAAATGGAAGAAGTGAATAAATCCTCAGGTACAGTTAAAACAGTTTAATAATTACACTAATATTCTATTACTGCTAGTTGGAACAGAGCATTGAAATATATAGAAAATAAAGTCACACAATTACTATTATTGTCTGTTTAGACTTCAAGATCTTAAATAATAAAGTTACTGAAATCACTGTTATTAGTCCTTTGAATTTAAGGAGAACTGTCATCAGTTGACTGAGTTTCTGTATGGTTAATTATTATTTTCAACTATTGGCTGTTTCACATGTATATATGGTCAGTGTCAAACAGGACACTTATCTTTCAACTTGACAATGCTGAAATCGAACTGTCCTTTGCTGATGTCAGACTTGGTAGGCCCAACAGTAGGGATGCCAATGACCAGTTGTAGTTCACTCTTTGGGGTCCTGCACTTTTGTGGGATTGCCTCTGATGAACGACACAGGCTTCTGATACTGGACAGTCTGGTTTGAGTTATTTCATGGAACCTGCATCATATCAGCCTTGGCTAGTATCTGGCTAGACTTGTAGCTGACTAGCACAGACGTCAGACCAGTCAGTCATCAGATGTCACCGTTATACAATCATAGTAAGTAAGGACATCATTTCAGTGATATAGCATTAATATTAACATTTCAATTAAGTGTAACTGACTAGCACATAAGTCAGACAAGTCAGTCATCAGGTGTCAAAGTTATACAGTCATAGCAAGTAACATCATTTTAATGATACAGAATTAATATGAACATATCCGTAATAAACATCATCTGGTTTACTCTGCTCCTATACATCCTTTTCTGATCTACAACTTGATCCTTCTAAATCATATCAAGTACAAATTCAAATACTGATGCTATCTTAGCAACTACCCAAAATTAATACATAAAATAAATAAAGTGAGTGACCACGTGATCAGGTTGCTTTCTACTGAAACTGGCTGTAGAACACTCCAGTTTACCAGCTGTAAATGGGTACAAAGTTGTGCGCTCGAACTAGGGAAGGCAAAGGCAGCGAGGAAGGGGACTAGTCACCTTAACCTCGTAAACTGGGATCTTCCACGAAGAAGTTTCTAACACTTCATTTCCCTATGACAATCTCTGCCAGGGGACTGCCTTTATCTTCGTAACCGATAAAGCAATATGATAAATATATCTTCATTAGGCTGTGGGGCTATTTGTGATTAATTTTTGTACAAGCAACAATCATCCACAATGCACATGTTTAGATCATATTAAAAATACAATACATTATATCAATTACTATTATACAGGCATATTTTGTGAATTCTATATGAACCTGAAATAACAAATATTATACACGGTAGTTATCATAATTTCGCTTACCCTCAGACTTCAGATACTGGACTTAAAAATGTTTCTGGCGATCCGCTCACAATTCATGGGTAGTGGCGAAACTCTGCCTCCAGTCTGTCTCAAACCTCTTTCGTTGTCTGTGTCTCAGTTTACCGCTCCGCTACTTATACGCATCACGCGGCCGTATCGGAGAGCAGTGACGTCACAGCCTAAGACTAGGCCTGAAAAATCTTTCCCGAACAGTGATTTCGGCCGATCTGTGCGTCGACTGAAATTTTGCCTTTCTCATTCTCGGCATATATAATATCCATATTGTTCCATCTTATCTAGTTTTATACAGTTGATAATTCTCTATCTTCCTATCCATGTAAATTCCCAAACTGTTATTTGTTGATTTTAATATTTAGAACAGAAGTGGGTTACACGCTTTTAGCGTAACTGTGGGCAGCCGAAATACGCATATATCTCCGTAAATGAGAACTTTCTACCGTTCCTTCTTATATGCAGTTATACACAATCCTTCCCTGTCCTGAAATGTAAAATCCTTTTCATACTGATTCCCGTCTGCTTTTATTTATCCTTGGCGATTTCCTCTGTCTGATACACATTTCGCTGATACGCCGCCATTTTGAAAGCGGTCAATCGATCGTTGACGGGTTTATAAATCTACCTGAAAACGTTTGCAATGACTTGAAACCAATTTTGCGACACCAGGTGTTCTTAGGAGACTCGTACTGTTTTTATTGATGCAGGCTGTAAGATCGTCGTAAATATAGTAGCACTCTAGGCTTGATTACCTAATGTAAACAAAGGTCACTGGCTACTGACTCTCAGGAAAATAAGATCAGGCTGGTGTAAAATATGAATGAATATTTTTATTTACTGTTTACACACTTTAATAACTTCAATCGGGTTCATAAGTACATATTCTTGTGTAATCTACTAACCAGTCTTTCCATGAAATATCACATAGCAAACCAGCCTTACAAGATGGTAACCACAAATTGACCTCTCTCATCCCGTGCTTAGGAACAACTCACTTAACCCCCTTCTCTCAAACCATCACTTGCGTCCTAACTACTGGGCAATTCTACCCCAAGTTCGATGACGTCATTTCTGAACACTTTAATTAAATCACTCATAGGATTTATGACTAGTGTTATTACACTAACTAGACACGCTCAAATACTTAGTGTTACATCTTGCTAAGTATTCTTACCCTAACTATAATTAGGTGGCAGCACCTAAGTGTTAATCCGACGTAACAGTCCTTACTGTCACAAACCTATCATTGCACTCATTGCAGCAGTATCTGCTATGAGACTCAAAGCTGCTCACCTCTCGTAAAGTTTTTCGCGTGCACTGGAAAAAACACCGAGTCCCTGAGTCATTCAGTAGCAGACCGTTTAAATATTTCACGAGTTCTTATAACACACTTCTCAATATGTCTCAAATCACTAGTTTACTGTACGAGGAATTCCATTTTTATCAGTCTTGTTGTTTGTTTGTTTTTTATTTTTTTTTTATTCTTTATTTTTTTTTTCTTTAATTTATTTTAAAAACATACTTTAATTATGATGATTATTGCAAATGTATGATGTTATATTACTTTTATAATGATAAATGCCTTAATAATGCTTAAAGTAAATGTGAGGATGAAATGATACAGTATACAGTATACATGATGAAAGAGAGAGAGAGAGAGAGAGAGAGAGAGAGAGAGAGAGAGAGAGAGAGAGAGAGGAAGGGTAGAATGTCAGACGGGCCTGCGTGCCCACTTCTTAACCCTTTGAAAATAAAGTTCGTTCGTTCGTTCGTTCATCGGGAATAGCAGTGACGTTGATACAACGGCCCATGCACTAAGTTGAGAGCACAATGTTACACAAAAATTCTATCGAACCCCTAAATAGGACTTTCAAAGATATAAGAGGCGACAATAGACTCATGAGTAGTGTGAACGTATTATTTGCAGGCCTGAACAATCTGTGTAGTGGCACTATACTCCAAATAGCTTGTTTGAAGAACTACATAATGGAGGCCACCATCCTGACAGGTTGTTGTAGCGGGGAGAAAGTCTGCATACCAAGAATCCCAATGGTTCCCTCCGATCTGTCTTTCAATTTTAAGAGACTCCAATTCCTAATTCTGTTTTTCAATGACCATTAATAAAGCCCACGGTCAAACGCTTCACGTGACCGGCGTCGATTTGAGCGATGAGTGCTTCTCACATGTTCAACTGTATGTGACATTTTCCCGAGTTAGCACACCGGAACACTTATACGTGTTGTCACTAAGTGACTGTTCTACCAATGTCGTCTACGAAGAAGCCCACACTTAGTTATTTTGTGTGTGTTAGAAGCACAAATCAATGCAATAATACAATTGAAGCCAAAAAAAAACTTAAACCTTCCTAAAACGATTCGCACCAAACCCGACTTGCACACATTCCGACAAAGACGCGGATTAAACCGGGTACGGCCGCTAATTATAGATATAGAAGTAAAATCAGTACATTTAGAAAATATAAATAAACAAGTATATGGATTGAACAAGCAGGAACACTCGAATAACTTACAACGTAACGGCCAGACAGCAGCAAGCGTTCTTTAACATAAATATTTTTTTTCATGGCTAATTCAAAAGTGATACCCCTCTCCCCCCTACCCACCCTCCCTCGCCCACAAATTTAAAAAAAAGGACAGAGATAACAGTCATGCTGAAAGAATGTTATAAAAATGTACACAATATATCCCACTTATAACTAAGAGATCACACCTCTTGTCAGGTTGCGACGGGATGTTGAATCTCGGAAATAAGTGATTAAAAAAGACATACAAAACATTACCATGTGCTATTTTAAGTAAAAGAGTTAGGGGAAGGCATTTAATTTACTTTTAAAGGGAAACAATTTAAGTATAAACAGAAATAAGAAATAAATAAAAGAATGTCATTAATTTTTTAAACTTATCAATTCATTATACAAAGTTATGTAAGGCAAAGAAGATTCTTTTATTTTTAATAGTTTATTTGTTAAATTGTTAACAAATTTTTTTCTTTCTAGGGTTTAGAGTAAAATAACATTAAATAATTGGAAATTTGATGCACATCTTAAAGTAATGAATACTTATATGCTCTGCTACTTGCAATGGTAATCCGCCATATATAAAATTGAAACTGTCGGAGATATGCACACCAAAATGTTTCATCGGCGCTAATTAGCGCACTTCGACAATCTTTAAAAACATTTTGTTACTTGCACGTTCTTCCTCTAACTTGGGAGCCGGAGTTGCTAAAAGGTATGGCGTTCGCCTCCAAGTCTAAAGGTAACGGGTTCGGTTCCCAGAACAGGGAATAGTTTGCTGAAATTTTTTTCATGACCACTGGGAACTACTATAGCACGTTTCACTAGCTTTGCCCAACTTCAAAATGCTATATCTCAGCGAATATATAACGCATATAAGTGAAATTTTGTGTGTGAATTTGAAATGGTATAGACCCTATGAATTAAATTTTTCATTAAAATGCGGCCATTGGTTTCAATTTTCGTCTCTTTGCGATATAATATAAAATCCTACTTGCCAACACACATCACACGCACACATATTGAAATGTCTACAGTAAATTATACGACCTCATTTGCACATTTTTGGTTTATCAAGCAATTGGCATGATTTTTGAGTGAAATTGCGCGAAATCGCACTTCTTGAACATAAAACAGTTTATATCCGGCGCAACGCACACATTGTCAATCAGAGGTGTGTCTACAAAAATTAGTGTGTGGTTAAGAAGGAAAAATGAGTCTGCGAGTACATTTTATGACATTACAGCAAATCACAAATAGGATTTTTAAGTATTTCTGCAATGAAGCTACTCGAGGAAAACTATATCATTCTATTTCAAACCCACAAAAGAGGACTATAAATTAATATGAAACAAATATAAAGGTATGTTATCAGGCACTCGCAGGAAATAAAGAAGTAGAACACCAGACAACAGAAAAACAACAGACATGAGTGGCTTACCCAGGATTTGAACACTGGACCTTTCACGCCTTGGGGATAAGCAAACGATCATTGCACCGCTGGATAGCGACATCTGAAATGTCTAATTCCAGTGTTTTACACACGAAAATTAGGCCAAGAGTGGTGGATAATTTTGACAGAGAATTGATCCGCAGAGAAATTTGCAATATGTTTCACAATAATGAGGCAGTGACTTTAAGGAAATTGAAAATTTGGTTAAGAAAGAATAATGACATTGATATTTCCAAATCTACGCTATGGAGGACTATTAGGAGTTTGGGATTCACTTTTAGAAAATATGTTGGTGGTAGAAACCTTATTTGTGAGAAGCCTCATATAGTTGCAATGAGAAGCAAATATTTACGCGAGGTCAGAGAAATGAGAAGAGATTGTTATGATTTTGTGTATTTAGATGAAACTTGGATCAATGCGCACCACAGTAATGAACGAGAATGGCAATCATCTGATGGAACAACTAAGAGACTAGTACCAAGCAGCAAAGGACAGCGCCTAATAATTGCACATCCAGGAAGCACCAATCATGGGCTTCTACATAATACTGAACTCATATTTGTTTCAAAATCCACAGATAATAGGGATTACCATGCAGAGATGAATGGCAAGATATTTCAAGATTGGATTGTGAATCATGTACTTCCTTCCTTGGATAGACCGTGGTGTTTGATAATGGACAATGCCTCATATCACAACGTTGTGGCACCAGAAGATAAAGTTTCTAATTCACCATGTATTAAAGATGTAATAAAGATTTGGCTGACCATAAACAACATTCCATTCAACGAAATGTCCATGAACCTGAATTACTTGGAATCGTAAAAAAAGACACAGCATACAAAGATATTTCACATAGACAAGGCAATCCATGAACATGGTCACAGATGTTTAAGATTACCTCCTTACCATTCTCACTTAAACCCAATAGAATTAGTATGGGCTAAAATTAAGGAACAGGTAGCAACAGAAAATAGAACGTTCAAATTAAAAGATGTTGAAATACTTATAAAAGCCGCCATCTCCAATATAGCCAGGGATTATTGGAAGAAAAGTGAGAACCATGTGTTACAAGAGGAAGAGGAATATTGGAAGAATGATGGTTTGTCCTTCATTCAGCCGAGATTGATTTTCAATTTCTCAGAGACATCTGATTATGATTCGGATGAAGTTTAATTTCTTTAAAGATGACCTTACCGTTATTTACAAGCACATTAGAGGAGCAACGTTCCATTATGATATTTATGAACCGCAAAGAGATGATACCCATTGAAATAATTAGATCAAGGAAGGTCCAGTTTGGTAGCGCATTAAATGTCAATGACAAACAATGTCACGAGTATTTCGCATGCAGATCATTTAAGAAATCATCTTCAACACGTATTCAATTGCAAACGTGATGGCCACATTATTGTAATAGTAGACACGCCTATGCCTAATCAATTCACAGAATCTGTGCATGAAGTGGTAAAATTTCTTTTCTCGATACACAATAATTAGTATGCCGACAAAGATCAAAGGATTTCATCCGTTTATGGGAACTGGACAAGATGTACAGATATAAAGTATATTTTTGTTGGGTCTAACCCAATATAACATCGTATGCAAAAAATGGCATTAATACGTTAGACGGTTAATCAGATAATTACATTTGAAGTTGGGCAAAGCTAGTGAAACGTGCTATAATATCATACTCCCCCCTGATCCGCTGTGTAGTGAAAACTAGTGCCCCTGGATCTATCTATACATCAAGGGGCTCTAGTGAAAACTGATGCCAAGCCTTCTCTGACAAGGGCGAAAAAATAAGAGGTCCCGTCTGCAAGTTGCGCAATTTAAAAATTCTTTGGCAGTTAATAATGATAAAGAGTAGGCCATACGGCCACTGCCATGGCAGAATTTACAATGGGATCCTCTCCGGTGCTTTAGAGTGCGTGCACTGTGCTGAGATCCTCCTTGTGATCTAAGGGAGGAGATCGGAGCACTGATGGAGTTGTCCGTGTACAATGAAGATGGTCCATAAAACCTAACAAACCAAAACAAACAAACCTCTCCTCCCTTGGAGTGTAGAGATTAGCCAGAGAGAGCGCCATGTTGTCCTGTAAGCTGCATTTCTTTTGGCCTGATTCCAGTCCAGTCCTCTGTCCTTCAGGGATTGTCTTATGTTGTCCTTCCAACGAATTCTGGGTCGTCCTGGAGAACTGGATCTTTGGCTATTGGTTTCCCATATCAGTCGTAATGGCCGATCTTCTCCAATCCTGCAAACGTGGCCAAACTATTGTAACGGAATGTTCCACTCGGGTCTGAACAACCTGTATTTCAAAACATCCCAGAAAACGGGTCTACGGCCAGCGCTATTGTAAATACGCTTACTTACTTACTTAGCTGTTCCCCTTCTACCGTGAGGTGTAGAGGTTTGGAAGAAAGAGCGCCAGACTATCCTATCGGCTGTCTTCCTTCTGGCCTGGTTCCATTCTAGTCCTCTGTCCTCCAAAGATTGTCTAATGTTGTCCTCCCAGCGGACTCTGGGTCGTCCTGGGGTCTGGATCCCTGGCTCTTTGTTTCCCATGCTTAATGTAAATGCGCACAGACATAAACATAACAAAGGAAGAGAAATAGCGGTTAAAGAAAAACGCATTCGTAATGAAGTTTTTGTTTTTGGATGTATGTCGGCTTTATTTAGTGACTTTAGCAATTTACTAGTGGGTCCTCCAAACACCAAGAAATGTTTAACCCGTCAGCTACTAAATTCGTTGCTGCTAAAGTACTGTGTTGTTCTAACTTGGATTAGTTGATTCTCGACTTACGTGATTCTTCTTTAATTATCATCATCTTCGTACACTCGCAGACGTCTACTTGAATGTTTTATAGAAAGCAGTAGTCAGCTTGAGGCTATTGGAATCTCCGTAGAGCTTTTCCACGGATGGTACTGGTGTCGGCCATATGTGTTTTCTCTGTTCCACATATACAGGACATCTTTGAAGCAGATGTTTAGCAGCCATTTTATCAGTGTCACAGCTAAACTCATCGGTAGTTCCTATCTTTTCACAAGACAGGGATCCCCACAAATAAAATTAGCTACTGAATGGTCTATTAATTATTACGTGTGGGCCATACTGCATATAATCTAACTGAAATATTCCTAAAGTAGTAGTCTTAGTGAGAAACAAAGTTGTGAAATAAAAAGAGAGAACGTCGATTTCTTAATCTAATCTGAAGTAAGAAAATAAAAGTGGAGTCAGAAAATGATGTGCAGTTGTCGCTTTCAGAAATTGTACAAAGAATAAAACTGTTGGTTGATGAGACAAAGTATCAAGGGGTATAACAATTCGCTTCAATGTATTCTGATAAACATGTTTAAAAATTCTTATAGTAAAAGTGTTGTTATCTACCAAATAATGTTTTCTTTATGACATCATTCATTAACCTGTTTGTGACGTTAGTCCTGTTCATTCGGTCCATTGTCTTTTCTGCCCATCATCATAGTTAAATAAATTCTCCACGAAATGACCTAGAATATAGTCAACATTATGGCCTCATGGACACCCACAAGATAAATATCCTCACATTACTAAATTTCTTAATGAAAGTGTGAACCAGTGAAACAATCGTGCAACGTTTGCTGGAAAATACGGAAACTTCACACTTGTGCACACTGTGGCAGCTAAATTCAAAACTCCCTGAAAGAACACTTATGCCCTTCTCTTCATTATTGTCATGGTGCATTGTTGACTTTATTATAAATATTAACACAGGCTTTTCGAGAAACTACGGACACTGTACTCATTACCTTGTTGTAGAGCCCTTTTCGTAGGCCTTTACAGTCATTTACAGATGAGGGTAGTCTCATATTTTTTAATATGTGGTCCAACTTTACGCACCAACTTATGTCGGTGTTAGTGTTAGTAAATGTCATCTGTCACGCACGCATATGCACAATTTGGTGTATGGTAATTCGGGCGCGCTTGTATCCAAACAAGCCAGATGACGTCGAAGCGTGTATGAAGCAAGCCGCATCTCATATCCAGACATGGAGTCTGTTGATTTCTTTATTGTGTACCCATCATTTGGGGCTAGTGTATTTCTGGGACATGACTTCTGAATAGAAGCCATTGTCGGCTTACTCATTACGTAAGTCAGAACCAGGCGTTGTTATAATTGAATATATTTTCATGATTTTTAGTGACTGTATCCGGCGTTGGCATCTAGCTAGTCCCTTCTCGTTAAGGGGTTAAAATGGATCAACCCGATGCTGCACTGAAGCTTTCCTAATGTTTTAAAAGATTTTTAATGCTCCGTCAGTTCGGCTAATTGATATGAATTAGTGGAGCGCCGTCATACGTGACACGGCGATCAAGAGAGAGATGAATCAAGTATTGTAATTAACTTTATGCTGTCTTCTCAGACAGAACGTATGCAGTGATCTATAATGTTGGAAGGTACCAGAATCAATATGTACCAGGGAAATGTTACAGGACAGGGTGGAAGTAGATATACGAAGATTTGTTGTACGGATGACCTTAGAAGTTTTGTTCGGCGACGCAAGGTCAAACCGTTAGATCATTGAATGAACTTGGATACTGCAAGTAATGTAATTTATAAATATGAGCCATATGTTTTTGAACTGTGAAACCATTAATGCAAGTACTGTTTTTCCTGTCTTTGCTCGTCCACGTATTTCGTCCAAATAAAATGTTGTTGCAAGTCGACATAACGAGTTCGTCCATACCAGTATTGGCACTTGTTGGTGTGCCCGATTGTTATTGAAGTTACAGGAGTTCACCTTCCTGTGGAAAGACATTCGCGTTTTAACTTCAAGCTAGTAGAATCGCCCGTGTTAGATCGTTGACATTTCGACACCAGCGACATCCTCTGGTCAGCGGTGTCCACCCAAGAAAAAACGACTCTAACAGAAATGGTGGAACCAGTGTGTTTTGGAAACTACGATTTTCAAGTAGGGAACGTTCTAACATTCAAATAATTCGATTGAAGAGAAATAACTCCATTTTCGAAAGGAAACGTAAGCGTACTCTTCCAATCAAGACGACGGTTGTCTCAAGGTCAAGGACGACGTTGGACATCATCTTTAAGTTGCAACATCGGACACTGTCATAGTGTTACATACATTGTTTTACAAGGCTCATGCATACAGTCCCGGATGCGAGGGATATCCTTTTTTATTCGTTTGAGATAAGTAAAAACGTCGTGTTGTTATTACACCGTTTTACGTTCAGCTGTGCTTTTCTGCATCTTATCTCGTAATATGTCCACTGCTTCTCTATTTATGTTTCATTTTCAATGTTCAATGTTTTTAGCGGGAGGTAGGGTTTGGAGTCTCACGAAGGATACATCCCAGTTTCACACCAGGGCCTTCGTGACTGTTCTATAGGAATTATTTTGCAGACTTCCCTCAGTGGAATGTTCCTACGCGTGAGCGTAGAAGGATTCTAGGTCCACTGTTTCCGGTGGTCTGTAACACCTGACTGTTTAGCTGTTCCGTCAAGTTTTAATTGTTGTTTTCGTAGTTATTTGTATTCGTACTTTAGTTCTATGATGTATTTTGTTTGTACATTACGTCCTTCTCACCTGGCTTTCGTTCAGTTTTTTACACCATCCATGTTTATACACTGTATTGTCAATTGTCTTGTGTAAGTTTTTATCGCATATTTCATTGCATTCTTTGCAACATTATCTCTTAATTTTTCCATTTTTTATTTTGGTTGATTTATGCGAACGTTTTCAGTCGTTTATTATATCTTGTCTTCTCAGTATTGTTGCTATTGTCTGTCACGTTTTTGCTTTTATAACATTTCATTGCATAAATTACTTTATTAATTATTAATATATTTGACTATTATATGACAATAATTTACCGTTCTAGGACAGGAACGAAGACCACTTGGTATAGTAACACTTTTAAGTAGAATTATCTCATAATAATATTGAATAATGTCTACCTTAGCTTATTTTATTAAGCAGGCTAAGGCGCTTAATATACCTCCTGAAGAGATTAGAACATTCGCTATGGCGGAATATAGAAAAGCTCAAGAAATAGACGCTGAACAGAGAAAGCTAGAAACTTTAAGATTAGAAAATTTGAAATCTGATGCTGTGGAAGATGAAAAGAAGAGGAAATTTATGGCTGAGGAAGATGTGAAAAAAAATGAGGTTAGCCGCTGAACTGGAAGAGGAACGATTTCAGCGTGAGGCAGAACAGAAAAGATTGGAGGCTGAAGAAAAATTTAGATTTGATGCTGCAGAAAAAGAAAGGCTACTTAAAATTGAAATGGAAGTTAAACAAAAGGAAATGGAAGAAAGAAGATTAATAGCTGAACAAAATACAAAAAGACTTCAGCTTGAGACAGAAGAGAATGATAAGAAACGGCAGCATGATTAGAAACTTGCCGAATTGAAATTTGATAGAATAAGATTGTCAAGTGAATGTAATACACAAAAGACTCAGGAAGGCCAGTCTTCATCTAGACATGAGAATTTTAGAGAGGTTCATCTAAAATTGCCAAAGTTTAACCCACCATCCGACGATGTGATATTCTTTTTGGACAGATTTGAGGCTACATGTAGGTCGTACAATTTGGATAAAACACTATATTGTACCCACTTATCCAGAATACTTACAGGAGAGGCAATGGCAGTTTATCACACTACTAGCGCTGTAGATAAAAATAATTATGACGCTCTCAGGGCCGCCCTTCTAAACAAATTTCAAATGACAGAAGATCAGTATAGGATGAAGTTCAAGTCTATGCTCCCACAATCTAGTAAGAACTTTGATGATTTTCTTTCTCAAATACGTCTTACCTTGGAAAGATGGATCGAACTGTCCAAGGTAGAGAAATCTTATAATGGTATTTTCGACTTATTACTACGCGATAAAGTTTTATCAGCAGTAAGTCCTGCATTTCTTGCGTTTTTACATGAACGTAAGCCTTCTAATATAAAAGAAATGTCAGAAAATTGCAAAAATGTCTGCACCGCTCATCCTAACATGGATATCAGCAATGCTCAGATTAAGGATGACTTACCTGTTGCTTTCGCTATGCAACATAACAATTTCCCAAGATATCGGTCGATGAGAAGCGATAGAAATTTTCATAGGGGAAGTAATAATAATTTTAACTTTGGTCATTTTCAAAAGGGGAAACAATACCAACAGTCTGCTCCATTTAATATGTCCTGGGACCAATCTCACGGATCTCGAGATTTTGGTAACGACAATTCTAAATATAATCAAGGGAATAATAATAAACAACATTGGAGATCTAAATCACATCATCCTGAAAATAGACATAGATTTATGAATAAATCATTTAGCCAACATCACAACAGTGATAACTTTCATTGGCGTACACATCCAAATTTTAATGATAGCAGAAATGGTAATTATAGCAATTTTAATGACAATAGTCAAAATCGATCGCGACGTAGAGATAGATCGTCGTTCAGGCCACGACAACATTCCAATGCTGCTTCACTTGAAGCACAAACTAACAAAGATAAGGACAATAATGTTAATCAACATAATGCTATGTCTTGTATCGATCTCGAGCAGGTAAAAACATGTCAAGAATGCTCAACGCTATTCCAGCCCAAGGCGATCACGACGCTGATATGCGGGCACATTTTACCAAGTCTACCAGCAGTTTGTACAGCTACTTCTGCATCAGTTCACCATGGAAAGGGGTGTTTAAAATTTAATAGAGGATACGTCAACTCTATTCCTTGCTCTATTTTGTTTGATTCAGGTTGCAGTACTGTAGGAGTGCGGAACTCTCTGATCGACCCCTCCTTTGCCACTGGCAACGTGGTCAAGTGCGTCACATTCGGGGGCACTGTGGAAACCTTTCCTACAGCCATCATTAATTTACATACACCTTTCTTTTCAGGGAAGATCCATGCCTGCCTTCTTCAGAATCCAGTTAGCGATGTGATAATTGGATGTATACACGGTATAAAAGAGTGTACCCCACAGCAGATTGATGAATGGGAAAAGCGACATATTCATGCTGCAAATGCAGTGGTTACCAGAGCGCAAGCTACTGAGTTGTCGCGTGAATCAACTTCTGAACCTACGGTTCATACTGGTAATGATGATGATGATTCTCCTATCTCAAGAGAGCTGTTTGCTAATTTACAAAAGAATGATAATTCCTTACAGAGATTTTTTCAATTGGTGACTAAGAGAAATAATAACAACGTAATTGCAAAATTCTAAACACCAATTTGCTCTTAAAAAGGGTATTTTAGTTAGATTGATAGGGGAAACAGATTCATCTTTACGTTCACAGATTCTGGTCCCGTCTTCTATGAGAGCTAGGATATTACGACATGCTCATGACTCTCAATGTGCAGGTCACATGGGGTTTTCACGAACCAAATCTAGAGTGCTATCCGCATTCTATTGGCCTGGCGTTCATAGAGATGTTAATCTTTATTGTCGTTCCTGCGTGACATGCCAGGAAGTTAAAGTAAGGGGTCCATATCATGATGCTCCTATCCAAGCTGCGGACATACCTACTAGACCATTTGATAAAATGGCGATTGACATCATTGGTCCTATATTGCCATCTGCAAGAGGACATACACATATTCTTACTTGTATTGATATGTGTACGCGTTGGCCTGAGGCCATACCTCTTAAGAACACCTCATCTGCCAGTGTTGCAGAAGCTTTGATGTTAAGCTTTTCGCGAATTAGTTTTCCGCGTAAGATCCTATCGGATCATGGTGTCCAGTTTATTTCCGAATCCATGTCACAGGTCATGAAGACATTGAGTATAGATAGATCTCTCAGTTCAATATACCATGCCATGTCCAATGGGTTAATTGAGAGACAGAATAGGACACTTAAGCAGTTGTTGGGTAAGATGACTCAAGATCACCCTCAGAATTGGGACCGAGTCCTGCCCACTGCTCTGTTTGCGTACCGTGAGGTGAAAAATCAAGCCACTGGGTTTTCTCCCTTCCAGTTAGTTTTTGGCATACAACCACGCGGACCTGTGTCTTTAAGCCACGATTTATTGGTTGAAGATAATATACCAGAGGAAACACAATCCTCATATGAGTATGTGATCTCTTTGAGAAAGAGAATAATAGATGCTTGTAGGTTAGCTACTGCATCATCCGAAGAGGCAAAAGAAAAAGCTCGTCTATTTGCAAACAGGTATAAACGTCTTCGCCAGGTTATTCCTGGAGACGAAGCTTTTGTTTTACTGCCTACTCATAACAATCGTCTACTGATCACATGGAGAGGTCCTTTTAGGATCGTCTCAAGAATATCCGATGTTAAATACATCGTCGATATTAACGGCAAACACAAAACCTTTCACATTAACATGTTGAAGGAGTATTATTCACGTCCTGATTATCTACAATCAGTATTTCAAGCGACTGACGATCCTACTCCTCACATTCACAACTATACTAATTTGTCTGTTATACAAGAAGAAGAGTCTTCTTTTCAAGATGTACAATTGCCCATACCAGTTGTACCACTTCATTCCACTGAAAACTGGAATGATGTCACTATTTCTTCTTCTCTTTCGGCTGATCAACGACAGCAAGTTTCATCACTACTTCAAACGTATGATAATGTTCTCACTGACATTCCAGGTCATACGGCAGCTATTCAACATGATATTCTTCTAACTGATGAAACACCTATCCGTATTCGTCCATATCCCATACCTTTACACTTTCGTGATAAGGTCGAAAAAGAATTGGATGAGATGCTTCGATTAAACATAATTGAACCATCGTTGTCACCATATGCTTCATCTATGGTGATAATTAGAAAGAAAGATAACAATATTCGTCTATGCGTAGACTACAGAAAATTAAATAAAGTCACACAATTTGACGCAGAACCTTTGCCACTTTTAGAAGATTTATTAGTAAAATTATCTCATTCTACTTTCTTCTCTAAGTTTGATCTGTCAAAGGGCTATTGGCAAGTACCATTGACAGAAAGGGCAAAACCACTCACTGCTTTCTCGACACCTCGGGGCCTAGTCCAATGGAATTTTATGCCATTTGGGTTAGTGAACGCTCCTGCAACGTTCGTGCGCATGATGCGTCGAATTCTATCTCATCATCCCAATGTCATTGCGTACATAGATGACATTTGTCTTTTCAGTGACTCATGGGAAGAACATTTGAAAGGATTAAACTCATTACTGTCCACGTTACAATATCATAACTTAACTGCTAAGCCATCAAAGGCATTTGTGGGTTTCCAAGATATTTTCTTTTTGGGTCACCGTATTGGTCGCGGTATGTTATATACAGAGGACAGTAATGTCTCTAAAATCCTTAATATCTCTACACCTAAAACAAAGAAACAAGTGCGATCTCTGTTGGGGCTAATACAATATTATGGGAAATTCATACCACATCTTTCGTCCATTACTGCTCCTTTCTCTTCATTACTTAGGAAAGGTGCAGCTAACATGATTCGGTGGTCTAACGAACATCAAATCGCGTTGGATATCATAAAGAAATTTTTTTTCTGATCCTCCTGTTTTAAGGTTGCCTGATGCGAATTTACCATTTGTCTTACGCAGCGATGCTTCTAATTACGGCGTGGGAAGCGTGTTACTACAAGAATATAATGGCACCTTGCATCCAGTTCTCTATGTATCACGGAAGTTAACTCCAACAGAGCAAAATTACTCAGTCCTTGATAAGGAACTTCTTGGACTTGTTTGGTCAATAACAAAACTCCAGAGATATCTGCTTGGATCACACTTTATTGTGGAATCAGACCAAAAAGCACTTACTGCTCTCAACACGAAAGATGTGAAATCAGCCAAATCGACTAGGTATGCGATCGCACTCCAGCCATATAGTTTTACAATAAGATCCATTCCTGGTACGCATAATGTTCTCGCTGACATTTTGTCGAGATGTCCGAATGAATCAAGTTAACAGCTACGCACTACAGACAACTGAACTTCGACACTGACAGTTCGTCGATTGTAACTTTTTACGTGTGCTACCTCGATTATAATAATCATTAACATTCAGTCAAGTGGAAATCTACAATGATTATGTATTAAAAGAACATGGAACGTTGAAGTACATTACTATATTTGTGAAAATAACATTCACTTACTTATGATATTGAAGAGAGAATAACGTTGGAAAGGGATTATATTTTCTCACCGAAATAACATTGCGAACACTTGGTTGTTTTTCATGGAACGGAACTTGGTATATTTTAACCGTTTCCTAACAGGACAATGGAACTTTCTTAATCTGGGAAATTTAATGACATTGTTATTTTTTAAATAAATAACTCGGTACATTGGTAACTTTGATACTTAGTTAATTAGTATAAGAATTAATTTAGGTAACTATGAAATATTTAATTAGATTGTCGACATTTAATATTTATCACTCTTTAAGAGCAGTGATTTAACATTAGTACTTTAATTGCTACCACAAAGGAACTTTAGAGACACGGTTAAGTGTGTTGATCTATACATGTGTTTAAATTGTATTCTTTCATTTTTTCACTTGTCATTTTTAAGACATATCCATCACTTTTCTGTTTATTCATTGGTTTTTACATTTCTTTTTATTTGCATTTCTATTCGGTTTAATTCATTATTTCTATATGTGATTTTACTTCATTTACCACATTGTACCAAAGGTGGTCTATTGTGTGTGTATGCTTTTGTGCATACCTTTTGTTTATTTGAGTTGACTTAAATTTCATATTTTATGTTTTAATGATTCTATGTCATGTTATATTAATATTATATGATTATGTACACTTAAATCACCTCTAGTTGCGAGTAGTAAAGAAAAAAAAATTAATATAATTAATTTTTTTGGGGGGATTGGTAAGGAATATGTAGAGCCCTTTTCGTAGGCCTTTACAGTCATTTACAGATGAGGGTAGTCTCATATTTTTTAATATGTGGTCCAACTTTACGCACTAACTTATGTCGGTGTTAGTGTTAGTAAATGTCATCTGTCACGCACGCATATGCACAATTTGGTGTATGGTAATTCGGGCGCGCTTGTATCCAAACAAGCCAGATGACGTCGAAGCGTGTATGAAGCAAGCCGCATCTCATATCCAGACATGGAGTCTGTTGATTTCTTTATTGTGTACCCATCATTTGGGGCTAGTGTATTTCTGGGACATGACTTCTGAATAGAAGCCATTGTCGGCTTACTCATTACGTAAGTCAGAACCAGGCGTTGTTATAATTGAATATATTTTCATGATTTTTAGTGACTGTATCCGGCGTTGGCATCTAGCTAGTCCCTTCTCGTTAAGGGGTTAAAATGGATCAACCCGATGCTGCACTGAAGCCATCCTAATGTTTTAGAGGATTTTTAATGCTCCGTCAGTTCGGCTAATTGATATGAATTAGTGGAGCGCCGTCCTATGTGACACGGCGATCAAGAGAGAGATGAATCAAGTATTGTAATTAACTTTATGTTGTCTTCTCAGACAGAACGTATGCAGTGATCTATAATGTTGGAAGGTAACAGAATCAATATGTACCAGGGAAATGTTACAGGACAGGGTGGAAGTAGATATACGAAGATTTGTTGTACGGATGACCTTAGAAGTTTTGTTCGGCGACGCAAGGTCAAACCGTTAGATCATTGAATGAACTTGGATACTGCAAGTAATGTAATTTATAAATATGAGCCATATGTTTTTGAACTGTGAAACCATTGATGCAAGTACTGTTTTTCCTGTCTTTGCTCGTCCACGTATTTCGTCCAAATAAAATGTTGTTGCAAGTCGACATAACGAGTTCGTCCATACCAGTATTGGCACTTGTTGGTGTGCCCGATTGTTATTGAAGTTACAGGAGTTCACCTTCCTGTGGAAAGACATTCGCGTTTTAACTTCAAGCTAGTAGAATCGCCCGTGTTAGATCGTTGACATTTCGACACCAGCGACATCCTCTGGTCAGCGGTGTCCACCCAAGAAAAAACGACTCTAACACTTGTACTTGAGGGAACGTTATACTCAGACAATTCGTACAAGGTGACAAGACTAGACACACAGAAAAATAATGGATTTCAGATAAATGTAATATAAAATAATATGTATCTCTAGCAGGTAATCATGACCTCAGAATCTCCTTAATCGATATCCAATGTCCCCACTTTGAGGGCTCACAAGGCACGTTCCTAGCGTGAGCTAAACATAAAGTTGACGATGAACAAAGATTACTTCTAGTAGGTAAACACCTGCACGATCAAATGATAGTCCCTGTGTTTTGTTGATAGTCATGACAAAAGCTAAAATCACAGGAAACTGAAGGCGTCGCAAAATGACAGAAAAGCTGGTATTGTTTGGCTGTAAATTGATGCGTGGAACGAAAACTCCTACATTTTAATTTCTGCATGTGATCAGCGTCGGATTATTGATTAGGCCCACACTAGACACGGACCTAGGACCCCAGGCTACAGGGGCCCTCACAAAGAAAACAACGGAGAAATATTTTGTTAAGAAAATGTGCGGGCCCAAAACAATTTTTAAAAGTTCAATGCAGTTAGTTTTTTCCGATCTAAAATAAATAGTTAACGGTCGGTAATAATCAAATAGTTTAAAAAAGTAGTTTTATCAAATATTGTAATGACGTTTTTATTATATACTGTACTGATAAATTCCAAGGCGTTAAGTTGTGCAAATGTTTTTTTTTTCTTCGCTAAAAATAACGTGACTGATTAGAATATTAAGTTTGCATTCTTTAATTACAACAAATCCAAATTTTTAATCTTTAAAACCCTCAAATGTCAAACATGACTAAATTCGCTTTGTTTACTTTGTGTGAAAGCGGACATGCTTCATCGTATCGATTTTCAAAACATATTCAACGTTTTTTTTTTTTCAATAAATGGGTATTATAAATATTTCTCTATGATTTTCTGATGTTTGTCTGGGTTAATAAATTAATTTTGTTGCATATTATTCTATATTATTAAAAACATTTATCTGAAATCCATTATTTGTGTGTGTGTCTAGTTTTACCTTTTATAAGATTGGAGAGGGACCCCAAATATCTTAATAGCCTAGAGCCTCCGAGGTTCTTAATCCCTCCCTGACTGTGCTGATATTGTTTTGTATTTTTGAAAAGTTCAGACCTGTATCTTTAGTATTAACAGACTGTAAACGTTTAAAACAAAAACATGACAAGGTATTTGGTGGCTCTTTTAATTATGATAAAAAAATATCAAACTGACCATGTCTTGACCGGTTACTTGCGAAGAAATCCGAATAAATAAGATTTTTGTGACCTCTATATTATTATCATTATTTTCTGTTGTGTTCCTTGTGGAGCATAGAACCACCACTACAGCTGGTACCCTTGTAGGAAGCCTGTACCAAACAGTCACGTGATTTATGAAGTGGTCTGTTCTATTGTAATAAGTTTGACATGATGATGTTGCCAGCCTCATGTACCACCTCATATTAGTCACCTTGTACGAATTGTCTGAGTATAACGTTCACTCAAGTACAGGGTAATGAGTACTGTTTCCGTAGTTTCTCGAAAAGCCAGTGTTAATATTTCTAACAAAGTCAACAACGCACCATGAAAATAATGAAGAGGAAGGCATACGTGTTCTGGCAGAGAGTGTTGAATTTAGCTGTCACAGTGAACAAGTGTGAATTTTCCGTATTTTCCCGAAAACGTTGCGCGATTCTTTTACTGGTTACAAACTTTCATTAAGAAAATTCGTAATGTGAGGATATGTATCTTGTGGGTGTCCATGAGGCCATAATGTTGACTGTATTCTAGGTCATTTAGTGGAGAATTCGTTTAACTTTGTGATGATGGGCAAAAAAAATGTAACAAATTAAAAGGACTAACGTCCAAACAGGTTAATTAATGACGTCATAAAGAAAACATTATTTGGAAGATAACAACATTTTTACTATAAGAATTTTTTAACATGTTTATCAGAATACATTGAAGCGAATTGTTATACAGCTTGATTCTTTGTCTCCTCAACCAACAGTTTTATTCTTGATACAGTTTCTGACAGCGACAACCCCACGTCATTTTCAGACTCCAGTTGTTTTTTTCTTGATTCAGATTAGATTACGAAATCGACGTTTTCTCTTCATTTCACAACTTTCTTTCTCACTAAGACTACTACTTTAGGAATATTTCAGTTGGATTATTTGCAGTATGGCCTACACGTCTGTATTAATAGACCATTCAGCAGCTAATTCTATTTGTGGGGATCCCTGTCTTGTGAAAAGATAGGATCTACCGATGAGTTTAGCTGTGGCACTGATAAAATGACTGCTAAACATCTGCTTCTAAGATGTCCTGCATATGTGGAACAGAGAAAACGCATATGGCCGACACCAGTACCATTCGTGGAAAAGCCCTACGGAGATGCATATAGCCTCAAGTTGACTACTGCTTTCTATAAAAACATTTAAGTAGACGTCTGAGAGTGTACGAAGATGATGATGATTAAAGAAGAATCACGTAAGTCGAGAATCAGCTTATCCAAGTTAAAACAACACAGTACTTTAGAAGCAATGAATGTAGTAACTGACGGATTAAACATTTCTTGGTATTTGGAGACCCACCAGTAAATTACGAAAGTTACTAAATAAAGTCGCCGTACATCCAAAAACAAAAACTTCATTACGAATATGTTTTTCTGTAACCGCTGTTTCTCTTCGTTTGATGTATTTATGTCTGTGCGTATTTACAATAGCGCTGGTCGTAGACCCGTGTTCTGAGATGTTTTGTAATACAGGTTGTTCAGACCCGAGTGGAACATTCCCAGTTACGATGGTTTGGCCACGTTTGCAGGATTGGAGAAGATCGGCCACTACGACTCATATGGGAAACCTATAGCCAAAGATCCAGATCTCCAGGACGACCCAGAATTCGTTGGGGGGACAACATAAGACAATCCCTGAAGGACAGATGACTAGACTGGAACCAGGCCATAAGAAGTGCAGCTTACATGACAACATGGCGCTCTCTCTGGCTAATCTCTACACTCCAAGGGAGAAGAGGTTTGTTTGTTTTGGTTTGTTAGGTTTTATGGACCATCTTCATTGTACACCGACAAATTCAGTGCTCCGACCTCCTCCCTTAGATCACAAGGAGGATCTCATCACAGTGCACGAACTCTAAAGCACCGGCGAGGATCCCAATGTAAATTCTGCCATAGCAGTGGCCGTATGGCCTACTGTTTATAATTATAAACTGCCAAAGAATTTTTAAATTGCGCAACTTGCAGACGGGACCTCCTATTTGTTTGCTCTTGTCAGAGAAGGCTTGGCATCAGTTTTTAATACGCAGCTGATCATGGAGGAGTATGATATTAGTAGTTCCCAGTGGTCATGAAAAAAATTTCATCAAAACTGTTCCCTGTACTGGAACCGTTTCCTTTAGACTTGGAAGCGAACGCCACACCTTTTAGCAACTCCGGCTCCCAAGGCAGAGGAGGAACAAGTAACAAAATGTGTTTAAAAGATTGTCGAAGTGCGCTTATTAGCGCCGATGAAACATTTTGATCTGCACATCTCCGACCACTTCAACTTTGCGTTTGGGAGAGTACCATTGAAAGTGGCAGAGCATATAAGTGTTCACTACTTTAACATGTGCTTCAAATTCCATATTATTTAATGTTATCTTGCTCTAAACCATAAATAGAAAATAATTTGTTCACAATTTAACAAATTAACTAATAAAAATAAGAGAAACATTTATGCCTTATATAATTTTATGTAAGAAATTGATAAGATTAAAGAACTTATGATAATCTTTTATTTAATTTTTATTGTTTTTAAATTTAAATTGTTACCCTTTGAAAGTAAATTGGATGCCTTCCCCTATTTTCCTTATCTCTGCTACTTAAAATTTCACATGGTAAAGTTTTTTTGTTTTTTTTCACTTATTTCCGAGATTCAACATCCCGTCGCAACCTGACAAGAGGTGTGATCTCTTGGTTAGAAGTGGGGTATATTGTGTACATTTTTATAAGATTCTTACAGCTTGACTGTTATCTCTGTCCTTTCTTTTAAATTTGGGGAGGTGGGGTGGGGGGGGGGGGGGATTTCACTTTTGAATTAGCCATGAAAAAATTTATTTATGTTAAAGAACGCTAGCTGTTGTCTGGCCGTTACGTTGTAAGTTTATTCGAGTGTTCCTGCTTGTTCAATCCATATATACTGTTCAAAAAAAGAAACGCAACATTATTGCAACCACATTTCAAACTTGTACCAACATTTTATTTTACGGAATTAATGTTTCAATCTTGGCACGAAGAAACTTTCAGACTTTAACAATGAAATGATGTTCATTAAATTTGGTTTGGACTTTTATTCTTTGCGACTGAGGCCTCCGTTTCAGTAAGGTGTATGGCCTCCTCTGGCCTCTATCAGAGAACGACATCTCCTTGACATGGATCCGATTAGCCGTTGGATCTGTTGTTGTGGGATGGCTGCCCACTCTTCCCGCAGTGCAAGAGACAACTGTCGGAGATTGCCTGGAGCCACGTCTCGCTCGCAGTCTTCTGTCGAGTTCATCCCATAAGTGTTCTATGGGGTTCATATCTGATGACATGGCTGGTCACGGAATGGTCTGGACGTTGTTGTCAGCGAGGAACTGGGTGGTGAGTTGTGCCACATGAGTTCGAGCGTTATCCTGCTAAAAAATCGACACTCGTGCAATCAGAAGTGGAAGGACGTGAGGACGAAGAATTTCAGCGACGTATCGTTTGGAATTCAGGCGTCCTTCAATTTGCACCAGGTCACTTCTTCCCATGAAGTTGATCGCCCTCCACATCAGTTCACCTCCACCACCATGTGGAGCAGCCTCATCAACGCTGTTCTGGGCGTAGCGCTCATGGACTTTGTGGTAAACTCTTCTCCGTCTATCGTGTCGCTGGAGCACAAAAAAATGATTCATCACTAAACCAAACCCGTCTCCAGTCATTCCCAACGGTCGATTGACGATGCTGGTTCGCCCAATGCAGTCGGTTCTGGCGATGCCGGTCCGTAAGAACAGGACCTCTGTAGGGTCTTGTAGCGAAAGGTTTTTCTAGTATGATAATAGTGGTAGATAAGAAGTAGAATCTTTCTCCAGAAAGGATGAAGTTCCAGTGCCCGAGAAGTACACTGGTATCACAAGTGAGTTACAGCTGTGAATACTCTGAGTTGGACAATAGATTTAGGCTTCAGAAGTATAAGTTGCTACTTTCGCTATAGTAACCCTATGTGATAATATAATTAAATTAGAAAAAGTAACTCAAAATTTAACAGTTAAAAATGTAACAAGTCAAATGAGTACACTTTCAATAAGTATTATGTACATCTATATATTCTTGTAATGAGAAATGATTATTTACAGTTACAAGTTAAGATAATAGAACACGTCTTGGATTTATCTTCACTGAATTTACAAAAAAGTTTGGCACAGTATCTCTTTGATATCTCTCGCAATCTATTTCTCATCATAGACAGTCGTTTTCGAAACTGCTCACAGGATTTGTTGGATTGAGTACACATAAACTCATCTGGTATTGTTCGAGGTTCCTGAGACACACTGATGATCAGGAAGAATTTCCTTCAGCACGCCCTATAACTACGGGGGACTAAGGTATTGAAGATTGGTTGACCTCTAGGCTTCAGTTAGCAGGATCAACAGTCTTCAAGTCTGTAGTTTCTCGATCAGGAATGATCATAAACATTGATCACAAAACCTGGAACAAAAGGTAATAGGTGGCCATGGTGTTCCAACAATCTCACCACCCACTGCTGTTCATGATGCGACCATGTCTTCAGTGTTTGTATATGAATGAATGAATCATGGTAGTTTGTTACAGAGATAGCATGAAAAGATAATGTCTACTGTGCAGAAAATAACAAAATACATGAATAAATCACATGTTATGATACATGGGTACGATATAACCTTTGCCTTCCACTTATGGATGTCAAGTCACTTATGTACTTGCTGGTATGTCGTAAGCTTCCAGACAAGAACTAGCCATGATATATTTGGCTAACCAATTAATGGTTATGCTTCCTGATAATGCCGGTGAAGGTTATCTCTGGTTAGCGTCATTCCCTTTTTATTACATCTGATACAATAAAATCGTAAATAAAATCTGAAATAAAATGATATTAGTCATATATATATCTTTAATAAACCTACATACCCTCTTATGATTTATAAGCTCACGGTGAGACTGTTTTGGCTGAATTTAATCTGCACTGCATGCAGCGTGAAAATATAACTTTTCTTGCAGATGCTGTCTTCCAGTTTCTCACTTTGGCTTCTGGATTTGTTGTGTGTGATTTTCAACGCGCCCCTCTGTCCTTATATTTAAGTCTCTCGCCCGAACGAGAAAGCACCTCCAAATTTCCAAAAAGATTTTCGTTTCATCTCCTGGTTTGAGGCGATTTGAGGCAATCTGTGCTTTTCCTGTACTTGTTTTCTCTTCTGTTCACTTACACACTTATATCCTTCCTTCCTTCCTAGGTATACTTTCATTTTCCCCATATGAGGCTTTCATTCTATCCAATTTATATTTAAATCCGTTTAGGCATGTAGTTATAATAAATTTTTAAAGATTATTAGCTAATTTTTAGCAGATGTGATGACAATGAAAAATGTTAATTATCTTTAAAATTATTTATATTTGAATAATATCCTTTTGGATATAATTCATACTTTATCTCCTTTAGTGAACTATTATTATTTAAATGAGTTCCTACCAGGCGTTTTCTGGTAGTTTTAAATTCAATGACCAGTAAATGCAAACTTTGAAAGTCCGCCATACATTCCTATATTAGCTATTTCCTTATTTTTCAGTACCGTCTGGCTTAAACATATTTCACATTTTTTTCCGCCTACTCCAAACTTCAAAGCAAGACCGCCGCGCTGTCCTTGCGCTGTGTGTGTGTGTGTGTGTGTGTGTGTGTGTGTGTGTGTGTATGTCGCGGTACACATGTTTTTCCACAGCAAAACAAGAGGAACCAAACCTCGTTACAGGTCTTCTAGCCCAAATACCAGAGTCGTGCAGCCTGTTCCTGACCGTTTGATCTGAAATTGGACGAGCTGCTGACATTGACTGGACTGTGTAGGACGCAGATGCAAGTCAATTCCTCAGGTGACGCAGCCATATGAAGCGGTCTTCGGCAGGAGTTGTGACTCTGGGTCTTCCACTGCGCGGCCGGTCTGCCACTGAGCCAGTTTCTTGAAATCGCCTCCAAAGGCGACTAATGGTGCTTCTAAGCACATTTAATTGTCTGGCCACTACACTTTGTGACTGTCCAGTCTGAAAACGTCCAATGATGATGAGTCGTTTTTTCTGTTTTTTTTTTTAAAAGTTTATATGTCTTTCTTTCCACTTTACAAAAAAAGGTACACTTTGCATGAAATACAAAAGAAATACAAGAAAAATACATTGCTTATTACATATGAAGCCTCGTGCGCACTCTCACTTCCATTGTGTACTTAAACAAGTTAAAAATAAAAAATAAAAGGAGTAATTGAATAAAAAAATGCTTAGAAAAAAATTTAAATAATAAGTAATTTAGATTTTATATAGGTATAAAGAGTAATAGTGGAATAAATAAAGTTAATTTAATTTTAAAGAAGAATGAAAAAAAAAATTGGTTTAGACATAAGTAAATTCCTATTTAGTTCATAGTACATGTATTTTACATTTAAAAATACTTACACTTGCTCACACTTCTCATGTACACTTGAACTACTGTTTAGACACTCCGAAATGAGCCAACTGTATTTTCTACTTACTGCATTTCCTCAGAAATAATCACAAATAAAATCACTTCGAAGATAAAACACTCAGAGGTCATAGCATTTTGAACAATCCGTTCATAGTTGAAATAAAATCTTCAACAGACAGCTAACGCTTGTACATCTGAATGGCTTTACATCTTCTCTGCAACTGACTTAGCCCGGGGATTTTAGCTGGGTAAGAAAGCGTCGTGGTCTAATTACTTTCAGCCTAATCATTGGCTAGGAATCACGTGTCCAATCCAAAATTAACCTAAAAATTTGTACTAATGCATTTTTTCCTTAACCGTTCCCTCCTTACTGTCTTTTATCTAAGTTACGAATATAGTCTGTTTTCATTAAAATAGCAGTTTATTTTATACTTGATTTTTTATTACACAAACTATCCTCTGTTTCAGTTTAAATGGTGATTTACCAATAAGTTTTTTTTTCTTAGTATAATTTCCAAAAATGACTAACGTACGGTCACACAAATCCCAGTATTGTGTTAAGTTTTCTGTTGGTGCATTACCGGCGTAGTCTTGGGTGAGTTTTGCCACAGTTTTAACGTAAAATTCATTTTGTAATAGAGAATTGTTGAACTTCCAGTGGGGAGATCTTTTCGTAAAGTTTAAATGTTCTTTTCCGTTGACCGATAGAAAAACTGCTTTGTGGTCCGAGAAGTTAGTAGTATGTTTTATATTTCTTATTTTATTAATGGTGTAACTACTATGTATATAAAATCTGTCCAACCTCGAAGAACTTCCAAAGGGGCGTGTTCTATCGGTGTATGTTGTTTCTGTTCCTTTTGGGTATTTTTTCCTGTATGCGTCTGATAAGTCGAGTTCCTCTAAGATATATTGTAGTATGTCTATTTGTTTATGTTCTGTCTTTCTTTGGTTGCTTCCTGATTGTATTTTCCCTCTTACGCTATCCATTTCATGTAATACTAAGTTAAAATTTCCTCCTATTATGACTCGATTTCCTTTATAATGTTGAGTTACCGTATCAGACAGTGTTTGGTAGAAGTGAAGTTGTCGTGCCGTGACTGCTGGGGCATACAAGTTTATTAAGGTATGTGTATCTGTGTGATCGGTTGAAATTCTTATTTGTATTATTGCGAATCTGCCTTCTCTATCTTTATTTTTATGTGTTATTTCCCATTGATCTGAAGTCTGTAAGATAGCTACTCCTGTGTGTGATGTTCCTAGGCTAAAATGTGCATTTCGTAAACCTAGGATTGTTGTGATGCGGTTCGCACGTGATTCGTCGCTTACAAGGGTTTCTTGTAGGAAAACAAAGTCTGCCTTGTATGTTTGTATTAGGGCTACAATTTTATCTGTCTTATTTGCGAGACCTCTCACATTGAGGGTCATAACGGTTAAACTGTTTGTCATTGTTGAGAAGAATTAATTTTGTTGTGCTTATTTAAACCGAATTCTCTATTACATAGTATAATACAAATTACAGGCCTCGGGTTTCCCTTCCTTATATGTTATGAAAAACAAAACATTACCTTCATGAAATCCATTCAGACACTTACATATACACCTGTGCATATATATCTAACTATGTATCTATTCATACTTATATCTACACAACGGGAGTGTGTCCTAGAGGGAATTGTGGATGTATAAAGATAAATCAGTAATGTTTTTAAATATTCACGAGTTCCCTTTCTGTCTGTTCGCATCGTCCATTTAACAAACAGTGTTCTTAAGAGGGAGTTCATTATGTATGTTTCAGAAGGTCTTGGTTTGTGTGAGTTTCCGTCGTCATCCATCCTTAAGGCAGTTTCATAAAACCTTGGGTCGTAGTAACCTTCTTCAGCTGTGAGAGTCGCCCAGGGAGGGTAGGTGTCATGCTTGAAAGGTGTGTCTGGAGCCGAATCGCTTGAATTATTATTGTTTTGTTGTATGCTGGGGTGACTAATGCTGGTCTCTGGGATAGGTTGAGAAGATTGCTGTGTTGTTCTCCTGATTTTCGTCTGTGTGGTTTTCTTTTTGTTTTGTTTTCTCTTGTTGATAAATACTGTGAACCTGCCATTGGTAGTGCTTTCAGAATCCGATTGTGACGACATAATGTTGTTTATGTTTTCTGAAAAGTTGTTGGCAACTGGCGGGATGGTTGTTTGGATCTTCTGTGTCGGTGGTACTTGTGGTACAGGTTGTAACGGTTCTGTAGTTTGTCTCTTGACAGGAGCTATGTTGAGAGTCGCTGCCTGGGTTGTTTTCCGGGGGCATTGGTTAACCCAATGATTATCTTGTCCACACATCGCGCATGCTGTGCGTCGACCTGGGATAGTGACAAAGACTTCCTGGCTTTTCTCCTGGCCTTGTGATTGCAATTTCATGTTTATATAATGGGTAATGTCTCTAATTGGGTTATACAGAAAAGCCCACTTATCCGACGCATTTTGGAGCTGAAAGGTGCAGCCTCTTTATCACCCGTGATAGAGGCGACGATTGAAAGAATTGCTTCTTTTTTTTTAATCGTTGGGCGTAGCCAGTGCCACACACCCTTTGATTTCTCCTTTTCTTGGTGTTCAATGATAGTGGGTGATATGCGCCGATGTAGTTAAAGTCGCGGTCCACTTTAAGGGGTTGGCAAAGCGATACAGGGCTGCGATGCCGCTTGGGCCAACTCCTGCTGGTCCAGTCAAAATACTTGAAATTAAAGAGTACGACGCCCTTACAGCCTGTGGACCGGAGGCTGTCAACACCTGCGTACCAGGTCTGTGGAGTGAACCACCCTCAAGAGCCTCCTCCATATTTAGAGTAATTTCTTGAATTTCAATGTTGGATGGTTATTTGTCTAAAAGAAAATATCCACTTTGGAAAGGAAACACACACACACACGCACAAAAATCAGCACGAGACATCCGAGTAGAAAGCACAAGTAATTCCAAACCTATGCTACTGCAGCTTTAACATCTCAAATCCATACTTGCGCATTGAATTTTCAACTGAATTTATTCGAGGAGAGTCAATCTTTTATAGGCATTCAATAATATGGTCAGAGAGTTTTGTGTTCAGTAAGTTTCACGGGATTCTCATGAACCAGTTACGAGTTATTGTCAAAAATGTTGTTTTGACCTTGACCTCTTTCATGACCTTACGAATCAAGAGGTGAGTACAATTCAGGTAACCACGAGAAGTTAATGACCAGGTGGACACATTCGATAGGTTGACTGATGTGCAATCTGCGAATCTCTTTTATAAAAGTAACACCAAAAAAGTTGCGTTTCTGTTTTTGAACAGTATACTTGTTTATTTATATTTTCTAAGTGTGCTGATTTTACCTCTATATCTATAAATAGCGGTCATACCCGGGTTAACCCGGGTCTATGTCGGAATATGTGCAAGTCGGGTTTGGTGCGAATCGTTTTAGGAAGGTTTAAGTTTTTTTTTTTTTGGCTTCAATTGTATTATTGCATTGATTTGTGCTTCTAACACACACAAAATAATTAAGTGAGGGCTTCTTCGTAGACGACATTGGTAGCACAGTAACTTGGTGACAACTCGTATAAGTGTTCCGGTGTGCTAACTCTGGAAAATGTCACATACAGTTGCCCATGTGAGAAGCACTCATCGCTCAAATCGACGCCAGCCACGTGAAGAGTTTGACCTTGTGCTTTATTAATGGTCATTGAAAAACAGAATTGGGAATTGGAGTCTCTTAAAATTGAAAGACAGATCGGAGGAAATCATCGGGATTCTTGGTATGCAGACTTTCTCCCCGCTACAACAACCTGTCAGGATGGTGGCCTCCATTATGTAGTTCTTCAAAAAAGCTATTTGGAGTCTAGTGCCACTACACAGTTTTTTTCGGACCTGCAAATAATACGGTCACACTACTCAGGAGTATTGTCGCCTCTTATATCTTTTAAAGTCCTATTTAGGGCTTTGATAGAACTTTTGTGTAACATTGTGCTCTCAACTTAAATAGTGCATGGACCGTTGTAGCAACGTCGCTGCTATTCCCGAAGAACGAACAAACGAACGAATGAACGAACTTTTTTTTCAAAGGGTTCAGAATTAAGCACGCAGGCCAGTCTGACATTCTGCCCTTCCTCTCTCTCTCATCATGTATACTTGTATCATTTCATCCTCACATTTACTTTAAGCATTTTTAATGCATTTATCATTATAAAAGTAATATAACATAATACATTTGCAATAATCATTATAATTAAAGTATGTTTTTAAAATAAATTAAAGAAAAAAAAAAGAAAAATAAAGAATTTAAAAAAAATAATAAATAAAATTATTGAAAATGAAAAAATAAATAATAATAAATAGAAACAAAAAAATAAAAAACAAACAAACAACAAGACTGATAAAAATCGAATTCCTCATACAGTAAATTAGTGATTTAAGACATATTGAGAGGTGTGGTATAAGAACTCGTGAAATATTTAAACGGTCTGCTACTGAATGGCTCAGGGACTCGGTGTTTTTTTCCACTGCACGCGAACAACTTTACGAGAGATGAGCAGCTTTGAGTCTCATAGCAGATACTGCAGCAATGAGTGCAATGATAGGTTTATCAATATGAGGTGGGGTAAGGAGAAACTTTCCTCGCTGTCTTTGCCGTCCCAAACTCAAGACCAGAATCAGACTAGTTAGATAGACATATACGAAAGCAATTAATTTGCCAACAGTTGAAAATCGGGCAAAGTCAACTCTTGCATTCTTCCGTCCTCGTGCTCATCTTTCATTAGTGTTACTCAAACATTCTTCAGCATACTTAAAGTACTAATTTAAGGGCAATACAACATTACAAGGTAGTATAACAGCATACATTAACAGTACCTGATCACAAAATTAAGAATAAGTATATTGTAATGAAAAACTAGGTCATCAGAGCCTTTATACAGCATCTTTTGAGAGCATATGATGAGATGACGGTACATCCGTAATATAAATGTATTCAGTAGCAGACATAAGCAATAATGTCGTTGTGCCGGTTTAAAGTCAGAATGTCTATGTATCGTCTACGACGCCTTCATTCTTTACAAATCTGAACCGAATTCATTCAAATAACTTACTGTCCTTCTCCTTAAGCCACATACAATCAGGCACACATCGTAATGTAGTCAGTCAATTAGCCTGACTCTGAAATATGTTATAACATTGAACACTGGTCTGTCGCGCTCACAGTCAAAACTTAAATGCCCGAACGATAACCTTCGTCCACCGTAGCCGACCATGCCCACCTCATAAGCTAATGTGCGACACAACTTTCACCACTTGCAGGCTTTTCGTGCTCTACTCAGTTTGCGCACAGCGATGAGTTAACAAGCCTGTGTGCGAAGAGAGAGGTAACACTAATAACAAATGAACCTACCATTGATGACACTCAGTAATTTTAGTTAATCAGTTTAGCACAATGCTACAGGCAACTCCCACACGATTACATGGACATTGACATTAACTCAATTATTATACTTACTTAATACTATTTAACTAGTTAGATCTTTAATTTCATTCATCTTTTAATTAAATGCTTTGACATATTTCATTTACTGAAACTTCACAATTTCATTATCATATTTCTTCACATTTTCATTGTTTTTGTCATTTTTCCATGTTGCTGACTTTATTCCATACACTGTTGATCAGTCAGATATGACAAAGACTGGACGTTGACTTCTCCCATTTTCTAAAAACGGCTTCCTTCATGGAAAACTTTAAGTTTTCGTAGGGGGAGGGGGAGGGGGGGGGGGGTAGAAGTGATACCTCTCTCTGTGACCTAGGAAAGAAATTTCTCTGAAACCAATGTGAACTTTAGAAGGCTTTTCGTGCTCTACTCAGTTGCGCACAGCGAAGAGTTAACAAGCCTGTGTGCAAAGAGAGAGAGAGAGAGGTAACATTTCCACCGCTCGTGCTCAATAATTGGATATCTGGTTTTCGTCTTAGTGAGCTTTCTAGACACGTTCATCACAGGATGAAGCATTCCATCTACTTCTTGCATCAGGGAGCCACCAATTCCGTACATCGAGGCGTCTGTTCTGATAATAAATGTGAGATGATGAACAGGGAAATTTAATATTGGTGCACATGATAAGTAATGTTTTAAATGGACTAGAGCTATGCTGCAGGCCTCCGTCCAGATAATTCTATTAGAAGAGCCTTTTGTAGCTAACTCAGACAGAACTGAAGTAACTGAAGATAAATGAGGCATAAATTGATTGTAGAACTGTACAAGACCGAGAAGATTCCGAACCTGCTTTCTAGTCTTAGGAATGGATAAGTTAAGAAACTTCGAGACAGTGTTATCCTCAGTTTTATGAAGTTCATGGCCAACTCTGTTCTTCAACGTCCAGTGGATGTCACATCTGATCAACAGTCTATGGAATGAATTCAGCAACATGGAACAATGATAATGAAACTGCAATAATGAAAGCAGTGTCGGTGTGACGTACGTCTAAGTATGACAAATGAATTTCCCTGACTCGATGGATTATAACAGAATATTGGCCTCCCATAACTTTAGAACCCCTGATCATCTATTTTAACTTTAACCTGCATGCAGCATTTCCACGAGAACTTTACACGCTGGATCATTAATATGTAGCTTGCTATCTTCTGTGAACTTTTGAGATCGCATGGCCTTTGATGGGAGGTTAAATCACGCCCTCAACCATCTCTGAGAACGACTTATAGCAATCTTTTGCTTAACGCCGGCCCAAAAGAGGACGTGGCCAGAGACGCACTCCTGTTTCTAGAGCAATTAACAGCAGTTCAATTTCTTACCTGGCTGTCACCCCGCCTGGTGGGAGTTGCCAAAGCTTCTCAGAACAGCGGTACCATCAAAGCCAGACTGATCTTCAGAATTCAACGTGGGGCGGTATACGATCTAAAGAAATCAGGGAACTCCCAGCTAACGTAGTTAGCTTGTCGAGAAATTTTTCGCACTCTCATGCGAGCAGCCTGAGACGAAGAAAATCGGTAGACCGGGGGAAACGGAGGAATCGCAGCGGTTAACACAACGGCGAGGTACCTCGGATTCTGCTCTACTTCAAGAAAAGTGTGAAAACCTAACACGTCCTATTTAAGTTACATTTGAGAAGTATAAATAAAGAACTCCGAAAACTGCATTTTATCGTTCGTTCTGACAGAATCCTAGTTTCACTAGCATAGTCGGATTCCTGCTAGATTTCATCTACCTTCGTTGACTATTGGAGTGTATTCTTTCTGCGCAGACGGTAATTTATACATTAGCTTCGAGTGATCAGTGGTCTAGTTATTTCAATTTATTTCATTGGATTGTGGTGTAAATTTAACCTTATTAAATAAACCCATTTTCTAAGTTCTAGTGCAAACTAATGTTACAGCTAAAAGTATTTCCTAATACACTTGACGCGTAAATTAATTTTGCAGACGTTAAAGAGAATTATAACTAGTAAATACAGTTTAGTTCTGTACAGATGGATGTGCTTTTAATTATTTTATCTCACGGAGAGTTTTCCTGATTTGTTAATTGACGACGCTAATAAAGAAAATAGGCTAACTGTAATTTATCGCGTGTCAGATTATAATATGATTTGTAATGCATTTCTTGTTTTGATTATCTTTCATTCAGAACGATCATTCAACCTGCATCCCAGCAATTATTAATTATATACAGAGTTCTGCCAACTCAATTCGATAACTCCAGTAACATATGAACTTTTTTAAAGCTAAACTTGTGGCGACCTGTAATGGGCCCCACTCCTCTGAATTTAACTGAGAATAAAGCCACCCAAGAAACACTTTTAAAATACTAGTTCATATAAATAAAGGTAAAGGTAAAGGAACCCGTTACACGCCCATTGAGGCATATTGGGAATATGGTGTTAGGCCCATATTATCTTGACCGTCGGCAAACGAGATGTGATGTGGTCGGCATCACGCCGGCCGCCTTAACTTTCCCAGAGTTGCTCTGGTACCCATTTGGGGCTGGGTCGACCCAGGATAGTTCATATAGGCTAGTCCTTAAAGTAAACTGGAAGCAGAACATATGTTATTCACTGCCCTATTTGTGAAGAAAAAACCATAGATCTACTTGAACACTGTCTGTCAAGTATATTCAGTGGATTTTACACCCCCCCCCCGAAGAAGAACTTACCTCAGTGTTTTGTTTTAACTTGTGACATTACGGAAAAAGAAAGTTATCTCCACCAGCTGTGCCAATTTTAGGAACCACACCACACCTCACGCCTAGCCAAATGCCTGTGCCATTCATTAGGAACTTTATCTAAACCAACAGTAGCCTTTACGCTTCACCGTCTGGCGATTTTTTGAGACTATTTGTTACCTCGTTAAATCTGGGGCCTGACACGGAAGAAATAAGAAGACCAGTACATTATTCCACGGTATTTGCTGCTGTGGTAAATAATTCCTAGAGTGACAGAATTCACCATTTTGGTAAGTCTGCGTGTGTGTTTGTGGGATGGCCAGCCCTAGTGTGTTTTTTTTTAATGAAAGGAGATTTAATCTTTTCTTTACCCTTTTAATTAGTTCGACCTAGTATTACGGTGCATTATATTCATTGTACGGGACTTCTCCTAGCGGGATTGTGTAACTGTGTTCATTCCCCCCTCCCGTAAAATTTGTATGATTAAAGGGAGACATTTGAGAACCCTAGCTTTTCCTCTACACCCCCCCGACCTTTTTTTGCTGTAACCCCTTGCCTCAGAGTAATAAATTTACCAGTGGGTTAAATTGCCTATCTCTGATCACCCCCCTCCCCCCTTTCTTGTCTTTTGGACCGCGTCTTGTTTGTTTGTAAATACAAACGGGAAACGGTGGATGGGATATTTCTCATCAAACCCCCCTCTTCCCTTATCATATTTGTATTCTGTAACCTTTGATTTTTGACTGTAAATGTATAATTATTTGTGACTGCTTTATGATAATAAAGGTATTAATCTTTATTTGTGTTGGTTGTCGGCTGGCCAAAAACTCCAAACATTTCCATCTGTGTAGGCTGTATTCATGTACGTTGTGCGACAGAATCACCAAATCGGTGAGTGCGCCTGAGCGACTGGAACTGACAAACAATTGTTTGTTCAGAAGAGAGATAGGAATAGTCTGTGAGAAACAGATATTGTCGTAATAAGAGACTGTCCTTGCTCCTCCCAGCGCTTGTGAATCTACTACCTCATTCTCCTAAATCCTTATTCTCACAGAGCCTTCAATATTCCTCTACACTCTAAAGGGACCAATATCCATCAGCACCCTCTCAGATAAAAATTACGACAATATATGGTTAGCTCGTTCGAGATTCTGAACCTAGTTAAAATAAAGTGTGGTTGATTGTCTTTGTGAAGTAGGGTATAATCTTTAAAAGTAATTACTTCCCCTAGACCAAGGCGTTCAGTATTTGGGCCGACCACACAATAATTATGACAGGTTTGTTTTTTCCACAGGAGCAGGCAGTTAGTGATAATAAAAGATTTGTCACCTTTGTATTCTCTGGCAGAGGGAATTGAAATTTTTTGGTTATATAATTGCTGGGACTGCGTGATTGTTTTACAGTCACTAAAGGGTTTTTGAAGTTATTAGAGTTGAGCTTAGCTAAAGACGCCTTGTTCTGACTTTTTAAGTCTTGTTAACACGTCTCTTCTCATAAAATTGACTTCAGGGACGGAGTTTGTTGTTAGAGAATTAAAATTTCGGGGAAAATTTTATTTTTTATTTTTTCCCTTTTAAATTGGTTTAATTTAAATCTTTCTCTACTGATAGTAATAGTAGATTTTTTTCTAGTGTAACTTACCAATTAATTGGCATAGTTGCTTGCGTTAAAAGTCTTAAGTGACAATAATAGCGGCGATAAGTTAACACACGAGGTCATTAAGTAAATTGTTTTTTACTTTCGTTTTTTCTCATAGCGGCTTTGTTTTTTTTTTCCCTTCTTGTTCTTTCTTAATACTCTCAAATAGTAGAAGCATCCAGTTCTTCAATCATGGCAGAGAGAATTAGGATAAGATCCATTCTCAGACAGGAAGCGAAAGACTCAGGATTAGACACAGAAGCCGCGAATCTGTTTATCAACCAGGAATTGGAAATATATGACGCGCAGCAACAAAGAGCAGAAGAAGAGAGGAAGGAAGAGAAACAAAGAGCAGAAGCTGAGAGGAAGGAAGAAAAAGAGCGAGAAGAGAGGGCAGAAGCTAGGAAGAAAGAAGCGGACGATCGTCAATTGGAGCAGAAGAAAATTGAGGCAGAGATGGAAGCTCGCAGGGGAAGAGAGAGAGAGCGAGAAAGACAACATGAACTGGCGCTTAAGGCTTTAGAGAGTCGGGGCGTCTCTACTCCGAATAACGGAGAGCCGTCTTCGCCCCAGTCTCAGTCAATGGACCTCTCCAGCACTCATTCTGCCCAATTAGCGGCGATGTCTTTTGCTTTAGAATCTTTTCCTAGCCCTAATGAAAAAATTGACAGCTACCTAGAAAAATTCGAAAGGCTCGCGAATCTGTATGGGTTAGAGAGTTCCCGCTGGGCACTTAAGCTCTCAACGTCACTAAAAGCTAATGCTTATGACGTGTACACGAAGCTGGGAACCAACCAACATGATTACGACATGCTGAAAAAGGCCTTGCTAGAACGGTTTGAGATGACAGCCCGAAAATTCCTGCAAATGTTCAGGAACAGCCGAAAAGAGAGCACGGAAACATTCCCACAATTCTCTTCACGTCTCACGGGCTATTTGACAAAGTGCATTGAATTATCTGACCTACCTCTTACATATGAGGGACTCCTTGAACTTGTTCTTGTGGAGCAGATAAAGTCAACTTTGTCAAACGAAACCCGTAGATTTTTGACTGAACAGGGCGCAGTCAGGCTTGAGGACATCCTCAATAAGGCCGAACGCTATACCAATGCAATGGCCGAACTTCCCAGCACAAAACGCAAACCAACAGATGAGCCATCTCGAAAACAAAATCTAAAGCAGTCATCCTATTCTTCTAATTCCTCTCAGAATTATAACCAACGAGAAAATAATACCCAGAGACCTCCCCAGGAAAAATCGAAATTCTACAAAACCCGATCCCCCCCCCCCCCCCCAACAACAATTCTGATCAACCCACCAAGCCTACGTGGCAGCGCGGCCACCAAGGTCAAGGAAAAGGAAAGACCCCTACACCAGGAACGTCTGATCAGGGCAAGCAGACCGGGCCTAACCGCGTTGGATGTTTGCAAACAGCCTCGAAAGGTACAGTCAATGTCAGTGATTCTCAACCTGAGGGGGACCGACCCTCAACTCGAGGAACTGTAATTTTGAATGGTACTTCAACCACTTGTCTCTTTGACACTGGATTAAGTTTTAGTTGTATTGTTGCTAGACACTTAGTCAAACCAGGTCAGGAGACAGAGGAAACCGTCAAACTTAGTGGAGTTTTTAAGAGGGATGCGCCCAGGACGCTGCCTATCGCACTGGTAGAAATACACTCTGACTTTGTCAGAGGGGTTATTAAAGCGACCATAATGGATGATCCGATCTACCCAGTTATCCTGGGATGTAGATATGTGTTTATTGGGAGACCAAAGGAGCCGATTGTGGCAGCGGTAACCACAAGAGGGCAAGCCAAGAAAGAGAGGGAGCCTGTGCCAAATTTGTTGCCGAATGAACTGAAGGAGGCGCAACAAAAGGACCCTACTCTGGAGCCCTGCTTTAAAAGACTGCCCATGGCTAAGGACCCCAGACACAACGGAGACATCTTTTCTAAGGATGGCGTATTGTATCGTAGAACGGGCAACCCGGACACGGGGAATAACCAGCTCCTAGTACCGACGCAGTACCGAAGCCAGATCTTAGAGATGGGGCACTCTCTTCCCTTTAGCGGACATATGGGACAAAACGCCACTATTCAGCGAATAAAAACCCACTATTGGTGGCCAGGAATGAACTCTGACATTATCAGGTATGTGAAATCCTGCGCCCAGTGCCAACGGGTAGCACCCAAGCACTTGACACCCCCCGTACCCATGCGGCAAATGCCAATAGTAGGGACTCCATTTGAACGGGTTGCTGTCGACATCATTGGACCCCTGGAAAGGACCAAAAGAAAGCACAGGTTCATCCTGACTTTAGTCGACACTTGCACAATGTGGGCCGAAGCTGTACCGCTAACATGCATAGATTCCAAGCATGTCGCAGAAGCCATCGTGCAAATCTTTACACGGTTGGGATTCCCTCAACAAGTTTTGACGGACAATGGATCCCAATTCCGTAGCCTGTTAATGGAGGAGATCTTTAAGATCTTGAGGGCCAAACATATCCACACAAGTCCCTACCATCCGGCCGGAAATTGGCTCGTGGAACGTTTTAATGGCAGCCTCACCACCATGTTACGTAAGCTGGGTCAGGAGAAACCGGAAGACTGGGACCTATATATATCGGCTGCCTTATTCGCCTACCGAGAGGTTCCCCAAGCGTCTACGGGATTCGAGCCAGCTACACTTTTATTTGGCAGACCTATTAAGGGGCCACTAGAAGCCTTACTTCGGTCCCCGACAGACCAAAAGGCTGACGAGACAGTCGTCTCTGCAAGCAAGTATGTATCTGAGCTCAAGGAAAGGCTAAAGCTAGGATGGGATCTAGCTACTACCAACCTTAAGAAAGCCCGCGCTAAAATTACTAATAGATACAACAAAGCTGCAAAGGAGAGAGAACTACAACCAGGGGAGAAAGTCTTATTACTACTTCCAAACGGAAGCAATAAACTTCGCATCGGATGGCAAGGGCCGTTTACCGTCCTTAAAAAGATCTCACGTACCAATTACAAGATCTCCATCAAAGGAAAGGAGAAGGTCTTCCACATAAATCTGCTTAAGAAATATTTGGAAAGACCGGTGCCATCCTCCGAGCATCTCCTGACGGTCGCCATAGCAACGGAAGAAGAGGAAGATGATGATGGTTGCATGGAGTACCCATTGCAACCCACAGAATCCTTTAAAGATGTCAAGTTCGGCGACAATCTCTCACCAGAACAACAAACAGAAACCAGGGCGCTACTACAGCAGTACAGTGCAGTCTTAACGGATGTACCTGGTCGAATAAATCTCATCGAATTTGACATGAAATTAACAAACGAGACCCCTATTTGAACCAGAGTATACCCCATTCCGTACGCCAAAGCTGATGCACTTCGCGGAGAAATAGACAAGCTGCGTCAGGCAGGAATTATCAGCGAGTCTACATCTCCTTACAGTTCGAGTGTAGTGCTGTTGCAGAAGCCCAATAAGGAAGTTCGGCTGTGTATTGATTACGGGTTGCTAAACGCTGTAACGGAATTCCAGCCTGAACCGCTCCATACTGCTTCTGAGTTGTTCACCAAGCTCAGCAAGGCAACAATTTTCTCCAAGATTGACCTCAGTAAAGGTTATTATCAAATAGCAGTCAATGAGGAAGTTAAACCTTTGCTAGCTTTCAGCACTAGTGAAGGACATTACACATTTAATGTGATGCCGTTCGGACTGCATAACGCACCAGGAGTGTTTACCAGGATGATGAGAAAGCTTTTAGAACCCTTGCAAAGTCCCCACATCCATAATTTCATGGACGACATCTTAATTGCATCGGAATCCTACGAAGAACATATTGCTACAGTCGCTATGCTCCTTAGGAGACTACAGGAAACTGGTCTCACAGCCAGACCTAGCAAATGTCTCATCGCATTTGAAAAGCTGGACTTCCTGGGGCACACTATTTCTCACGGCTGTAGTTGGCCTATTAAGAAGAACGTGGAGGAAATAGTGGCAGCAAAAAGACCCCGAACAAAGAAAGACATCAGGTCATTCTTATCACTATGTGCTTACTATCAGAAATACATCCAGAACTTCAACGGACTGACAGCACCTCTGACTGACCTCACCAAGAAAGGTTGTCCTGATAAGGTCATGTGGAATCAAAAGTGCGAACATGCATACAGCACTTTGAAAGAACAGTTGGCGGCATACCCCATCCTAAGGTTACCTGACCTTAAGAAACCTTTCGTACTGAGAGTTGACGCGTCAGGTCAGGGCATCGGGTCAACATTGCTGCAAGCCGAGGACAGTGACCCGAACCTGCTATTCCCAGTAGCTTACGGCAGTCGGAAACTGAATAAAGCGGAACGCAACTACAGTGTCGTTGAAAGAGAATGTCTCGCTTTGATTCATAGCATCAGACGCCATCATGAGTTTCTGTATGGTACTTCTTTCACGGTGCAAACAGAATATGCTCCATTAGCTTTCCTGGGTGCCAATAAGGAATTCAACGCACGGATAATGCGTTGGGCCTTGCTATTGAGTGTTTATTCCTTCAAAATGGAATATATTCCAGGAAAACAGAATGTCGGAGCTGACTTCTTGAGTAGAAACTGGACCACGGAGGAAGAGGAGAAAATCGACGATGCCAATCATCCAAAAGCTACCGATCAGGGCAGCTTCATTGTCATAAATGAAACATGAAAACGAGTTTCCATGTCTCAAAGTGGGGACGATTGTGACGTACGTCTATGTATGACAATGAATTTCCCTGACTCGATGGATTATGACAGAATATTGGCCTCCCATAACTTTAGAACCCCTGATCATCTATTGTAACTTTAACCTGCATGCAGCATTTCCACGAGAACTTTACACGCTGGATCATTAATATGTAGCTTGCTATCTTCTGTGAACTTTTGAGATTGCATGGCCTTTGATGGGAGGTTAAATCACGCCCTCAATCATCTCTGAGAACGACTTATAGCAATATTTTGCTTAACGCCGGCCCAAAAGAGGACGTGGCCAGAGACGCACTCCTGTTTCTAGAGTAATTAACAGCAGTTCAATTTCTTACCTGGCTGTCACCCCGCCTGGTGGGAGTTGCCAAAGCTTCTCAGAACAGCGGTACCATCAAAGCCAGGCTGATCTTCAGAATTCAACGTGGGGCGGTATACGATCTAAAGAAATCAGGGAACTCCCAGCTAACGTAGTTAGCTTCTCGAGAAATTTTTTGCACTCTCATGCGAGCAGCCTGAGACGAAGAAAATCGGTAGACCGGGGGAAACGGAGGAATCGCAGCGGTTAACACAACGGCGAGGTACCTCGGATTCTGCTCTACTTCAAGAAAAGTGTGAAAACCTAACACGTCCTATTTAAGTTACATTTGAGAAGTATAAATAAAGAACTCCGAAAACTGCATTTTATCGTTCGTTCTGACAGAATCCTAGTTTCACTAGCATAGTCGGATTCCTGCTAGATTTCATCTACCTTCGTTGACTATTGGAGTGTATTCTTTCTGCGCAGACGGTAATTTATACATTAGCTTCGAGTGATCAGTGGTCTAGTTATTTCAATTTATTTCATTGGATTGTGGTGTAAATTTAACCTTATTAAATAAACCCATTTTCTAAGTTCTAGTGCAAACTAATGTTACAGCTAAAAGTATTTCCTAATACACTTGACGCGTAAATTAATTTTGCAGACGTTAAAGAGAATTATAACTAGTAAATACAGTTTAGTTCTGTATAGATAGATGTGCTTTTAATTATTTTAACTCACGGAGAGTTTTCCTGATTTGTTAATTGACGACGCTAATAAAGAAAATAGGCTAACTGTAATTTATCGCGTGTCAGATTATAATATGATTTGTAATGCATTTCTTGTTTTGATTATCTTTCATTCAGAACGATCATTCAACCTGCATCCCAGCAATTATTAATTATATACAGAGTTCTGCCAACTCAATTCGATAACTCCAGTAACATATGAACTTTTTTAAAGCTAAACTTGTGGCGACCTGTAATGGGCCCCACTCCTCTGAATTTAACTGAGAATAAAGCCACCCAAGAAACACTTTTAAAATACTAGTTCATATAAATAAAGGTAAAGGTAAAGGAACCCGTTACACGCCCATTGAGGCATATTGGGAATATGGTGTTAGGCCCATATTATCTTGACCGTCGGCACACGAGATGTGATGTGGTCGGCATCACGCCGGCCGCCTTAACCTTCCCAGAGTTGCTCTGGTACCCATTTGGGGCTGGGTCGACCCAGGATAGTTCATATAGGCTAGTCCTTAAAGTAAACTGGAAGCAGAACATATGTTATTCACTGCCCTATTTGTGAAGAAAAAACCATAGATCTACTTGAACACTGTCTGTCAAGTATATTCAGTGGATTTTACACCCCCCCCTCCCCTCCCCGAAGAAGAACTTACCTCAGTGTTTTGTTTTAACTTGTGACATTACGGAAAAAGAAAGTTATCTCCACCAGCTGTGCCAATTTTAGGAACCACACCACACCTCACGCCTAGCCAAATGCCTGTGCCATTCATTAGGAACTTTATCTAAACCAACAGTAGCCTTTACGCTTCACCGTCTGGCGATTTTTTGAGACTATTTGTTACCTCGTTAAATCTGGGGCCTGACACGGAAGAAATAAGAAGACCAGTACATTATTCCACGGTATTTGCTGCTGTGGTAAATAATTCCTAGAGTGACAGAATTACCATTTTGGTAAGTCTGCGTGTGTGTTTGTGGGATGGCCAGCCCTAGTGTGTTTTTTTGAATGAATAGAGATTTAATCTTTTCTTTACCCTTTTAATTAGTTCGACCTAGTATTACGGTGCATTATATTCATTGTACGGGACTTCTCCTAGCGGGATTGTGTAACTGTGTTCATTCCCCCCTCCCGTAAAATTTGTATGATTAAAGGGAGACATTTGAGAACCCTAGCTTTTCCTCTACACCCCCCCCCCCACCCTTTTTACTGTAACCCCTTGCCTCAGAGTAATAAATTTACCAGTGGGTTAAATTGCCTATCTCTGATCCCCCCCCCCCCCCCCCCCTTTCTTGTCTTTTGGACTTGGTCTTGTCGTTAGTAAATACAAACGGGAAACGGTGGATGGGATATTTCTCCTCAAACCCCCCTCTTCCCTTATCATATTTGTATTCTGTAACCTTTGATTTTTGACTGTAAATGTATAATTATTTGTGACTGCTTTATGATAATAAAGGTATTAATCTTTATTTGTGTTGGTTGTCGGCTGGCCCAAAACTCCAAACATTTCCATCTGTGTAGGCTGTATTCATGTACGTTGTGCGACAGAATCACCAAATCGGTGAGTGCGCCTGAGCGACTGGAACTGACAAACAATTGTTTGTTCAGAAGAGAGATAGGAATAGTCTGTGAGAAACAGATATTGTCGTAATAAGAGACTGTCCTTGCTCCTCCCAGCGCTTGTGAATCTACTACCTCATTCTCCTAAATCCTTATTCTCACAGAGCCTTCAATATTCCTCTACACTCTAAAGGGACCAATATCCATCAGCACCCTCTCAGATGAAAATTACGACAGTCGGTTATATTAGTACGTGTTTTGTAAAATGTGATATGTTTCCTGATTAAGTATGATTCATTCATTTATGTGCCTTGATCTGTCGGTTATATCAGTACGTGTTTTTGTAAAGTGTGATATATTTCCTGAGTATGAATGATTGATTCATGTATTCCCCTAAATCTCCCTATGGGACATGAATCCACCAACACAGCAGGTCTCTTGTAAACAGCCTACACGAAAACATACATGTACTCTTGTAGTGGTGTTTTCTGTAACATTTAATGGTACGAGATCACGTGTCCAGCCACACGTTAGCAGTAGTCTGTATTATTCCTCCAGATTGTGTTTTTTTCAGTTTGGTTGGTGTTGTGTTATTTTTTGAGGTTATTGTGCTTATACAGTAAGTTACTCCAGGCGTCATTTCTGGTACGGTGTTGTCTATTAAACAAACGCGCATTTACGTCAATCCTACATGTGTACTTATCAAATATCTCTTAGATCATTGGACATCTTGGCTATTCTAGTGAGCCATATGGGACCACCGTTGTTCACCATGTGGGATCTTAGTGTTTGACATCTCAGATCTGATAGTATAATACAATAAATATATAACGATGTGTAAATATAGACAGCCAGGGGGAAATGTTTATCGTTTCTGCTTTTATTGTTTCTGTTGTCACAACCTTCATCCTATCTCATCCTGTGTAACATTGTCCTTCATTTATCACGTGCCAAGACCTTCTGGTCTGTGCCAAGTGTTCAGGTTATCTCCCTGTCCAATTTCATTGTTACGCTGATTTCGTGTTGGTTTTATTATTGCTTGTTACCTTCCTAGTAATTAGTTATATTTAGTTTTCTAGTTGTAATTGGAGATGATAGTGTAGCAAGGAGATAAGTGTTCACGACACCGACATGGGCATCAATTAAAGACTTTTTGTGTCACGAGCAATAAGACAATGAAACTATGACAGGAAACTCTATACAGAGCGACCCAACAGGAGGCAATTTGATCATCAGAAATGCCCCCCCCCCCCCTCTCCCCCTGTCGATCAGGTTTTTGGCCCCTTAATCTACTTTCCACTCTAAGGGGGCGGGCTCACTTGGGTCATGACCTCCTCTTATCGTGTGCAGATAATTAAACCCACTCCACTTTGGTTGCAGCTTTCAACTTCATTCCTGTTTTCTGCCAGCGGGAGACAATTGTGAAAATAACCTCTATGTTGAAAACAAATTACTCTCCCGAGTTCCATAGCCCTCTGCAATTGTTCCACATCCAGCACGATGCCCTTTCCGCTGTTTCACTGATGATACACCACTGAAGCAGCCACGAGATCTCTCGCACCTACTTTAGAAGTAATGCCACTTGCAGTGAACCCGTAGTATCACAAGTCCGTGACCAGATCATTATACTTGGACACTTTGAACGAGTGTTGCTTCTCAAATATGGATTCAAGTGGCAAGGTCAGCTCAATCATTATTATCTGAGCGATGATGAAGAATGCAGCACTATATCTGGCCGTCTTCATCTTCTTATACTCTCTGGGTATACCCCTAGCCTGCTCCCAGTCGTTTGCACAGTCAAGAATAGAATGTAAACTGCTACTTGGTTTACTTGGCTTGAGATTTGCTGTTTTCCTACTCTCATAAATTATGTAGTTGCTGTGCTCTGTCTGATTTGGCGAACGCTGTTCGTCTTCACCCTTGCCAGGTCTATTGTAGCAGTGGGCTCATTTAGTACTGTGTTTTTTGCGCCATGTGTATCGCCCTGGCTCTAATGACACCTTCCAGGCTGAGAGCACTTGTTCAAGTTATAAGACTTTTTCTACCTCACAAGGTTGGCGGACGATGGCAAGAAGACACTATAAATGGGAAATACAGTGTGTGGATGTCGTCCATCACTAAACACAATATAGTGATTAACAAACGTGACACTTGTTTTAAATTATGGAGAACATGTTATGAATCCTCCACAATAAATGGACCACGTGACTGCTCTTGCTGCTTATACAAGTATTTTGAATTGTCCCACAACACAAATGTCAAAAAAACTATATCTACCTGTCAGTAGAAAAACGGTGTCAACTAGCTACCAACTGCTATGGAAAGACAAGAACACAGTCGCGAGTTAATATAATAATTAACTGATGACGGATATATACTTTACAATTGTCTAGGTACCTTCCTATCTTCATAATTGTTGTTGATCAGAATCCAGACCATTACGCTCCGGGCAAACACATTAAGTCCCAGTCTCCATCAGCAAATGTTGAAAGGTATTGATGTTAATTGCACATGTAGCGCGCTAGTTGTATACACGACTGATGCATCCTCTCATACATCCATCTCTTATAGTTTTTACTTTTGATGCCAAAGTCCAACAGTCTTAGTCTTGTAGATTTATTATTTGCAGTATAGTCTTCAGGTGATTATTATATGCCCTAAGAATCTTCCCTTTATTGATATCTAATGTTCCTACAATGGGGGCTCTCAAGGCACCTTCCTAATGTGAGCTATACATAAAGTAGACCATGAGCAAAGATTATGTCTAGTAGGTAAATACCTGCACGATCAAATGAAAGTATCTGTGTTTTGTTGATTGTCATGACAAAAGCTAAAATCACAGGAAACTGGGGGAATCTCACGATGACAGAAAAGCTAGTATTGCTTGGCTCTAAACTGATTAGTGGAATGAAAACTCGTACAATTTAAGTAATTACTGCATTTGATCATATGGTTTTGTATTTTTGAAAAGTTCAGCCCTCTCTCTTTAGTATTAACAGACTGTACAAGTTTAAAACAAAAACATGACAAGGTATATGGTGGCTCTTTTAAAATGATACAAAAATATCAAACTGACCATGTCTTGACCGGTTACTTGCGGAGAAATCCGAATAAACTTGACCTTTGACCTCTATATTATCATCATTATTTTCTTTCGCGCTCGTTGCCAAGCGTAGAACAACCACTACAGCTGGTACCCTCGCAGGAAGCCTGTACCAAACAGTCACATGACTTTTGTAGTGGTCAGTTCTATTGTAATTAGTTTGACATGATGATGTTGCCAGCCTCAGGTACCACCTCATATTAGTCACCTTGTACGAATTGTCTGAGCATAAAGTTCACTCAAGTACAGGGTAATGAGTACTCTTTTTGTAATTTCTCGAAAAGCCAGTGTTAATATTTCTAACAAAGTTGTCACAAAACGGTTTGTGAGCTCTCATGTCCACTGCAGCAGGATTGCATTACATTCCTTTGCGAGTGATATTTTGTTATTTTTCTCTCCCCTGTCCTTATTTGTCAACACAGAAAACTCATCCGAAGGTCAATGTTTACATTCTTTTCACACTTCAATTCACGTTAATTCGCCGGCCCATGCCCGAGGGACTAATTGGATCACACAAACGTGACGGTCCTACATTGTATCCTAGGTGAAATGCAAATGACGGTGTTTGCACAAGATGGGAGTAATCCTTTACAATTCCACAGAATAATAGACTTGCATATTAGAGGTGCGGATAAACCACGAAATGTCCAGACAAGACAGTCGAATTGTGCCAAGTCATAGTCTGATAACGATAGTTGAATTACGTGGGATAGGCAAGTCAGATAATCCCCCAATCAGGGAGGACATGTTGAAGTGTGAGAGACGTAACTTGACTAAGTAATAATCGGATGTTCACAGCCCATTTTTAGAAAAGTAACATTTGAAAGTTTAGACTAGATGAGTCATGCAATATATTTCATCATAAATTAAAAAGTGCAGAAAACTTGCAATATAATCTGACATTTCTTGCAAGTCTAGTACACTGTGAAAATCGCTTCTCTTCTTCTTCTTTGATCCATAACCGCCAACCGTCAAAGCAGTCAGCGGCCATCACGCCTGGTGGCGTATTGTAGAGCAGCAACAAATTGATTCCACTTTGCTTGGTCGGCGGCCATCCTTCGTACAGTGCCCCAACTGTGGTTCATTCTTTGCATCTCGGCTTCCACAGTTCTCCGCCAAGTTGTTTGTGGTCGGCCTCTCTTTCGCTTTTCCTCGGGGGTCCATAGCATAGCTGTTCTTGCGATGGTATCAGGGTCCCTTCTGAGGACATGGCCAACCCAACTCCAGCGTCTGCCAGATATGATGGTGTGCATGTCCTCCTGGTTACTCCGAATAAGTAGTTCTTGGTTGCTGATGGTGTTTGGCCAAAAGATTCGGAGAATTCTCCTTAGGCAGATTGTGTGGAAGGAGGACAGTTTCGACATTTCCTTCTCTGTTACTCTCCAACATTCCGCACCATAGAGAAGCAAGAAAGTACACAGCTCTCATACAGTCTTAATTTGGTGTTTATGCTGTATTGGGAAGACTTCCAAATGTTGTTGAGAACAGCAAAGGCTGTTCTCGCTTTATTCATTCTGTTGTTGATGTCCTTGTTTGTTCCGCCGTCAGGTGTTACTATGCTTCCTAGGTAAGTAAATGTGTCTGTCTGTTCTAACTTCTGGTTCCTTACTGTTACTGGCTCAGGATTCCCCACATTTAGTGTCATGACCTCTGTCTTTTTCAAACTGATGTTCAGGCCAACCTGCTGGCCATACTTATTCAGTCTATCGGTTTTGTCTTGAATGTGTTGGTGTGAATGCGCGAGTAGTGCAATGTCATCTGCATATTCCAAATCTTCTAGTGTAGAAAACGTTGTCCATCTAATTCCTCTTGGACTGCCCTCTGTTGTCTGGCGCATCACCCAATCTATGACTGTCAAAAATAATGTTGTTGATAAGGGGCATCCCTGTCGTACTCCTGTTTTCACTTCGAAATTTACATTACTCGATCCAACACTGCAAGTAAAGTTAGAATAGAGGCTTTTTATAATGGAAACAATGCGGCTGGGAATTCCATAAGCCCTCAGAATTTTCCATAGGCTGTCCCTGTGTATGCTGTCGAAAGCCTTTTCAAAATCAACAAAGTTAATGTACAGCTGTATCTGCCATTCTGAGCACTGTTCTATAATGTTCCTGAGGGTAAATATATGATCTGCACATCTTCTGCTCTTTCTGAAGCCCGCTTGTTCTTTCCTCAGTTTATGGTCAACTGCTTTTGAAATTCTCTGGATGATTATCCTGCCTAGTATTTTGCTGGGAACTGAGAGGAGGGTAATTCCTCTCCAGTTGTTGCAGTCTGCAAGGTCGCCCTTCTTGGGCAATTTGACAATTATTCCTTTACTCCACTCTGTTGGTGTTGTCTCGGTTTCCCAGACTTGTGCAAATAGTGGTTCTAATAGTTCTGCTGCTAGTTCAGTGTTTGTCTTGAATAGCTCAGCATTCAGATTGTCGTGACCATGCGCTTTTACATTTTTTAGCCCTTTGATAGCTGTGATAATTTCTTCTTTTCGTGGAATGTCTGTATTTACGTCTAAGTCACTTTCAGCCTCAGGAACATTCAGCTGAGTCTCTGGTGGTTCCTTATTTAGTGTTTCTCTGAAGTGCTCTGCCCATCTTGTTTCCTGCCCCTGTGCTGTGGTGATGAGATTTCCTTGCTTGTCTCTTACTAATGTTATGTTGTTTGCACCTCGTTTTCCACTGATAGCTTTAGTTATTTTATAAACTGTGCTTTGTTCATTTCTCAGTGCTGCCTCTTCTGCCTGTCTTGCAAGGTCATCCAGAAATGTCCTTTTGTCAGCACGGGTTTGACGTTTTACTTCCTTGTCCAGCTGACTGTACTGTTCACTATATATTGCCTTTAACCTGGGAGACTTAGCTTCTGTTTTCTTCCTTTTCATTTCCTTTCTCTTCGCTATGGTGTTTAGCATTTCTGGTGTTATCCAGTCTTGGCTCTTTCTTTCCTGGAATCCCAAGCATGACTTGCTGCTTTCTTTGTATATTGTTGAGATGGTGTTGAATTTCTGGTCCACATCGTCGGTCTCTGTTCTTTCCTGGCTTTTGGTAATCAGATATCGTCTCTTTACGTCGACCACTAACGCTTTTCTGGTGGGGGGGGGGGGTTCCTTGAGTTTCGTGATGTTATATCTTTTCTGTTTGACTGCAACTGGTCCAGCAGCTCTGAGTTTCACCTTCAGTCTTGCTACTACTAGGTGATGATCACTTCCCACATCTGCGCCTCTTCTTACTTTCACGTCTTGTAGTGCATGTCTCCATCTGCCATTGATCATTATGTGATCTATCTGGTTTTTGTCTCGTCCGTTTGGTGATTCCCATGTTAACTTGTGCACTTCTTTGTGTTGAAAAAGTGTTCCTCCAATGACCAGGTTGTTAATACTGCCAAGATGAAAATCAGACTGCCAGAAGTTATAATCAAGATTCTTATATTGGAACCGGCACACTGTTTGAGCAAATTTAAGGACTTCAGAGACCAGAATAAACTCTACCATTTAACAGAGACCACCGGAATCTGAGGATCTAAAAAATAGTGGTAATTCATTGTTAACATTACAACACCCCATAACCGTGTAAGAGACCTAGTCAAGTGCCTTTATTCCTCTGACCAAACAGCCTGTGAGTCAAGATACGCTTGGTGGTGCCAGTGAGCGTACTAATCTCTGGAACAAAGTGAGGGTAGAAGTGGCCTGACGACGAACTAGACACCATCATCAGAGGGTCGAAGAGACGCGAGACCAGCTTTGCAGTCACTCCGTGATCTGACTTAGAACGTGCTGCGCATCTAATCTTGACCAGAGTCAAGAGAACTCCAGCAACCTTTCTGCACAGAACCCAAAAACCAAGCGGAAGCTGAAACTACTATTTGCAGTTTTGTCAAACCTAAAAGCTGGCAAGTGACGTTTTACATAAAACACCATACCATCACACAATGATGTGTATTTTCTGTTAAAGATTATATATTTGTTTAAAACTGTTAAACTTAGTTGATTATTAAATTTTTTATTTGTCATTATACACATTTAACGTCGATTTAATCATTTTGAATGTACTGCATGTTAACAATTTCCCTGCACAGTGCAACATTGTTCTTGACCTGAAATATCTTATGAATACTCCCTTGAGATAGAAGTATCTTTATCCTTCTATCTACAACTCTGTTAAGAGTAATCTTGTGCGACGGTAGACACTTTTGAAGACCCATATTAGATACTCTTGAGTTCTGGCCACAATTGGACCACTACTGCAAAGTCAACAATGCACCATGAAAATAATGAAGAGAATGGTATACGTGTTCTTTAAGAGAGTGTTGAATTTCTTGCTGATTTGTATTATGTTCTCTCAATTATCATACTTTTCTTTCTTTTTTCGTTATTGTCTGCTAAGTAGCAGATATTTGAGTATTATCGAATTGCATGACGTTCTCTGTAGGTGATAATAATCACATTTGCATGACGTTTCCCAGATTTGCTGAGATAATTACTTGCAGTCGCAAAGGAGCGGCACAGGTTGGCTAAGATTAGCACATAATCTCATGTACGCGGCGGAGACTTATAGCATAAGCGTTTCCTGTCCTACATGTTATGACAAGAGTACGTTCTGATAAAGTAATAATGGTTACATTTTGAACACGCTGTTGTATGAGTTTACTGATCTGTCTGTAAGTTTTTAGCCCAGGAAATCTCTAACATTTTAAATAAGGGAACCGGTACTGAGGAAACTGAAGAACCACACACGACGTCATAGAGGGGACTTATTAAATTAACGACACCCTAGACGCATGTAAGAGGCCGATTCAAGTCTCTTTTATTCATCTGAGCAATAAGTCTGTGAGCCAGGATTGGCGAAAGTTGTGATTTATATTTCATATTTTATCACTAACATGTGAACTAATATATATATATAGACAGAGCCACTTTGGAAATTGATTAGGCATTATGGAGTCCCCTGAAGATCATTAATTTAATAAAGAAAACATATGAAGACATGACATGCAGAGTTCTTCATGAAGGACAGCTTACAGAACCATTTGGGATAAGAACAGGAGTGCGACAGGGATGCCTCTTGTCTACATTTCTTGTCTTACTAGCAATAGATTGGGTTATGAGAACATCAACAACACACAACAGAAATGGAATCCAGTGGACTCTGACTAAGCAGTTAGATGATCTGGATTTTGCAGATGACTTGGCTCTTCTGTCCCATAACCGTAATCAGGTGCAGGACAAATTGAAAACACTCGATGAAAGGTCACAGCAATTCGGTCTGAAAATACACAGGGAAAAGACAAAGATAATGAAAATAAATGCAGGTAATGAAAACAGGGTTGAACTTGAAGAAGCACCAATACAAGATGTAGAATCGTACATATATTTTGGCAGCAATATAGACAACGTTGGATGGACAGACAGTGATATCAAAATAAGAATACAAAAAGCAAGAGGAGCTTTCATTGCATTGGGAAATATATGGAGATCAAGAGAAATCGGATGCAACACGAAAATAAGAATCTTCAACTCAAATGTGAAGTCAATCCTATTGTATGACTCTGAGACATGGAGAACAACAAAGACAACAACTAAAAAGCTACAGACTTTCGTAAAAAGGGTTATTGCGTAGAATAGAGGGTTTAAAATGGTATGACACGGTTACCAATGTGGAACTGATGACAAGAACTAGATTTTATGGGTTCATGTTGATAATATAGTTGTAGTGTAGTTAGGTGCTTATCCTTTACAGGACTTGACAATCAACCCCAGCTTTTATTGGCTGTTTGTGATTTTTCTAGGCAATTTTTTCATTCAGTAGTTTAGAGGTATGCACTTTCGGCGCGGTCCCTTCCTTCCCACTTTATAAGGCATGCATATCTGCCGGTACTAATTTTGAACTCAGCCTTTCTGCACGTACCTGATCTTCAAACACTGAAGAAGCTACGAAGGCCAGTTTGGACGTGTAGACAAATATGTATTTAATACATTCACAAGGTCCAAGTAATATGAATCCAATAATCAGATAGACAATGGCATTGCCTAGCCAGTCCTGAAACAAGTCTCTAGTCAATCGACTAAGGACACGCTGTCTGTGACATACTGCTGTAATCTTTATTCAACAATCTCCACACACGTTCTGCGATCTACAGCATTCACTTGACCTTCCAATATTAATTTAGCATAGACTCCATACTGTCGATGGACGACCTAGCCGATATAAAATCTCAAAGACTCTGTAAAAAAGTGCACATCAAGGATCTCGCCACAATACGTCTTTTCAGACTACGTGACGTACTTCCGGAGTAATCCGGGCAACGGCTTTCAACAAGGAAGTATGTATACAAACCATGTCGAGTGCGATAAAACCTGTTATGCATTTACTCATAACAACTACTCCCCCCTCCAGCCAATAATAACAACGAAGTTGTCATTATTACTGTTGTGAGAAAACACCGCTAAGGTGAGCAAAAGGTAACATTAAATGTCACTGTAGCTATGACCATGCATAGACCTATGTTTGTGCCATAATGTAGGCAATTTAACACACGTGGTGTGGAAATGCAGCACAACATGCTAATACCACTGTCTACAAACAGCACAAAGCAATTTCAAGTTATAATGAGGTACTATAGCAAACGTCAGTCAACATATAACATTAATGATAATATACCATGCATTCTCACACTTAAGTCTGTCAGAAAACACCTACTGTTCATTGTCATGTCACCTAGTCAATTAATGTCACTTGAAATAAACATCAATGCTAAGTGTTTATAATAATCATATTCAATCATAGAAGAAGTAAGGCAGACACTTGACACACACAAAATGGTTGACTAAAAAACATCGTCAAGTACACAACGTTTTGTGTGGTAGTGAATGATATGTCAAATTGTATCATATACATAATATGATCAAGGAATCATGAATCAATTTTATACTGGCGTACACAGCGCCCTAATCCCTTATTAATAAGTGTCAAAGTAATATTCTTTTGTGATGAAAATTAAATTAATATAATAAGTCAATAAGGCGTTTCCAATCCTGTATGGAAAAAAGCGATATTATTTCCACTAAAGTCGAGTACATTCTGTGCACACAATCATATAGCGCTAGTAGTTTCCATGATTGTTGTTCCTTCAATAGTATAAGACCAAAATTCCATAATTCCGAAAACTCTGAAATGACATCAAGAAGAAAAGTTGCGTATAAAAATCTCATAGTTAACTCCCTTGAAATCCTGGTACAAGTTTCGTTTAAACGTTGTCGCCCTTGACAGTACAGCATAATGTCTCTTGACTGTGAATGTGTGTATTTCCAAAACTGTTCCAAATTGAATCAGACTAAACATTTGCACACATTTTATTCTTGACAACTGGTAGTTGAAGTGTGCATCTGAAGCTGAATGTATGCTGTGTCTATACACTGTCCGAAGTAGAACGATATGTAACACGATATGAAGTGATCCATAATTCAGCATCATCATGTGGCTGTGCGGGTGGCATTGCTGTAACATCCCCATGACAAAAGTACAATCTGGTGCTTTAATCACATTACGTGGTTGTTGATGAAAAAAGTTTTGAGCATCGGAACTATGCAAGTAGATATTCTGACTACATTGCATTATGTTGATCATCTGAACTTGTTGACGCACTGGATGCTGGAGCGTCCTTGATGTATCTGGACAGCACATCGGCGACGACATTGAGACTTCCTTTTATTGATCTAATGCTGTAATCGTAAGGTTGTAACACCAGGCTGGCTCTATCTGCTTTTGGATTAGTAAAACGAGCTGTCTGTAAATAACCCAAGGCTCGTTGATCAGTCTCATGAGGGAAGTGAGCTCCCAAGAGGTATCGTTGGGGTTTATTGAAGGCGAAAACAAAAGCTAAGAGCTCGCGTTCCACGATAGGGTACCTTTGTTCTGTGGGTGTTAACTTTCTGCTCACATACATAGTTCGATGCATGTGGCCTTCAAACTCTTGCATTAGTGTTCCCCCAATTGCGACGTTGCTGGCGTCCCCTCTGCAAACAAAAGGAGATTGAATATCAGGCAATCGTAATATTGGCGATTTCGAGAATGCATACTTTATTACGTTTAATGCATCATTACACGCATATGTCCAAATTATTGTCTTTGCTGCGTCTTTCTTCAGCAACGCAGACAAAACCGAGGTTAACCTAGAGAAATTTGGTAGAAATCATCTATAACATGTAGTTACCATTATTTGTTTCTTAACGGAATCCATATCTTGAAAATTCCTCACCAAAATATCGCCATTTAAGGTAAACCAATGTTTCGCTTTATCATTAGTCATCACCTTTTTTGATGTTACCAACAGAAAAATATTTCTTAAAGAGTCATCTTCTCTTTGTCTTTGAATGATAGATTCTTTTTTCAATCAACTCAATCTGTTAATAATCATCTTTTTTCAATCAATTCAATCTGTTAATAATCATCTTCTTCAACAAGAGTAGTATTATCATTTTCCTTATCATTAACATTTATGACATCTGCAGTCTCCTCACCTACAATGTATGAGTTGTAGATTTATAAAGCACTTGCAAACCAAGACAATAGTCTTGAAAGCCAACTCCGTTGTCACGCTCCACACCCATGCACGCATCTCTATATGAATAAAAATAAATAAGTGCTTCCCTATTATGGACACTGTCGCTAGGCAAAAGACGTAAACACTTTACGTCAGCTGTGAATTGAAAAAATTCACCATTGTCTGCCATGTAGTGCCTGGTGGTAGATTTCGAACTAAAACGGTGCGTGAATAAGCACCATTACCACGATAAAGCATTCTCTTATCACGAAAATGTGAGCAAGGGTGGTAAACACCTTTTTGCACATGAGCAACATGGTTTCGTCCAATTGTAGTGGGAGTAATATCTTTATTGTAAGGTGCATCATACTGGCTGAACTGAGTATGACACCAATCTCTATTTAAGCCTGTAGGTTTGAAGCATGCCTTAGAAGCCATGTTATTAAGTATAGTGAGGCACTGTTTTCCACATGAATTGGTATTAGCAGAACTATGTAAGTGTTGAACATTAGTATCATCACCATCAAGAGTACCATTATGACCATTAGCAGCAAGCTTAGTGTCACCTTTTACAACATTATGCATACTCTTAAGAGTAGAGACATTGTAACCCTGTTGTTTACAACAAGAATGACAATTATTACGACCATCAGCATTGACTGTCTCTTGACGACAAAGCTGTATATATCGATCCTTATCAAAATATATGGATCCAACATGAACACCATCAGTCACGCCAAGATTACATGAACAAACTGGTCTGTACTTTTACGAGTCATGTTCTGTTTGCGTTTAATATTTTTAGCAATGATGTTAGGCTTCTCAGGCCTAGATGCAACTTGATTCTCCTGTTTAAGAGATACATTTTTCACTGTGGGCATAGGCAGATATGTTAAATCGTTTTTCATAATGTCTTCGCTGCTGCTGGCATGTTGCCATGAACTACTCTCCGAAGAGGCAGCATTAATGTGAGTAGAATCACTATTATCAACGGGATGTCGAGGGAAGTTGTACCTGCCTCGATATGATCTCTTTATTCTTTCAGGATGCGATGATTTGATCTCATCACCCTTAGTGGTACTGACAATTTGTACACTAGATTTCACATAACTAGGGTTTGATAATAAATTGTTGTTTATCACAACATCAAGTAAACAATCTACTCTCCTTCCAGCCTTAGTAATTTATATATATATATATATATATATATATATATATATATATATATATATATATATATATATATATATATATATATATATATATAACCATATGAATTTAATACGTGAAACTCGCTTGTGGATGTCAAAGCCATTTGAGGCTGGCAACCTCAGCGTATAGAATGATGATTCATGAACAATCAGTGCACGGGCTGGTGATTGCTTTATTGATAATTTCGTATAAAGAACTAAAAGCATAAAGTAGTTCAAGGTTCCATACGGAGCAGGGAGGGAAAGATAAAAGGAAAGATTTACATTCTAAGTATAATACTTACAATTTCAAAGCAGTGTAAATGTCCATATAAAGACGTTCACTTTAAAATTAATGTAAGTTTTCAAGCTTTAAACCATTGTAAATGTCTATGTGAAAATATTCATTTTAAAGTAATGGAAATTTCAAACTTTTTAATCAGCGTAAACATAAATGAAAACATATTCAATTTATATTGTGAACTCTTTTCAATCAGTGGAGATGTATACGTAAACAGACTCTATCTGTATTATTAACCTTTTAATTTAAATATAAAGTAACTATGAAATCTACCCCTAATATGAAATTATCACCCCTGGTGGTTAGGCTAGTCTTTACCTAGACACGCTAAGCAGAGCACAGAAACAAAAAAATAAGAGACAGAGGCAGAAGAATTAGAATCAATATGTTTGAGTGACAATTGAATTTCACATACCTGAAAAATTTAGAAGGCAGATAAATCTCGACAGCAGTAGTCCTTATCAAGACGTGAAGGCCCTAACATCTAGAGACAGCTAGTAAACACTGATGTAGTAAGGAAGAATGGGAGAGCAAGACATTGAGAAAATAATTGAGTTTAAATTTATGCTGTACAAGGTTGACTAACCTCAAGGGAAGTTTGGACTCAATATTTCACACCAGCCACGTTACATGTAAATAAACGTCATCACATTTTGTACTGTAGTCGGAGTCAAGTTACTCATCTAGTGTTGATATCAATCGTCAGCTGTCTGAGTCAAGTTACTCATCTAGTGTTGATATCAATCGTCAGCTGTCTGAGTCAAGTTACTCATCTAGTGTTGATATCAATCGTCAGCTGTCTGAGTCAAGTTACTCATCTAGTGTTGATATCACTCGTCAGCTGTCTACGTGAACTGTTGTTGTTTTGCATCAGTAAGAAATGACTTTTATACCATCAACCAAGGCCTGCCTACTGTTGGGGTAGTGATACGAACCACTAGACAACATCATCAGCAATGCACGACCACACATACATGTGGCTGGCAACCACATCATGTTCATTTAATTGGTACAGAAACCACCACTGGAAGAGCACATGCATGTTTTAATGTAGGCTGTCTGTAAGGTGACCAGCTGTAGTTGTGGATCTATGCTCCATAGGGCGCTTTAGGAACATGAATACATAACTCTTACATAACCCGGAAATATATCACACATTACTTAACTCTTACATAATCAAGGAAATATATCACTCATTACATAACTTTTACACAATCAGGAAATATATCACCCATGTCATAACTCTTACATAATCAATAAATATATCACACATTACAAAACTCTTACATAATCAGAAAATACAGCACACATTACTTAACTTTTACATAATCAAGGAAATATATCACACATTACATAACTCTTACGCAATCAGGAAATAGATCACACATTACTTAACCCTTACATAATCAGGAAATGTGTCACCCATTTCGTAACTCTTACATAATCAATAAATATATCACACATTACAAAACTCTTACATAATCAGGAAATACATCACACATTAAAAAACAGCTTACTGACATAACCGACCGATCCAGGCACATGGTTAATATTTGAAATAGATGCCCTTGCTTTGAAACGTTGCAAACACCGAACCAAATAATACGACGTTAATGTAATGACGTATGTATTTTTCAGATTTTGATACCGATCACCTTGCCACGGGTTGCAAGAATTCTAGCCATTGGACACAGTCACATCCCAGTATTCAGTTTTTTTCTTCATTTATTTACTTATTTATACTACTCGTCAAAAGTCAGGGGCCACTTAGAAAAACCTTGGTTGAAACCATAAAACAAATCTGATATAAACGTAATTGGTATCAGTCAAAACGGCATTTATTGAATACCAAATTGACATGTCACGTAAAGAAATGGAAACACACATTCAAACGCAATGAAACTGTGAAGTTTGTCACCCACCTTTTCAAAAGTCACACAATAGATATTGGACAAATAGACATTTCAAAATCGGGTATGACCACCGTTTGCAGCAAGGCATTCAAGACAGCGTAGACGCATCGAGTCCACAAGGGTCCGACAAGTATCCTGAGGAACAGCTTGCCATTCCTGAAGCAGAAATGCAGTCAGCTGTGCAACATTCATTGGCAGGGGTGATTAGTTGACAATCTTTGACCAAGGACATCCCAGAGGTGCTCAATCGGAGAAAAGTCAGGTGAATGAGCTGGCCACGCGATCCTGATGATCCCATGTTGCTGAATAAACTCATTCACCACACGAACTCGATGGGGTCGAGCGTTTTCATCTTGGAGGATGGCATTACCACCTACGGCCTCCAGAGCAGGCTGAACAATTGGTCTCAAGATTTCGTTCTGGTATCTTGGGCCGGTCAAGTTGCCTTGGATGATGTAGAGTGGGGTCCTGCCGTGTCTGTAGAAGCTTCCCCAGACATGACAGAACCCCTACCATAACGATCCACCTCTCGAATTGTGTCATCAGTAAATCGCTCTCCTGGTCGTCTCCAAACTCGAATCCTGCCATCATTGAATGACACAGTGAAGCGAGATTCATCAGTGAAGAGAACTTGACTCCATTGTTGCCTTGTCCATCGGATGTGCTCGCGACACCAAGCAACACGGGTTCTGCGATGAGCAGGAGTAAGAGGGATTCTGACTGCAGGACGTCGAGCAGCCAGTCCAAATTCATGTAAACGTCTGCAAATGGTGCTTTGACTGACATTAACGTTTACAGTTTGTCTCAGTTGACATCTTAGAGTGGAACAAGTCAATGTTCGATGGCGCAGGGCTGACAACAAGAGGTACCGGTCATCATGTCTATTGGTGCATCTAGGGCGACCTGGCCTTTGGCGATCCTCCACACTTCCTGTAGCCAGAAATCTCTCCAAAATTCTTTGGATAGTAGAGTGTGACACTGTAAGCTGTCTAGCAACCTCACGGACAGATAAACCACTTTCAACCCACGTTATAGCCCTCATTCTTTGTAAGGTGTCAAGACTTCTTCTCGGTGGCATGGTTTTTGCAAATGATGAAACTACCCTAAGTCTGCTGATTGTAAAACAAATTAAGAGTAAACTCTATTCACGAAAAGTTGCCATTGCACGTGGAATGTCTATCAGCACGATTACTTCCCCTGTTTGGTTGTACGGATGTTTGAAAAAACAGATTAAAAATGTGATTTTATGGTCAGCAAACCAAATTGCATGTGATCACCATGGTTGTCGGTGAGTTGTTTTTATGCTTAACGTGCATAGAAGACTGTCAGAGGAAGATATTGCACCCTTTTTGACTAAAAATGTCTTTCATCTTATCATTCTATGCGCTTATATAAAAGTGTATTGAAAACAATAGGGTGGCCCTTGACTTTTGACGAGTAGTATATTTATTTGGTTTAAGGAAATAAAACACATCGTTAAGAGATAACCCTTGACCATAAATACGAAGCAATATAAAAAATGTGTTTTTCTTTTATTAATAACACGGAAGCAGAAAACTATTGATAGAAATACAAAAAGGGCAATTTTCTGATTAATGAACAGCACTAGTTAGTGCTGATGAAACATTTTGTTGTGTACATTTACGACTTGAAAATCCGTATGGATGGAGAACCATCATCGAAAGTGGTAGAACAGCTAAGTGCTCAATACTTTAAAATGTGCATTAAGTAGTTTCATCATTTGCAAAAACCATGCCACCGAGAAGAAGTCTTGACACCTTACAAAGAATGAGGGCTATAGCGTGGGTTGAAAGTGGTTTATCTTTTAAATTTTTTGACAATGTGAATAGAAAAAAAAAAGTTTAAAAAATGAAAAATAACAAATATTGTATCTGAAACAAAATGTTATGGCTAATTTTTTTTTTTTTTAAATTAATGTGTTTGCTACTTTTCTTTGTAGCACGCCCCTTTCAACCATCTACCATGTACATGGAGTTGTTGGTTATATCAGGACGTGTTTCCTTTATTGTAATATGTTTTTGTTTGTATTTATTTTATACTATATTATCTCTAGTCGGTATTTTTCCTTTTGTAGTTATAGTTCAACATGGTTTTTAAAAGAAATTCCAAAATATGCTATTTTCTAAGTTAGTATGTTTTTAATTTTCACTGGATGGTTTCTTTGGTTAATCTGTATGTATCTGGGGCGAGTCTTTCACCAGTTTGGACTACTGACTCAAATCCTTATTTGTTTTTTGTATGTTAGCTTTAGTTTTTGTAATATAGTGTTTTATTAACTTTTGAATTTCTGAAGGGGTCTTTGTGCCTATGAGATTTTCTACCCTCATTTCTACATTGTGGTTACTACAGTATGTCTTAATGTTTTGCCTCTGTTGGTCATATTTCTTGCAGTCCACCAGAAAGTGTCTAATTGTGTTTGGTTATTGACACTCTTCACATGTGGGTTCCTCAATCATGAAATATCCAGTTCCAAGCTTGAGCCTCAGCAATTTTTTATTAATTGGTATTTTTAGTTTATCTTTTATTTGACATTTTTTGCTTGGTTTTTTAAGGATTTTATACGAGTGTCTTGCTTTTTTACTTTGGTCCCATGCTGTTATCCACTCTTTAGTTATTGCTTGAGCAATTAAGCTCTTAATTTCAAACTTCCCTAAGCCTACTTCAATTTTGTTATGGCTAGTTCTCCCCCCTTTGGCTTCTTTGTCTGCAAGCTCATTTCCTGCTATCCCCACATGTGATGGTATCCATGTTAGTGTTGCATTGCATCCTATAGTTTGTAGATATGTATTAACCTGTAGTATTTCCTCTATAATATCTGGCCTGCTACATTCATTTCTGTTTCTGATAGCTAATACTGATGATAGGGAATCTGTGAGAATGGTTACTTTTTTTGGTGGATTTTCTGAAGCTATTTCTAAAGCTTTTAGGATTGCCACTAATTCTGCTGTAAAGATGGATGTATTACCTGTTACTTTGTATCTTTTATAAATTTTTAATTTTGGTATTGCTATTCCTGCTCCTAATTGTCCTTCTTCATCTTTTGACCCATCTGTATATATAGTTAGGCTATTATTTATATACCCTTCTATGTACTCTAGTGTTTTACTTTTTGCTGAGATTATGTCGTTAGATTTATTTATGATCTTTGTTAAGTGGGAGTCAGTTTCTGGCACTTTTAATTCCCATGGTGGGATCTTTGCTTTATACAGAGCACTACTGTTTATCGCATTAAATAGGTCTGGGTATTGATCCTCTTCATCCATTGTTTTCCACCCTGACGGGTATCTATTATGGTTTAATGGAATGTGGCCTATGTACTGGTTACCCCTATCAAAGGTTTTATGTGCTGGGTGAGTTGGATCTTTTGCCACTCTTGCCCAGTAGCTGAATCTCAGTTCTTTTCTCCTTAGCTCCAGGGGTATAATGCCTAGCGCTACTTCTAGTGCCTCTGCTGATGTTCCCTTTGAGGCACCTGCTATTATTGACAGTGCCTGGTTTTTGGACTGTGTCTTGTTTTTTCTTATTGCTTGGGGCGGCTGATGCATAGACAACACTGGCATAGTCAAGTTTGCCCCTAATAAATGATTTATAGAAGGTTAACATGGTCTTATTGCAGGCGCCCCAACCACTTCCTTTCATATATCTTAGCATGTTAATAAGTCCCCTACTGCTTTGCACTAATAGGTCTATGTGTTTGTTCCAGTTTAGTTGCTGGTCTAATACCATACCAAGAAATCTAGTTGATTTTGCTGTGCATACTTTTTGCTCATTAATGCTTATGTCAATTATATTGTTTTTAATTACACGCCCTCTACTGAAGATCATTCCTATGGTTTTTTTAACGTTTAGATTAAATCCCCACTTGTTCATCCAGTCAGATACTTTATCCATTTGCTTTTGTACTGTTTTATAGAGGAATGGGAGATTTCTTCCCGTTCTCCATATCGCAGCGTCATCTGCAAACTGGGATAAGTTGTTTTTTAAATCTTTAAACTCGTCGCCTAGGTCATTGACCATAATCGTAAAAATAGATGGTGATATTACTGATCCCTGGGGAATTCCATTCTGTTGCTCATACACCTCAGATCTATCATTGTTTATTTGTACCGTGAAGTATCTATCCTGCAGGAAGTTTTCTAGACAATTGTAGGTTCTGCCTACTATACCTAATTTCCTGATTTTATGCAGTGCACCCTCCCTCCAACACTCATCATATGCTCTTGCTACATCAAGGAATATTGCTACTGTCTTTTCATTCCTTTTGAAGCCTGTTTTAACATCGTGTTCCAGCCTCAACAGTTGCTCTATTGTACTATGTTGGCTTCTAAAGCCTGCCTGGGTTGGACTGTACAAATTATGCTTTTCTAGATGAAATTTTAGTCTGCTGTTGACTATTGTTTCTAGAATTTTTTCTAGATGCGATGTTAACGATATTGGCCTGTATGAGTTGACATCATGTGTTTCCTTATCTGGCTTTAGTATGGGGATGACTACTGCTGTCTTCCATGAACATGGTATTTTTCCCGTGTGCCAGATTTTGTTGTAGAGGGATGCAATCACTCTTAGAGTGGTTTTTGGTACCTTTTTGAGGATTTCATAGCTCAGAACGTCTTCCCCAGAAGTAGTATTGGTTTTTCCTGCTAAAGCTCTTTCTATTTCATCTACTGTAATATCTGCATTTAAATAATTAGCATCCTGTGTGGTGTCCATATTTTCTCCTTTTAATTTTTCTAGCAGTATTTTCCGCCTATTTATTTCTGCCTTATCTAGACTGTCTACTGAACTAACCTGATAGAAGTATTTAGCTAGTATGTTGGCTTTTTCTCTATCTGTTTCAGCTCTCTCTGGTATTTTAATTGTTGGGATTTTAAATTTCTTGTTGTTTCCTCCTTTAATTGCTTTTAGTTTTCTCCAAACTGTAGTTACTTGTGACCTATGGTTTAATGTTTGACAAAATGTTTTCCAACTCTTTTCTTTAGCTCTGAATATTATTTTATTTGTTTCCTTTCTTATTTTTTTATAGTTTGTGTAATTCTCTTCAGTTTTGGCTTTTCTATACTTTGTCAAGGCCCTCTCCCTCAATTTCAGTTGTTCTGAAAATCTGTCTGTCCACCATGGTACTGGATTTTTATCTTTGTTTCTTTTCCTATTTTTACCTTTTTGTGTTGGTTTTAAGTGCTGAGGCATATTCCTGCTTGGTATATATTTTATTGCTATTTTTAAAATCTCATTTGTTAGTTTTTCTGCAAATATATCTATACTGTTAGATTCAATTTGTTCTATGCTTAGTTTACTTAGCTCCAATTGGAAGGACTCCCAATTTGCCTTTTTTAGGTTGAATGTAGGTTTCGTGCTTCTTGGACTAGTTCTATATTTGTCGTTTAGGTTTATTTCTATGGGTAAGTGGTCTGAGCTGGAGTCATTCAGTACTTCCCATTTAGCAGAGGCTAGGTTTGGTGTTATAATATTTATGTCTATTGCAGTATCTCCTCCACTGTTGCATGGGTTAACCCTTGTCACTGAGCCATCATTTAGTATGGCTAATGCAATTTTTTATAATAAATTTATACATATAACAAAGTATGAAAATCTTCTATTCAGTCTGATATTTTGTTCATAGTCTAATTGTTTCCCTTGGAAAGCAAACAGGCTACCTCCCCTAACTAGTGTTGATGTCAGGGAGATAATTATGTAAAATATTTATGTCGTTCGTGACAAGTGTCAATTGTTTCTTCCCTTGCTCCAGTTTTTCTATCATTTATTACTTCATCCTCATGGCGTTGTAGTTATACAGTCCAGATGTGTTTATAATATATTTTGTCGCTCTAGTGACGGACTCAGCCGCTGCTTAGAGCAAAACGTGGTTAAGTTTCTTTTTACTGTATTTCAGATGTCGCGTCCAATCTGACCAGATGTGTGATTTTTCGCTTATAATGGGCGTATTTCTTCTAATTGCTATTACGTTTTGACAGCTAGACTGTTATATCAGTCGTTATTTTTTTATTTTTTTATTTATTTGTTAGCATTGTTGTAAGCCCTGAAAAGGGCTAATCGTGTAAAGGACCGTGAGCTGGTTGCCTATAGTCGTCACGTGGTGCGTTTATTCTACGTTGTGTCGTTGGTGGATGACTGAGTGCTTTCTTGTCCTGCCAATATATTTATATAACTGTCAGGTGTTGAGTTTTGATGAGTAGTTCCTTTTTACTTGACTGTGTCTTTGTCGTCAATCTATTTCTTGCCTTAATTTTACGAATCTTTTGGCCGAATACCATCACCAACTGATAAGAATCTCTTTTTCTTATTAATGATGTCCACCAAATGATAAATATAAGTGGATGGAAGCAGACATCATCATCATCAGTTGATAAACTCTTAATACAAGACCCTTGCCCTGAGCAAGAGACATGCTGAGAAATCTGAAGCTCGCTCGAACATCACCGGAGTTAAATACTGTGTTGTTGTGTTGCTCGTGGTTCGAGTATGGAATGTCAACTTGACCTACGCAGTGGTGTGTAGACATAGATGGAGTGTATAATGTGCGAATGATAGGAAGAGTTCGTGGTGTTGACAAATGTTCTTTTCTCACACTCATGTATGGCTGGAAGTCATCGACACCAACGACTGTGTACCTTTACTAAAGTTTAATTGGACGTACACACTCGACAGCACAGATAGTGACAAATCACAGGTTGGCATAATACATCATGGTACAGTGGATAAATGGTCTTGCAATGTTATGTTACATGGGCACTCATGTAGAATAATAGTATAATGGACTGTCAGTAGCCAAGCACTCAGTATTGCCCATATATATATATCAACTGAGTTTACTGACAAAGCACGTCAGATTATAAACAATATCCAAGATGGCTTCTAGACCTAATCTCGTCTAGCGAAGATTCCTTAACATAATGTCCAGCACAGATTTTTCCATATAATTATATTGAACCGCTAGCAATGGGTTCTCATGTGTAGCAGTGATCTCTGGACTAATCAAGCGATAATACGGGCATCCCTTTTCTCTTCTTGAAAGTCACTACATGTTTGGTTCCAAGATGGCTTCACTCGTGAGCTGTCACTCACGTTTGGATACAGATAATGAATCTGTCCTAAAGTTAGTCATTCATTAAACATTTCATTGCTCTGTAGATTTGATCATGAACAATTGACTGCATTCTACAGGATATAGTGCTGCTAGGAATCAGAATCGTTTTTTTCATCTAGTTAGATGTATCCACTAAGACGTACCAATCATCCCTACCGAAAAACGGTGGCTTCGTACGAGAGTTCAAAAGAGTATCTTTATTACCTTGGTTTTCAGAAATATGATTTTGCCATTCCTTGGCAATAAGAATGAACACTGGGGTAAAGCACACACGATAGGTCTAGATGACTATCACTTTCCCCAAAAACCACTGAGATCACTTTTTTCCCGGCGTCCAGCCGACATAGAAAAACACAGCCCATCATCAGGGCGAAGCCAAAACACACATCTCTCACGACACATGCGCCGAACAGCCTTTGACCTCTCTAGAGACAACAGAACATATAGTTCGACTTAGATATGTAAAGATTTACGGATATAAGACAGATTCGTCCTACACAGACAAACAATACACATAAATTCAGGCCATAGATATTCTGAAGCAAGAACAATCTATTACTACCCAAACAAAGAATAAATCGCAGTAAAACTGGATTCATCCGCGGAGTTCGATCGAAAGAGACGGCACAACTTTCAAGGGAAGTAACTCAATAATGACTTTCCCTTAAGCACTAAAAAATATCTATTTTGTTTAAAAATATTTGCGAACATAACAAGTATACCAATGTATAATATTGTAAGATATCAAAGACTGCACGTAACAGTCTTACCACACCTCCCGGGGAAAAAAAATGGAACATTTTTTTCTTTTTGAAATACATCTAGGAGCAACGTACAATAGGCTCACAACGCATGAATAATGCGCAGATGAAAATATCAGGAATACATATAACGCCTAATATGAGGCTAAGTCGACTTATGGAGCGACTGGTGAGAATGTGTCTCATAAACTGAGAGAAATTATTTCTCTATAAGTATATTTTTCCAGGAAGGTGTCATCAAAGTATAATACAATTCTGGCAATTACACAATGCCTAAAAAATTCATATCATCATTTCGTATTAGATATCTTAAATTTATGATTTATGAAGAAAAAATCATCATAGCACAGCGGTGAATAAACATCAATGAACCGCTATGTAGTGATACAATCATTATATTATTAAATTACAAATGTGTATCTATCATGATATAGAAAAGGAACTACTATAGAACTAGACATATCAAGAAGTCTAAGCCCTAATAGTTATGTGGAATCATGTGGGCATCTTGACAGAATGTCTGCCATCACATTATCTGATCCACGAATAGCTCGCACAGAGAAATGAAAAGGTTGAAGAGCAATTGCATATCGAGTAGACCTCGAGCTCTTCAAATTCTTACTCTGTATAGCAGTAAGAGCTTTTTGGTCGGTTTCTACTATGAAATGTGCGCCTAGAAGGAATCTCTGTAGTTTGAGGATCGACCAAACCATAGCTAATAGCTCACGGTCTAAAACCGAATAATTCCTTTCTGCCGCATTAAGTTTTCTGGAAATATACATTACAGGATGCAGAGTTCCAGAGTACTCTTGCATTAGTGCCGCTCCAATCCCAGTGGATGAAGCGTCACTACGAAGAACGAATGTCTTATCTTTAGTGGGTAGCACTAAAATAGGTGGTGTTGAAAACAATGTTTTAATCTTATCCAGAGAGCATTGGCATTCCTGAGACCAGTGGACCACATTAGGCGAACCTTTCTTTAGAAGTGTTGAAAGAGGTGCCATGATAGAGGATAGATTCTGAATGAATCTGCCATAAAATTGAATAAGACCTAACAGACTTCTCACCTGTTTTTTAGTCTTAGGGATTGAGATGTTAAGTATCTTACTAGTATTATGGTCCTCTGTCTTTAGGAAACCATGACCAACTCGGTGGCCTAGGAAAGAAATTTCGCTAAAACCAATATAGGCTTTAGAGGGTTTCGCTGTCAGGTTGTGCTCACGCAAAGTAGACAGCAATTCATCTAACCCTGAATAGTGATCTTCCCAAGTATCGCTGAAAAGACAGATGTCGTCTAGATATGCAATGACATCTGACCGATAAGATAGGATTCGGCGCATCATGCGTACGAATGTAGCTGGTGCGTTCATAAGACCGAAAGGCATAAAATTCCATTGGAACAAACCTCTAGGTGTTGAAAAAGCCGTGAGAGGTTTGGCGCGTTCAGATAAAGGAACTTGCCAATATCCTTTAGACAAATCAAGTTTAGTGAAAAAATGAGATTTGGAGAGTCGAGTAAGTAGCTCTTCCAGTAAAGGCATAGGTTCGGCATCGAACTTCGTTACTTGATTCAATTTTCGATAGTCAACGCAAAGACGTATGTTATTGTCTTTTTTACGCACAATAACCATCGGCGAAGAATATGCAGAGGTGGATGGTTCGATTATTTTCAAATCTATCATCTCATCCAACTCTTTCTCGACCTGTGCTTGAAAATGTATAGGTATAGGATAAGGTCTAACCCTAATAGGAGTATGGTCAGTTAGAACAATGTCATGTTCAATGACATTCGTTTGTCCAGGGATGTCAGTGAGTACATCCTGAAATGTTTGCAACATAGTTGAAACTTGTCGCTGTTCTCCTAGAGACAAATCAGGAGAGACAGTAACGTTCTTCCATGATTCACTAGAATGAAGTGGGATCATTGGAAGAGGAAGATTTACATCTGAAAAACTTGTTTCCTCATCCTGTATCACGGACAGTGATGAGTAATGACCATGTTGTACTGGAGAATTGTCCGTTGCTTGGAAAATGGGTTGCAAATAATCCGGACGTTCATGGAATTCAGTAAGCATATTGATGTGGAAGGTTTTATGCTTCCCATCAATATCGACAATATAGTCGACATCGGAAATTTTCGATATTATATCGTACGGACCTTTCCAAGAAATAAGTAATCTGTTTTCCCTACAAGGTAGTAATACAAATGCTTTGTCACCAGGACAAAGTTGTCGTAAGCATCTCTTCTTATTGGCAAATTGCCTTGCCTTCTGTTTCGCAAATTCAGAAGAAGAAGTTGCTAATTTGCATGCTTCGATAATCTTTTGTCTCAACGCGATGACATATTCGTAGGATGACTTTGTGTCATCGTCAATATTGTCAGATGTTATGAGATCGTGAAGCAACGACATAGGGCCACGCGGACGCGCGCCAAAGACGAGTTCAAAGGGAGAAAATCCTGTATGTTCATTGGGTACCTCTCTGTAAGCGAAGAGGGCCGCAGGTAAAACTCTGTCCCAGTCTTGAGGATGATCCTCAGTTATCTTCCCCAGTAAGTTTTTAAGTGTTCTATTAAGGCGTTCGACCATACCATTAGACATTGGATGGTAGATACTACTTAAAGATCTATCTATCTGCAGAGTAGACATTACTTGAGACATGGTATCTGATATTAGTTGGGTGCCATGGTCTGACAATATCTCTCCGGGGAACCACAGACGAGAAAATATAAGCCAAAGAGCATCTGCAATATCAGCAGTAGTAATGCTCTTCAGAGGAATAGCCTCTGGCCAACGTGTGCACATATCAACACACGTCAAGATAAACTGATGTCCTCTGGCAGACTTGATCTTAAATGGACCAATAATGTCTATGGCCATTTTTTGAAACGGCCGAATAGGAATGTCCGCCGCCTGAATGGGTGCAGCATGCCGTGGACCTTTGGATTTAACTTCCTGACATACTTTACAAGATCGACAATAAATCCGTATGTCCTTGTTTACCAATGGCCAAAAGAAAGCCGCAAGGACTCTTGACTTAGTACGGGAAAAACCCATGTGTCCAGCACACTGAGAGTCGTGAGCGTGCTGCAAAATTTTAACTCTCAAATTCTTGGGAACCAGGATTTGAGAATGACTTGACGTAATGGAGTCTTGAACCATACGTACAAGTACGCCATTCTTCTTTGTAATCCACGATTTACGACTTGTGTCTTTATTCGGATCACCTTTAGTTGCAAGAATGAAGAATTTCTTCAGAGTGGGATCATCTTCTTGCTGTTTTATAAACGAGTCACGAGAAATTACCAAGGGATTATCTTGGTTATGCACTTCATTATCTTCAGTAGATGAAGTTTGAGGCATATTAAGAGCCTGAGCTCTAGTGACTACAGCGTTAGCAATCTGCATGTTTTGCCTTTCCCACGTGGAAATTTGTTGCGGAGTGCATTCTTTGACTCCATGAATGCGACCGATGATGAGGTCAGCGATCGGATTCGGAAGAAGACATGCGTGTACATCTCCTGTAAAGAAAGGAGTAGCAATCCTAATGATAGCAGTAGAGTATTTCTCTAATGTGCCGCCAAATGTTACACATTTGACTACTTGTCCAGTGGCACGGGAAGGATCTACGAGTGACTGCCTAACACCAATTGTGGTGCATCCAGAATCAAATAGCACAGAGACTGGATTGTTATTCACTAAACCCTTATGTAAGACAAGAGAACCTCTTCCATCATGCGCGACTGATGCCGGAAGAGCAGGAAGAGGATGGCCACAGCTTAAAGTAGACACTGTGGTTGGCTCAAATAACGTTTTGCATTGGGGGCACTGAGATGCTCTCCCAAAATCAAAAGCGGCACATGCCATATTACTAGCATCATTATTATCTTTACTCTGTTTATAGGCTTCATGGGACTCTTGTTGTGCAGAGTTTGCCTGAAAATGTGGTTTATGTCTTTTGTTTTGAGATCTACCTCGGTTATTATCACCTCTGTAGTTATTGTTACCTCTATTGTAACCCCTATTTGGGTTTGAGTCATAGTTCCCTTGGTTACCATTATCATATTCATTATAATGAGTATCTCTGTAATTATGATCTTGTTGACTCCAAGACGGATAACCCTGATAGTTTCTATAATTACTTCCTCTACGGAAATTCCTATAATTATGACCACCCCTGTGTCGAGAGCTATCAGCTCGTCTCCAGTTCTTTGAAGAAGAACCCTGAAATGATTGGTTACCTTGGTTTTGATAACTATTATGGTTACCTTTTTTATCAAATCTGTTTTGAGGTCCCTGAAATCTGTGTGAATAATTGGGATTGTATGGTGTTGCTGAAGCAACTGGCATACTCTCCTTAATCTTAGTGTTGCCAAAAGTCACGTCGGGGTGTGCAGTGACATATTGGGAACAATATTCTTCCATTTCCTTTAGAGATTTGGGTTTACGCTCATGTATAAATTCAAGGAAAGGTTTGTTCACACATGACATAATCTTATCTCTGAGCAACAAATCCATAAGTCCTTCATACGTTTTTTCTGTTTTGGAAAGCTCAATCCAACGATCAACTGTGAGACGTGCCTTTGCAGTGATTCTGAGAATTCTACACCCGTCTCAGGCACCATCGTCTTAAATAAAAGGCGATAGCCTTCCTCACTTAGCTGATATTTTTTTATCAAAGCCGCCCTAATGACATCATAATTATCCTTATCTGCTTCTCCTACAAGGCATAATCTAGTCAAAGATTCACCTTTCAAGTTTTCTGATATTTGATTAGCGTATTGTGATTTATCCACATTATGTGTACGACAAGAACGTTCAAATCTATCCAGCCAGAATGTAATATCGTCACTGGACTGATTGAACGGTGGAACCTTAACCTTGTAAGTAGAAGGTTTACCATTACCACTAGATGCCTGATTAACATTACTCATACTTGTCAATCTCAATTTCTCTAACTCAAATTCATGTTCTCTTATTGCTTTTTTTCTTCAGCCTCTCTGTCTAATCTTTTTTGTTCAGCTTCCCTGTCTAATCTTTTTTGTTCAGCAGCAGCTTCTCTTTCTAATTTTTTTTGTTCAGCTTCACTGTCTAATCTTTTTTGTTCAGCAGCAGCTTCTCTTTCTAATTTTTTTTGTTCAGCTTCAAATCTCCTTTCCTCCACCTGCATCTGCAATTTCTTTTGTTCAGCAGCAGCCTCAGCTTCTCTTTCTAATCTTTTCTCTTCAGCCATAGTTTTTCTTTCTTCTGCAGCTAATGCTTTGTCATATTGAGCAACAGCCCATTGTTCTAATTGTTGACCAGTCTTATCAAGGGCTTTCCCTTGTGTAATGAAGTATTCTAATGTAGACATGATGTCTAACAATAATACTAATCACCTGAAACAATAATAATACCACAAGTTCTCAATGACTTGATTAATCAGTATACTATCCCAATATCTGTGGGTCACAAGCCTTAATAAGGTCTTGTATAATAGTAATAATAATCAGGTACTGGTTTATACCATAATCCAAGTGCAGTGCACAGGCAATTGTGTCTTATGAAATATACCTATATAAAACATATGTCAACCAACAGAATACATAAAGTACAAATAGGACTGACAATACAAGAACGTTTGCAGAAATCAAAATAAATCAAATAGGGAAATCAATGAAAATAATCACTGAATCTGCAAAGAATAACAACACAAATGACGTCACAGTATATGAATATAAATTGTGAATAGAACTGAAAGATAGAAAAGGTTAGACCAACAAATTACAAACAAATCAAAACAAAACTAAAGAACAAAGAAATATTACAAAAATAACAATAATTACAGACTTCACAGCTAACACAAAAGCAACAGTTGTCGCAGCAAATTTTCAATCAAGAAAATTGCACCTATAGAAAACGCCCACAACGGACCCTCTATGACGTGGGATATTCTGTTGTGAGGACCCCGCCATATCTTAAACACCACCCGCATAAATATAAACTAACATACTATACAAACAAATAACATGTAACATATCATAAATACATATATCATGTGTGTAATGTGTTGCAAAATAGGCTCAGTTTTACAGTAATGGCAAAGTTATTCTTGTAAAATAAACAAACTGCCACTTTATTCAATTAAACATTCTGGCCTTAAATATTAAAGTTCATATATAGAAAACAAGAAGATCCATCGATGAAAATAGGACTTCTTAGTTCAATAATACTGTCTTCCTGTTAACATTGACAAGAATTGATCCAACTGTTCTGTGAAACTCTGTAATGTCTAATGTAAAAATGTCAACAACGCTGACCTACATACTGCATTCACTTGACAGGTCACGTGACGAAGTGTTGACAAAGAGCAAACCAATACTGCAAGTGTGTCGTATCAGCCACAGGAAACGGTCTGGTATCGGTAATCTGTTGACTTCTGAACTTCTGCGAGGTCAAACCCAGAAAGCTGGTCCACCAGTTGATAAGAATCTCTTTTTCTTATTAATGATGTCCACCAAATGATAAATATAAGTGGATGGAAGCAGACATCATCATCATCAGTTGATAAACTCTTAATACAAGACCCTTGCCCTGAGCAAGAGACATGCTGAGAAATCTGAAGCTCGCTCGAACATCACCAGAGTTAAATACTGTGTTGTTGTGTTGCTCGTGGTTCGAGTATGGAATGTCAACTTGACCTACGCAGTGGTGTGTAGACATAGATGGAGTGTATAATGTGCGAATGATAGGAAGAGTTCGTGGTTGATAAAGACTGTAATCTCTGGTATATACAATGGTGATAAATTATATCCCTCTTGATGTGATTAGACTGATTGTAGTACATGCGCCCACACAGAGCAGATGATAAATAGATTAGCTCTGTATTGTCCCTGTGTATAAAGTCTGTAGTGAGTGGTATGAAGAGTACAGTCACTCACCCCGTACTGTCAAGCCTAGATCAACGAATCAGACTAGTGTTCATTTCCAATTGACAGCACATCATTTATTTACACAGCAACATCAATCCGATACGATACACTACACAGGTACAGCATGATACACAAAAATCAATAATAATCAATTGCGCAGAATGTTACAGCTGTTCAGTATGATGTAAACCCTGTTTACATCGCAGTTCTAATGTTACATCAGTAAATTCACCAGAACGACTGCTGACACTGCAGTTACAAAACCCGCCACACAGGCGTACATCTATAGGACTCCCTCAACGACTGCATACCCCTGCAGTTAACAAAACGCCATACAGGCTTGAATCTATATATCCTAGCAGTTCTAATGTTCCACCAGAACGACTGCTGACACTGCAGTTACAAAACGCCACCCAGGCTTAAATCTATATATACTCAAAAGACTGTCCTCTCTGTAGTCTATAAGTAATCTGGCCTACACAACTCCTGGCCTTATAATCTCCAGAAACTCTCCCTCCAAAAGGAACAATGGCCTTACTATCTCCTAGCGCCGTTCCTGCACAACAGAAATCTATCAGGGAGGTAAATATGATCCAAAACATCGGCCTGTATACACCAAGGCCTCAGAACATGTCCTTAACATAAAGTACACCTTATCTTCTCTTATCTCATCTTATCTGCAGATTTATCACATCTTATCTGCCGATAAACACATCTAAATAGGCAAGTACTAGTACACCTCGAAAAATGGCCAAATATCGTTCCCTTACACTACCCTTGGGAACACACACAAGATACTAGGCTGACTCCAGTCAACCGCCCAACTTAGACTGCCACGGGATGACACATCTCCCGCACAAACAGACACCGGACTCGGCTGTTCACGGACTACCCGTGAGCTATTCACAGCCGGCCGAAACCAGTACAGAATAACTACATGACCAGCGCTCACACGCTTTCTGTACACTCTGTTTTCTAACATATAAATGTTTAAACAACTCACAATTAAACAAGCCGACAAGTGCTACAACCCTGAATTCACACTGTATAATCAGTATAGTACGTATCATTCCCCTTTGACCTTTACAGTGGTGTTGACAAATGTTCTTTTCTCACACTCATGTATGGCTGGAAGTCATCGACACCAACGACTGTGTACCTTTACTAAAGTTTAATTGGACGTACACACTCGACAGCACAGATAGTGACAAATCACAGGTTGGCATAATACATCATGGTACAGTGGATAAATGGTCTTGCAATGTTATGTTACATGGGCACTCATGTAGAATAATAGTATAATGGACTGTCAGTAGCCAAGCACTCAGTATTGCCCATATATATATATCAACTGAGTTTACTGACAAAGCACGTCAGATTATAAACAATATCCAAGATGGCTTCTAGACCTAATCTCGTCTAGCTAAGATTCCTTAACATAATGTCCAGCACAGATTTTTCCATATAATTATATTGAACCGCTAGCAATGGGTTCTCATGTGTAGCAGTGATCTCTGGACTAATCAAGCGATAATACGGGCATCCCTTTTCTCTTCTTGAAAGTCACTACATGTTTGGTTCCAAGATGGCTTCACTCGTGAGCTGTCACTCACGTTTGGATACAGATAATGAATCTGTCCTAAAGTTAGTCATTCATTAAACATTTCATTGCTCTGTAGATTTGATCATGAACAATTGACTGCATTCTACAGGATATAGTGCTGCTAGGAATCAGAATCGTTTTTTTCATCTAGTTAGATGTATCCTCTCAGACGTACAAATCATCCCTACCGAAAAACGGTGGCTTCGTACGAGAGTTCAAAAGAGTATCTTTATTACCTTGGTTTTCAGAAATATGATTTTGCCATTCCTTATCAATAAGAATGAACACTGGGGTAAAGCATACACGATAGGTCTAGATGACTATCACTTTCCCCAAAAACCACTGAGATAACTTTTTTCCCGGCGTCCAGCCGACATAGAAAAACACAGCCCATCATCAGGGCGAAGCCAAAACACACCTCTCTCGCGACACATCCTCCGAACAGCCTTTGACCTCTCTAGAGACAACAGAACATATAGTTCGACTTAGATATGTAAAGATATACAGATATAAGACAGATTCGTCCTACACAGACAAACAATACACATAAATTCAGGCCATAGATATTCTGAAGCAAGAACAATCTATTACTACCCAAACAAAGAATAAATCGCAGTAAAACTGGATTCATCCGCGGAGTTCGATCGAAAGAGACGGCACAACTTTCAAGGGAAGTAACTCAATAATGTTTTTCCCTTAAGCACTAAAAAATATCTATTTTGTTTACAAAATATTTGCGAACATAACAAGTATACCAATGTATAATATTGTAAGATATCAAAGACTGCACGTAACACCAACCAAGAACTAATTTCTCGGAGCAACCAAGAGGACATGCACACCGTTATAACTGCTAGACGGTGGAGTTGAGTTGGCCACGTCCTCAGAAGAGACCCTGATACCATCACAAGAACAGCAATGCTATGGACCCCTGAAGGAAAGCAAAAGAGAGGCCAACCAAAAAGAACTTGGCGGAGAACTATGGGGCTAAGATGCAAAGAATGAACCAGAGCTGGGGCACTGCACGAATGATGGATATTGACAGAGCAATGAAGAAGAAGCAGTTTGTTGCTGCCCTACAAGTCCCCATATTTCTAGGTGGCCACAGCGACTATGGGTAGGGAGCACAGAGGCAAAAGAGGGTCAGAAGTGGGCCATGAGGAAAAAGAAAGTTAGGAACGCCCTGCGTACACAAATACATTATCTCTTCTGCTAGCTCACATATGTCATAAACTACAACAACACAACAGGTAGTACCACAACTAATAATGCAACTTAATCTAAACTATGGGTGGCCATCTAGGCGATCTCTAGGACCGTAATACTGGAGGACATCTCGACAACAGATATACATTTTTACAACAACAAAAACATGGTTATATATGATTATATGTCAAAGAAAACAAATTTATTACAACAAAATTAATGCCACTAGTATCTAACCTTCCTAGTAATGTTTTTGTAACATCTCTATGGTAAAAATATTTTTTTAAGTATCTTTTCCCCACCATTATTCAGTTATTCAGCAAAATGCGTATACAATTTCAGGTACGTAATTGCAGCCTTATAAAAAAAAGTATATAAAATAACTAAAACCATCAACGGAAAACGGGGTGGAAACAATATTAATATGAAATTAATATGAAACAAATATAAAGGTATGTTATCAGGCACTCGCAGGAAATAAAGAAGTAGAACACCAGACAACAGAAAAACAACAGACATGAGTGGCTTACCCAGGATTTGAACACTGGACCTTCCGTGCGACAACCCCGCCTAGCCATGCAAGCGAATCACACTATCCGCTCTGCCATCTACGCATCATCAAAAAATGATGTTTCAATGGCAGGTCAATAGTGCGAACCACAATACACGACACCAGAAGTCCTCCATGGGCAGTTCAGCCTATTAATGACGCAATCACTTCTGTTGTATTTCTATCAAGCAGTATAGGCCGAATCCAACAAGACCCTTAGGACCTTAATACTGTGTCCAGTAAATGATAGTAGACTAGAACAGTGAGAACAGGATAGTGGGTAGGTTTGGTATTGTACAAACATTTATTACAAATAAGGGAGGGAAACCTGAGGCCTGTAAACAGTAAATTAATATGAAATTAATATGAAACAAATATAAAGGTATGTTATCAGGCACTCGCAGGAAATAAAGAAGTAGAACACCAGACAACAGAAAAACAACAGACATGAGTGGCTTACCCAGGATTTGAACACTGGACCTTCCGTGCGACAACCCCGCCTAGCCATGCAAGCGAATCACACTATCCGCTCTGCCATCTACGCATCATCAAAAAATGATGTTTCAATGGCAGGTCAATAGTGCGAACCACAATACACGACACCAGAAGTCCTCCATGGGCAGTTCAGCCTATTAATGACGCAATCACTTCTGTTGTATTTCTATCAAGCAGTATAGGCCGAATCCAACAAGACCCTTAGGACCTTAATACTGTGTCCAGTAAATGATAGTAGACTAGAACAGTGAGAACAGGATAGTGGGTAGGTTTGGTATTGTACAAACATTTATTACAAATAAGGGAGGGAAACCTGAGGCCTGTAAACAGTAAATTAATATGAAATTAATATGAAACAAATATAAAGGTATGTTATCAGGCACTCGCTGAAACATCATTTTTTGATGATGCGTAGATGGCAGAGCGGATAGTGTGATTCGCTTGCATGGCTAGGCGGGGTTGTCGCACGGAAGGTCCAGTGTTCAAATCCTGGGTAAGCCACTCATGTCTGTTGTTTTTCTGTTGTCTGGTGTTCTACTTCTTTATTTCCTGCGAGTGCCTGATAACATACCTTTATATTTGTTTCATATTAATTTCATATTAATTTACTGTTTACAGGCCTCAGGTTTCCCTCCCTTATTTGTAATAAATGTTTGTACAATACCAAACCTACCCACTATCCTGTTCTCACTGTTCTAGTCTACTATCATTTACTGGACACAGTATTAAGGTCCTAAGGGTCTTGTTGGATTCGGCCTATACTGCTTGATAGAAATACAACAGAAGTGATTGCGTCATTAATAGGCTGAACTGCCCATGGAGGACTTCTGGGGTCGTGTATTGTGGTTCGCACTATTGACCTGCCATTGAAACATCATTTTTTGATGATGCGTAGATGGCAGAGCGGATAGTGTGATTCGCTTGCATGGCTAGGCGGGGTTGTCGCACGGAAGGTCCAGTGTTCAAATCCTGGGTAAGCCACTCATGTCTGTTGTTTTTCTGTTGTCTGGTGTTCTACTTCTTTATTTCCTGCGAGTGCCTGATAACATACCTTTATATTTGTTTCATATTAATTTCATATTAATTTACTGTTTACAGGCCTCAGGTTTCCCTCCCTTATTTGTAATAAATGGAAACAATATTACGTTATTAATAAATAAGCAAAGAAATGTCATCACTACAGCATAAGGGAAATAAACAAGATGGGCAGAGCACTTCAGAGAAACACTAAATAAGGAACCACCAGAGATGCAGCTGAATGTTCCTGAGGCTGAAAATGATCTAGACGTAAATACAGAGTCCACCAAGGAAAAAAATAATCACAGCTGTCAACGGGTTAAAGAATGGAAAAGCTCCAGGTCACGACATTTAAATGCTGAGTTTTTTAAGAAAGACCATGAACTAGCAGCAGAACTATTAGAACCACCATTCGCATAAGTATGGAAAACAGTGACAACACCAACGGAGTGGAATAAAGGAATAATTGTCAGTTTGCCCAAGAAGGGCGTCTTTGCAGACAACAACTGGAGATGAATTACTCTCCTCTTCGTTCCCAGTAAAACACTAGGCATGATAATTCTCCAGCGAATTTCAAAAGCAGTAGACCATAAACTGAGGAAAGAACAAGCATGGTTCAAAAAGAAAATTGCACATTTCATATATTCACCCACATGAACATTATACAGCAGCGCTGGGAGCCGCCCTGGTGTAATGGTTACAACGTTGCGCTGGCGACCAGGTTTTCAAGGTTCAAGCCACGGACGTCAGCATTTGAAAGAGTGTCAACGACCAGGATTTTGACTGAATAACCTGAACGGCTCCTGAGATAAACCCTCTGTAGATGGGAAGGAGCAAAGCTCCTGACCGGGTTGGAAGAAAAGTTCACAGGCACCCCAGCCTAGCAATGACATGTCATTGGGCCGAAGGGCTGAAAGTCCAAGTGCCACTGGTTAAGGCAACAAAAAATACAGCAGGGCTCAGTGTAACTGTCTTTTTTTTCTTGTTGAGGTGATCACTGGCCCAAGACAGTATACATGTTGTTAGATGTGTAGTGCGAGCGTATGATGAATTGAGTGTGGGTGCGAATGAAGGCGCGAATGTGTTTAGGCTCGTATAGATGTAGATCCTGCAACCCATACTCTCACATGCAGTAATCAAGGATGCTTTGACACTGCAGGCATGTTTCAAGACATTTATTGACGGGAACACACATAGTATCAACAGGAACAGTCAGTGTAACAAGGTCATGCTGACCTGACATCGATAGGTATACATTTGGCATTCAAAAAGGTAAACATCAGAATAGACGTGCATGGTCAATAGCAAAGTTCTTCAATAATGACAGTTCGTAGCGTCGCCCTTGGCGTCTCTGACTAAACGCGTCAGATGCCTTAGTTACTATGACACATAGGTGCAACTTGGCACTCCCCGCCAATTGCACATATCAGGCTGTAGTATAATAGCCGAAAGCACAGGCCTCGTTCTGACGTCGGCCGTGTACTTCTGTTAAATAGGTTATCATCAACCCTGCAGTAATACTTATTGTAGATAGAAGTTCCGCCAATCTGCGGCTCCCACAATATATCTTCGTCACTGGATTTCTGGACAATATAAGACTAACAGTCTTGGATGGCTACCTCGAGCACAAATATATAAGTTCTGAAATGGCGGATCAGTGAGCTGCTGTTCACCCTAGGTAATCCTTTACATGTTCTGCCACCGAAAAGCGTAATAATGCATAAAGGTCGGTATTACCTGGCAAATGAATCCTCAGAACATCACAAGGAATTCTGTCGTCATCCCGACGCACAGAGATTCACTGGGGAAAACTGCCATAGCAGTTACTTCGAAGATTCTCCCCGAAAAACAATGGACTCTTGGTCCCTTCAGAAAAACAGGACCTCCCGGCTTCCCGGAAGTATATCTCACTCCCGCTTAAAAAACCTTCCCATAGGCCTACGCCGAACTGTCAACCTCTGACCCTAAAGGTCAAACACAATGAATGAATAAACAAGGGAAGACAACCCCTAATCAACCTGACATCGCAGGTAAAGACACAATTATACTTATGATACAAACATAAGCAAATAACTTGACAGATGACTCCGTCGAAAATGACAGCAACATTACTACCACCCCCCTGTAAAAAAAAAATGCAATTTTTTTTTTTTAATATGTTCATGAGCAAGATAGCACCAGTATCACTTCTGTGCTCATGCAAACAATGAACCTAATATCAGGTACAATAGAAGAGGGTACAAATCATCTCCCAACATAGGAGAAAATATTTCCTTTAAGCCAAACAAACTAAGGGATACCATTCAAGAAACCTAAGTTGCTGGCAATACCAATCATATATCAAACATTACTAAATAATATAATCATAGCAATATACAAATGTCAATGCTATTTTAGCAACATATCACTGATGGATGGACAAAATGAAATTTGTTAAATTATCTAAACATCATCCAAATACATTTGTATTACAACATATTATGATATTAAGGACAGACCTAAGTCTGAAAATATATCAGGAAAAACTAGGACACAAGATTTAACTGGAATCATGTGGGCATCTAGACAATATGTCCGCCATCACATTATCCGAACCACGGATAGCTCGCACCGTGAAATGGAAAGGCTGAAGAGCAATAGCATAACGAGTAGATCTCGAGCTCTTCAAATCCTTACTTTGCATAGCCGTAAGAGCTTTTTGGTCGGTTTCCATAAAGAAATGCGCGCCCAGAAGGAACCTTTGTAGCTTAAGAATGGACCAAACCATAGCCAACAATTCACGGTCCAAAACCGAGTAATTCCTTTCTGCCGCATTCAGCTTCCTAGAAATATACATTACAGGATGCAGAGTTCCTGAATATTCCTGCATTAGTGCCGCTCCAATGCCAGTGGAAGAGGCATCACTACGAAGGACAAAAGTCTTATCAATCGTCGGTAGTCTTAAGATAGGATGAGATGAGAACAAATTCTTAACCTGATCCAATGAAGATTGGCATTCTTGGGACCAACGCACCATATTAGGAGAACCTTTTTTCAATAACGTTGAAAGTGGTGCCATAATGGAGGACAGATTCTCAATGAATCTTCCATAGAATTGTATCAATCCCAAGAGACTACGCACTTGCTTTTTTGTCTTCGGAACCGAGATATTTAATATCTTTGAAATGTTTTGGTCCTCTGTCTTCAACAGACCATGACCAACTCGATGACCTAGGAAGGAAATTTCACTAAACCCAACAAAAGCTTTAGAGGGTTTAGCAGTCAATCTATGCTCACGTAGAGTAGATAGCAATTCCTTTAGACCCACATAGTGTTCTTCCCAAGTATCGCTGAAAAGACAGATGTCGTCTAAATATGCAATGACATCTGCACGATCTGATAGAATTCGTCGCATCATGCGCACGAAAGTCGCTGGGGCGTTCATAAGCCCGAAAGGCATAAAATTCCATTGAAACAGACCCCTAGGTGTCGAAAAAGCAGTGAGAGGTTTGGCGTGTTCCGTCAATGGGACTTGCCAATAACCTTTCGACAAGTCTAGTTTAGTAAAGAATTTAGCTTTAGAAAGTCTAATAAGTAGATCATCTAATAACGGCATAGGTTCAGCATCGAACTTCGTAACTTGATTTAATTTGCGATAATCAACGCAAAGACGTATGTTATTGTCTTTCTTTCGAACAATAACTATCGACGAAGAATAAGCTGAAGTGGATGGTTCAATTATTTGTAGTTGAATCATTTCATCCAATTCTTTCTCGACTTGTGCTTGAAAATGAATAGGTATTGGGTATGGTGTTACTCTGATCGGATTACGATCAGTAAGTATGATGTCATGTTCTATGACATCTGTGTGTCCAGGAATGTCGGTAAGGACATCCTGATATGATTGTAACGTAGAGGATACTTGACGCTGTTCCTCAAAAGACAAGTTGGAAGAGACTGTAACGTCTCTCCACGATTCCGTTGAAGTAAGTGGAATCGCAGGAAGAGGTAAGTTCACGTCAGAAAAAATAGTTTCCTCATCCTGTATAACGGACAGGGATGAGATGTGACCATGTTGAACTGGAGAGTCGTCCGTCGCCTGGAAAATAGGCTGTAAATAGTCTGGACGTTCAATAAACTCTGTTAGCATATTTATATGGAAGGTTTTATGCCTTCCATCCACATCGACAATATAGTCGACATCAGAAATTTTCGAGACTATAGTGTATGGACCCTTCCAAGAAATGAGAAGTCTATTCTCTCTTGAGGGCAGTAAGACATATGCTTTGTCTCCAGGACAAAGTTGACGTAGGCGTCTTTTCTTATTAGCAAATCGCCTAGCTTTTTCTTTCGCAAATTCGGAAGATGAAGTTGCTAACCTGCACGATTCGATAATCTTTTCTCTAAGAGCTATAACATATTCATATGACGATTGTGTATCATCGTCAATATTATCGGAAGTTATCAAATCGTGTAACAAGGACATTGGCCCGCGCGGTTGCGCGCCAAAGACAAGTTCGAAAGGAGAAAACCCTGTATGCTCGTTGGGAACCTCTCTATAGGCAAAGAGGACTGCAGGTAAAACCCTGTCCCAATCTTCAGGATGATCCTCCGTTATCTTGCCAAGTAAGTTCTTTAGTGTCCTGTTAAGACGTTCTACCAATCCATTGGACATTGGATGATAAATACTACTGAGAGACCTTTTAATGTCTAGCGTAGCCATTACCTGAGACATAACGTCCGAAATTAACTGAGTGCCGTGATCCGACAGTATTTCTCCGGGGAATCCCAGACGAGAAAATACGAGCCAAAGAGCATCAGCGATATCGACAGTTGATATGCTCTTCAGAGGAATAGCCTCTGGCCAACGCGTGCACATGTCCACGCAAGTGAGGATAAATTGGTGTCCTCTGGCTGACTTAATTTTGAACGGACCAATGATGTCTATAGCCATTTTCTGAAACGGCCGAATCGGAATATCTGCAGCCTGAATAGGAGCAGCATGTCTCGGACCCCTAGACTTGACCTCTTGACAAATTTTGCAAGATCGGCAATAAATTCGGATGTCTTTATTCACGAATGGCCAAAAGAATGACGCAAGGACTCTAGTTTTAGTTCTGGAAAAACCCATGTGTCCAGCACACTGAGAATCGTGTGCATGCCGAAGAATTAAGGCTCTCATACACTTAGGCACAAGAATTTGCGAATGCATAGACTTGTCCGAGTGTTGTACCATTCGTACCAATATACCATTCTTCATAGTAATATACGATTTGTGATTCGTATTTTGATTGGGATCCCCTTTCTTTGCAAGAAGGAAGTATTTCTTCAAAGAAGGATCCTCTTCTTGACGTTTAACAAACGAGTCATGGGAAATCACCAAGTGCTCGTCTTGGCTATCAACTTCATTACTATTATCAGATGAAGTTGGGGGATTAAGAGCTTGAGCTCTTGTCACCACTGCATTGACCGTTTGAATGTTTTCTTCTTCCCAACTAGAAATTTGTTGCGGGGTGCATTCCTTAACCCCATGAATACGACCGATTATAAGATCCGCAATAGGATTAGGAAGAAGACATGCATGGACATCTCCTGTGAAGAAAGGAGTGTCAATCCTAATAATAGCAGTAGGATAGCTTTCCATAGTACCACCAAATGTAACACATTTGATTGTTTTTCCAGTGGCACAGCAAGGATCTATCAGAGACTCCTTAACCCCGACGGTAGTACATCCCGAATCGAAAAGTACTGAGACTAGCCTATCATTTATTAGACCTTTATGTAAGATGAGAGATCCTCTCCCATCATGCGCAACTGTAGCAGGTAGAGCAGGAAGAGGGTGACCACAACTTAGCGTAGATACAGTTGATGAGTCAAACAATGTTAAGCATTGGGGGCATTCAGTTGCTCTCCCAAAATCGAAAGCACAACCAGTGATAGCCCTAGAGTTACCACTATCATTTACTGTATTACAGGCTCCATCAAACTCTTGTTGCGCAGAGTTTGCCTGTTGGTAAGGTCTTTTCTTGTTAAACCTAGGTCTACCTCGATTATCATTTCCCCTGTAATTATTTTGACTATCATTTCCCCTGTAATTATTTCGACTATCATTTCCCCTGTAATTGTGATCATATTGTCTATTGTACTCATCATTCCGGTTTGAATCCCGGTTTCTAAATTCACCATCGTCATAATCTTGACGTCGAGAATGATTACCTCGAAAATTTGAATAGTTATTATTTGGATAGCCTTTGCGAAAGTGTCTCAAATTATTACCACTAAAATTACGAGAACTACCATCTTGTCTCCACTGCATAGACGAAGAACCATCATGTGTTGGATTACTCCGCTTCTGAGTGTAATTTTGATTACTTCCCCTATTCCAATTTTGTTGAGCACCCTGAAATTTTTTTCTGAAATTAGGGCCATATGGTGTTGCCGAAGCAGCTGGCAACCCTTCTTTCACTTTAGAATTGCTAACTGTAGCATGGGGATGTGCTGTGGCATACTGACAACAGTATTCCTCCATTTCTTTTAAGTTTTTAGGCTTACGCTCATGAAGGAATGCAAGAAAAGAATCATTAACAGATGACAAAACCTTATCTCGCAATAATAAGTCCATTAGACCTTCATATGTTTTCTCAATCTGAGACAACTCAACCCATCGTGTAAATGTACGACGTATCTTTGTAACAAAATCAGAGAAATCTACTCCATTTTCTGGCAACATTGTCCTAAAACGAAGACGATAGTCTTCTTGTTTTAGTTGATATTTTTTTAGCAATGCTGCCCTGACAACATCATAATTAGTCCTCTCATGTTCGTCTATTGTCATAAGAGTAGTCACTGTGTCACCTGTAAAAAATGGCATCAGTTGTTCAACATATTTTTCCTTTTTTATGTTATGCGTATCGCACAAAAATTGGAATCTATCTAGATAATCTGCTACGTCATCCTTTAAAGGATTGAAATGAGGCAATTTAATCCTACTAACAAACTCCTTTGTCGTACTCGAAGTTGTTTGCTGAGCACCCGTACTCGCCAATTTCAATTTCTCTAACTCCAAAGTTGCGAGTTTTTCCTCATGTTCCATTTTCTAATTTCAGCCTCCTTGAGCTTTCCTCTCCTCTGTAGCAGCTTGAGCTTTCCTCTCCTCTGCAGCAGCTTGAGCTTTCCTCTCCTCTGCAGCAGCTTGAGCTTTCCTCTCCTCTGCAGCAGCTTGAGCTTTCCTCTCCTCTGCAGCAGCTTGAGCTTTCCTCTCCTCTGCAGCAGCTTGAGCTTTCCTCTCCTCTGCAGCAGCCTCTTTGTCTAATCTCTTTTGTTCAGCTTCAAATCTCCTTTCCTCCACCTGCATCTGCAATTTCTTTTGTTCAGCAGCAATATCAGCTTCTCTGTCTAGCCTTTTTTGTTCAGCAGCTGCTTCTCTTTCTAATCTCTTCTCTTCAGCCATAGTTTTTTTTTCCTCTGCAGCAGCCCTTCTCTCTTCAGCAGCTAATGCTTTGTCATACTGAGCAACAGCCCATTGTTCTAACTGTTGACCAGTCTTATCAAGGGCTCTCCCTTGTGTAATAAAGTAGTCCAATGTAGACATCTTGTCTACTGAGATCAGTAACTTGCAGAAGCAAATATATTAAATTATCCCACTTTAATGGGAGACAAGTCTGAAATGATAGACTTGTATACTCACTTCACTTTCTTTCACACTCTTAGTCTTGTTTATAATGTACCCAAAAAATCACCTGAGTACCTGTGGAAAAAAAAATCCCTTATATCCCACTCACTATGGGCACAAGTCTTTTTTATAAAGAACTTGAATATGTATTTCACCTTGTCTCAATCTTTGTAGATAACAAGTCTTTTATCAAAGAACTTGTATAAATATCTTATATAATAATATTTTATTAAGAAACTCTATATGAAGAGTCTACCTTATCAATAATATCAAAACATGACCAAGTATGTGTATGTAGACTGTGCATGACAGTAATGTAGTACAAACAAAAAAAAAATACAAAGACAAAAATACAAAACAATACAAATGGCAACACTGTTTTAACCAAAAATGTGTAGAGAAATACACAAGAAAGGAGAGACCTACAGAATACAAACAAAACAAATCGACAATCAAAACTGAAAAACAGACAAAATATTACAAAAACAACGTTAAGTACAATTACATCACAGCTAACATCAATAGCGACCAATTGTCACTAGCAAATTTCCAAATTAAGAAAATTTGCACCTACAGAACGCTTACAGTAAGCCTCGATCAAGTGGCATATTTACCGTAAGACCCACCAACCGAAAAACCCGCAGAAAAATACACAAAACAGTAGAAGTAACATAAACATATAGCAATCAATTTCAATGTGTTGCAGAACAAGTTCAGTCACAGCTGAAACTAAAATAAATTTCTTGCTCCTTGCGAACACAGAAACGAAATGTCAAACGCGCACTGAACGTCAAATCCACTGTAACATAAAGTGGTATTCACGAACCAAAGTTACTATGACCTTCTCAAATTAGGGCTTGCACATTGAATGTTTACAATTTTCACGTACTGTTTACAGACACTTGACCTCCAACAATGTAGCTTGAATGCTCTGACCTAGAAAAGTCTGTTGTTGAATGAAACGTGTAACAACCAGCAGTACTGTTTACAATAGGAACCCGCCTTCTATGCAGTTATGGTCCACGTAGCAAATGCCTAGTAGTTAACTTCAGTACATGTCTTGTTATGCTTTATGTAGCATTATAATATAAATGCTCGTACTGTTTATTTGGGTCAACCGTTGATGACCTATATCTGTCCTGTTGTAGCCAAAACTTGCAAGTGTAGAATTAGCGCTGTGTGTTACGGCTGTCCCGTGTGTAGCTTAGACCCACAGATCAGAAGTGTAATGTGTACTTGTCCTTCTTGTAACTTTCTCGACAAAACTGGAGACATCATACATGTAACAGCCAACCAGGAATGTAAATTTCTGGATCCATAAATGTCAACAATAATGTCAAATGCTCGCTCTGTTCTTTTTAAACCCACAGATCTGGTCCATCAGAAATGTAAGTTTCTAGGCCACATTGGCGACAAGAAATGTATCATAAGAGCCCACGTAACTGGTCCACCAGAAATGTAACTGTCTTTTTTTTCTTGTTGAGGTGATCACTGGCCCAAGACAGTATACATGTTGTTAGATGTGTAGTGCGAGCGTATGATGAATTGAGTGTGGGTGCGAATGAAGGCGCGAATGTGTTTAGGCTCGTATAGATGTAGATCCTGCAACCCATACTCTCACATGCAGTAATCAAGGATGCTTTGACACTGCAGGCATGTTTCAAGACATTTATTGACGGGAACACACATAGTATCAACAGGAACAGTCAGTGTAACAAGGTCATGCTGACCTGACATCGATAGGTATACATTTGGCATTCAAAAAGGTAAACATCAGAATAGACGTGCATGGTCAATAGCAAAGTTCTTCAATAATGACAGTTCGTAGCGTCGCCCTTGGCGTCTCTGACTAAACGCGTCAGATGCCTTAGTTACTATGACACATAGGTGCAACTTGGCACTCCCCGCCAATTGCACATATCAGGCTGTAGTATAATAGCCGAAAGCACAGGCCTCGTTCTGACGTCGGCCGTGTACTTCTGTTAAATAGGTTATCATCAACCCTGCAGTAATACTTATTGTAGATAGAAGTTCCGCCAATCTGCGGCTCCCACAATATATCTTCGTCACTGGATTTCTGGACAATATAAGACTAACAGTCTTGGATGGCTACCTCGAGCACAAATATATAAGTTCTGAAATGGCGGATCAGTGAGCTGCTGTTCACCCTAGGTAATCCTTTACATGTTCTGCCACCGAAAAGCGTAATAATGCATAAAGGTCGGTATTACCTGGCAAATGAATCCTCAGAACATCACAAGGAATTCTGTCGTCATCCCGACGCACAGAGATTCACTGGGGAAAACTGCCATAGCAGTTACTTCGAAGATTCTCCCCGAAAAACAATGGACTCTTGGTCCCTTCAGAAAAACAGGACCTTCCCGGCTTCCGGAAGTATATCTCACTCCCGCTTAAAAAACCTTCCCATAGGCCTACGCCGAACTGTCAACCTCTGACCCTAAAGGTCAAACACAATGAATGAATAAACAAGGGAAGACAACCCCTAATCAACCTGACATCGCAGGTAAAGACACAATTATACTTATGATACAAACATAAGCAAATAACTTGACAGATGACTCCGTCGAAAATGACAGCAACACTCAGAATGGCAGATACAGCTATACATTAACTTTGCTGATTTTGAAAAGGCTTTTGACAGCATACTCAGGGACAGCCTCTGGAAGATACTGAGGGTTTATGGTATTCCCAGCAGCATTGTGTCCATAATCAAAAGCCACTATGCTAAATTTACATCTTGACGGAGAACTCTAAAGGCCGAGATGCAAATAATGAAGTAGAGCTGGGTTACTGAACGAAGGATGGCCTCCTACCGAGAAAAGAAGAAGCAGTTTGTTGCTGCCCTACAAGACGCCACCAGGCGTGCTGGTCACTGACTGCTTTGACAGTCGGCGGCTAAGGATCAAAAAAAGAAGAAGACACATAATTCCATGTCTGAAGTATTTAATATTTGAATACATAATACTGTCAATATGTAATAATTGTACATTCTTCTTATTCTTCTTCTCATTATTATTATCATTATCATTATAATTTTAATAATTATTATTCAGAATCGACTTCATTGCATTACGGGCAAACCCATATGTGCTCAGTCGCCCTCAGCAAATGTCGAACGTATGAATGTTGATTGTCCCTGTTGCGCCATGGTTGTATACACGCCGGATGCATCCTCTCATACGTCAATCCCTGTCAGTCTTACGGCTAATGCCAAACTCCAGCAATCTTAGACTTGATGATCGATCGATTGCAGTGTCATTCTCTAATTGGCGATCATTAATAGTCCCCAGTATCTCTCCCTTGTCCATATCCAATGAACTCAATCTGATTGCTCTTGAAGCTACTCTGCCAGCTCCTTCGTTGCCGCTTGACCAGTACAGTGGATCCACACCAGTTCATGAAGATTCGAATCTTCTATGGACGTTGTCAATTCATGCCGTAGCCATCCATTTTGGGTTTTCCGAAGCATGGACTGAGTTTCTGACTCAATAACTGTCCTTGTTAATGAAGTTTCAGACAGCCACCTTAGGGCTGCCTCTACCTTCATTCTCATGCTGGAGGTTGTTGTCCTCTGCATGACCTTTGTCTTCTTTAGATTGATGTTTAGACCCACCTGTAGGCTATAAATATTCAGTCTATCTGTTTTTTCTAGAATGTGTTGATCTGTTTGTGCGAGTAGTGTCATCTGCGTATTCCAGATCTTCCAATGTAGAAAACGTTGTCCATCTTATTTCTCGGACTGCCCTCTGTGGTCTGGCGCATCACCCAGTCTAAGACTGTCAAAAATAAAGAGGTTCATAACGGGCATCCCTGTCGTACTCCTGTCTTCAACTCTTAAAGTCAGGTTGCTCTGCCCAACACTACATGTAAAGTTAGCATTGTGGCTTTTGATTATGGATGGTTTTAGTTATTGTATACACTTTTTTATAAGGCTGCAATTACTTACCTGAAATTGTATACGCATGATGTGAATGTGCTAGTAGTGCAATGTCATCTGCATATTCCAGATCTTCCAATGTAGAAAATGTAGTCCATCTTATTCCTCTTGGACTGCCCTCTGTTGTCTGGCGCATCACCCAGTCTATGACTGTTAAAAATAGAGTGGTTGATAAAAAGCATCCCTGTCGTACTCCTGTCTTCACCTCAAAGGTTAGGTTGCTCTGCCCAACGGTACACGTAAAGTTGGCATTGAGGCTTTTTATGTAACAAATTTACTAGTTGAGTGGTTAACACAACTCTGTGTATTTAGAGGACATGTTATTCAATTTTTTTTGCATTTGGGGGAACATACAAAACAACTCTTTGTATTTGGAGGACACACAAAACTACTCTTTGTATTTGGGGGACACGCTATTAAAATACAAAAGAAAAAAAAAACACATAAAAAATCACGTTGCTAAGAAACAAAAAAAAAAAGCACCTTAAGTTAGTCTTCATAGTTGGAAGACACGCAATTAAAATACAACAGAAAAAGAAACACTTGTATAAAGGAATGTAACTTTTTAAAAAAATAATAAACACTTATATATGTTACTTATAAAAAAAAAAAAAGGAACACTTATAAAGTCATGTTACCTAAAAAGAAAAAAAAGAAAAATAGAATCACTTATATAAAAAGTAATGTTACTTATAAACAAAAAAAGAAACACTTATATAAAGTCATGTTACTTATAAACAAAAAAAGAAACACTTACATAACGTCATTTTTATTTATAAACAAATAAAAAACCCATATATAAAGTCATGTTACTTATAAAGAAAAAAACTCATGTATAATGTAATGTCCCTTATAAACAAAAAAAAACCACTTACGTAGTCATGTTATTATAAACAAAACAAGAAACACTTATATAAATTCATGTTACTTACAAACAAAAAACAAAACATATATATAGTCATCTTACTTATTAAACAAAACACTTATATAAAGTCATGTTACTTATAAACAAAAACAGAAAGACTTTATAAAGTATGAAAAGAAAGCACTCAGTCCCCCAACAACGAAACAAAAGCGTAAAGCAAGAGATACAGATCATCACTGACACATTAAATAAAACAGGACAATGGAAGAATGTAATGAACGAATAACTCATTACAGTTTTAGAGGTCCTACGACCTATCATCATCAACAAAGTCATAAATCAGCTGGAGCTAAGGAAGATGACACTATCGACGGACACAAGCGGTAAACACACACAGACTGAATAAACCAAAAACACACATGCATCTACATTTCTGTTTGTTGACCTTTTAAGGACGTGTTTTTCAGAGCTGCCGTCGAACCAGTAATAATAGCTGTAGAAATAAAAGTAACACACTTGCAAAAATAAATAAATACACAGACTGGATACGCAACAATGCTAGAGAATAAATACACGACGTGACGACTATAGATAACAAGCTCACGGTCCTTTACACGATTAGCCCTTTTCAGGGTTTACAACAATGCCTTAACAGCAAAAAAGACAGAAGTAATGGTCGTCTCGAAGAAAAAGGCTACCCCAGAATGCTCTATCAAAGTAAATAGAACCGTTTTAAAACAAGTCAATAAATTCAAATACTTGGGAACATTAATAACAATGGATGGAAGATGCATCTCAGAAGTGAAGAGCAGAATAGCTCAGGCACAAGTAGCATTCTATAAAATGTAGAGTATTTTATATAACAATTCTTTGTCATTAGAAGTAAGAAAGAGAGTTCTTCATTGTTACATAGAACGAATCCTGACATATGGGAGTGAGTCATGGACAATAAGCAAACAAATAGGGAAGACACTAGAGGCAACAGAGATCTGGTTTTACAGAAGAATGTTAAAAATACCATGGACAGCCACAAAGAGTAATGAGGATGTCCTGATAGAGGTCAATGCACACAGCAAACTTATTTCACAAGTTAGAAAGAAGCAATCCACTTTTTTTGGGCATGTTATGAGAAGAGGAAAGCTGGAATATATCGTAACAACAGGTAAGATTGAAGGAAAAAGCTGGAATATATCGTAACAACAGGTAAGATTGTAGGAAAAAGCTGGAATATATCGTAACAACAGATAAGATTGAAGGAAAAAGAGGTAGGGGAAGACAAAGAGAGCAAATGCTGGACAGTTTGACATCGGGGCATGGAAAGAAGTCAACAGCAGAACTGATCAATTGTACTGGAGACAGGAAGTTGTGGAGAGACATGATCTCCTATGCCACTAGGCAAGGTACTTGACGAAAAAGACAACAATGCTAACAAATAATATTAAAAAAATAAACAAATAAACCACTGAGATAATTGTCTAGCGGGTACAATTTTATAACAATAGGCAAAAAAGACCCTAAATTCAAGCGAAAGATGACACATCTGGTCAGATTGGACGGGACATCGGAAATAAAGTAAAAAAGAGACTTAACCACGTGATAATGTGAGCAGCAGCTTCGTCAGACACTAGAGCGACAAAGACACATTACAAACACAATTAGACTGTAGAACGACAACGCCTTGAGGATGAAGTAATAAATACTAGAAACACTGGAGCAAGGGAAGAAACAATTGAAAACACTCACAGACACTTGCCACGTAAGACATCAATATTTTAAATAATTCTCTGCCCGTTATCATTGTTACCAAAGGGAGGTAGCTTGTTTACTTTCAAAGGGAAACAATTGGAGTAAAAAAAATATTGTACTGAATAAAAGTTCTTCATATTTTGTAACTTATATAAAACTATTATAAACAATTACTTTAGGCAAACCATTTTGTTTCAGGCACTAAATATATAATTTTTTTTCGTAAATATCCTTTTTCTTTATTATGCAAGAAATCAAAAATTTTAAAAGATTTTGAACTTGATGCACATTTTAAAGTATTGAATACTTATTTATTAAACCACTCTCAATGATAATTGAACATTAACTTCCGTGATGTTGTCGTCGATGTGCACAACACAATGTTTCATCAGCCCTAACTAGTGCTCTTCATTAATTAGAAAATTGCTATTTTTTGTATTTCTGTCAATAGTTTTCTGCTTCCGTGTTATTAATAAAACAAAAACACATTTTTTCCTATTACTTCGTATTTATGGTCGAGAGTTTTCTCTTAACGCAGATTTTGGATTTGCTTAAAAAAAAAAAAAATAAAAAAATAAATGAAGAAAAAACTGAATACTTGAATGTAGCAATGTCCAAGTGGCTAGCATTCTTGCTACCGGGTGCCAAGGTGATCGCTATCAACATCTAAAACAAAAAAGACGTCATTATTTTTACTTCTTATTATTTGGTTCGGTGTATATGACGTTTCACAGCAGGGCATCTATTTCAAATATTAACCATGTGCCTGGATCAGTCGGTTATATCAGTAAGTTATTTTGTAATGTGTGATATATTTCCGGATTATGTAAGAGTTATGTAATGTGTGATATATTTCCTGATTATGTTACAGTTATATAATATGTGATATATTTCATGATTATGCTACAGTTATGTAATGTGTGATATATTTTCTGATTATGTAAGAGTTATGTAATGTGTGATATGTTTCCTTATTATGATACAGTTATGTAATGTGGTGTGTGATATATTTTATGATTATGTAAGAGTTATGTTATGTGATGTTTGATATATTTCATGATTATGTAAGAGTTATGTAATGTGATGTGTGCAGAGCCGGATTAACGTAGTAGCAAAAGTAGCATATGCTACGGGCCCCGCGCTTTTAGGGGCCCCGCGCCAATAAATATGTACATACTTTTTTGGTCATCTTCTAATACGAGCGTTAAACCAATAATCTTGTGATTTATGCCATCTTTAGCGCCTTTTCATTTGGTGTCACAAAATTGTGAGAGAAAGAGCATAAGAGGGTGACTTAGTGTGACTCTTCATTATTTTTATCTTAACTGTTTGCGGACGGAAGCCATTTAAGTGGCGTTGAAAATTTGGTCACGTTTGGACGGAAGCCACTTTTTTGGCTCTAGGCGACTGCCCCTCTAATTTCGTTTCGTTCTTTGTGAAATGAATTTGCATTAACAATAAAAATTAGAATTTAGGAAACGGAAACTTCCTGTTTTAATTGAGGTATACGGCGTGCTCGCACTCTCTTTCGATCTTGATTAAAATTTCTTGATTTGTAATGTGAAAGGGTGGGCGAGATGGTGATGATGATATTGATGTTGTGATGTTTGATCACTCTCTTTTCACACTCGCACCGACCCGAACAACAATAAAACTCTTGATTCTGAGACAGGTGCTGTATTTATTTCTACAACCCTGTCAGTGACTACAAGCACACAAAAGCAAACATTAAACAAACCAAACACTAAACAAACAAAACAGACTCGTGCTGAATATAATTTCAGACTTATAGAACACGAATGCTAAATTCAACTAAATGCGCTAAGAATTACAGCTCACGTGCTCTGGTCCATCTGCTACCCACACCGGTCACCTCGTCGTTTGCTCTCTCGTCTGGGCTGATACTAGGAAAGGTCGCTGCTGGCTCGCTATTTCTTTATATATACCGCTAAGCCTAAACACTCAACTTAGTCCGCGCTGCGCGGATTAATTTAGCCACTTAAATGACTCTCGCGATATTTGCTTTATCAGGCACGAAAACACAGATATGGCACACAATTATCAAATATAACACACGACTACCAAATATAGCACACGACTTTGCACCAAAATTAATTATTAGGCTTTATTATGGCCTATTCATTAATCTTGAAGACTTTTTACATCCCAGCATGCTTCGCGCACATCGAAAATATGGGCGATAAATGTGCCACTCACAATGAAGTGGGAAGCTGGGGTGTCTTCCCGTGAAGGGGTAAGCCGGGTGTCTTTCCGGCCCTATCACATATCTCCCTCCTGATTTTGTTGTCGTCCAGACAACATCACTCCCTCTGGCGCTTCAGTTGTAACCTCTCAGATCGTCTCGGGGCAGGACCCTTTATCGGCTGCAGGGCACCAGCCTGGTTCGGTCATTAGACCATGCACGTCTTACCCAGGGTCTGTCTCATCTGGCGAAGCTGGTGTCTCAGGTAGGCCTAGTGTAGCATCTACCAGATTCGGAGAATCATCTTTGTCCTCACGTCGTCTCAGTTCGTGCACCGCAACCCTCATCTTCAGATCTTCGTTGCCTGCTGGCCTTATCACATAATGACCACCGCTTGCTTCTGGAATTGATGACACAATGAATTCGTCGTTGGACCACACGTCTTGTATTTTGGCCCTGTCAGTGTAGTGCACTCTTTTCCGCACTCTTTCACCCACTCGCAATGGTGTGGGACCTGGAATCTGATTACTTCTCTCCCTCCTGTCAGCGGCCATTTTCAGCATTCTCTCTGCAGCTTGTTGGTGTGCTATGTGCAACCTCTCTAGGTGACATTGCAGCCACTCATCAGTTGTCTCCGGCTCTTCATCTGGGCGCGTGCCTATCATGAAGTCTATAGGAAGCTTTGGTTCTCTGCCAAAGAGGAGGTAGTATGGTAAGTACCCTGTCGAAGAATGGGGGGGGGGGGTGGAGTTGTAGACCATAACCACCTCCGCTAGATGCTCAGACCACCTTCGCTTCTGGTCGGCTGTCATGGATCTCAGCAAATCATGCAACGTCTTGTTGAAGCGCTCGCACTGCCCGTTGCCTTTAGGATTGTAAGCTGTAGTGCGGCTCTTGTGGACTCCATATACCTTGCACAGCTCTGCGACTATGGCTGACTCGAAGTTCTGGCCCTGATCAGAGTGTATCCTCTGAGGAGCTCCGAGATACTGGAACCACTTTTCCACCAGGGCCTTGGTGACTGTTGTTGCTCTTTGGTCTCTTGTTGGTATAGCAATGGTGTACTTGCTTAACACATCTGTCAGCACTAATACATTCTCAAACCCTTTGGAATCCCGCTCTAGCAGTGTGAAATCCATCGCTACCACCTCAAGTGGTCTGGAGGCAATCAAGTTTCCCGATGGCCCATGAAACTTCAGTTGAGGTGCCTTGGCAACGTTACATCGGTTGCATCTGCGACAAAAAACGTCAACATCAGCTGTGATGCCTACCCAGAAGCACCTACTTCTCAGCAACTGCAGCGTGCGCTCTCTTCCCTGATGGCCCACCCTGTGAGCAGAGTCTAGTATTCGTGGTTTCATGGACTCAGGTATTACCAGTTGTCTCATGCTGGATCCATCTGATCCCTTCACTGTAAGGTATATCAACCCATCTGTCACTTCGAGCCAGTTACCCTGATTAAGTAGTTTCCTTGCAGCCAAGGGTATCTTTCGAGCATCTTTTCCTGCAGGTCTGGTGCCATTCTTTACCATCTTCCTAACCATCGCTACCACATCATCAGCTCCTTGGAGATTTATCAATTCCTCACGCGAATAGGTGGGAAATGCTTGTGTGGTTGCTGGTGCCGTGGTTGATTCGGCCGGTACCCTTTCACTGATATCTTTCTGGCTTGTTGCTGCCATCAACCCTATCCCATATGGTATCTGGGTAAACTCTCTGATAACCTCAGCTGTTATGCCACTTATTGCAACATCTGCGTCATCCTATAGTTCTTCGCCTGCGGTTTCAATTGGAAAACGGGACAAATAATCTGCATTTCCATTATCTCTCGCTGCCTGATGTCGGATTGTGTAGTTAAACATCGCCATCTGGGCCATCCATCTCTGCTCTATAGCTCCCAGTTTAGCTTTCTCCCAGAAGGCCAGACCCCTATTGTCTGTAAATACCTCTACTTGTGATCTTAGCAGGTAACCTCTGAACTTCTCAGTCATGGCCCACTTAAGACCTAGCAGTTCCAACCTTATACTGCTTTTTGAGTTTCTTTCAGAGGGTCGAAGTGTGCGACTTGCATATGCCAAGACTTTCTTTGTTCCATCTTGCACTTGCGAGAGAATTGCTCCCAATCCTTCAAATGATGCATCTACCTCCAGGATAAATGGTAGCGAGAAGTTAGGGAACCCTAGTAGTGGTGTGGAGGTTAGGGCCTTTTTCAGTGTCTCAAAGGCTACAGCACACTCTTCTGTCAACAACTCTCCTATGGGTGACTTACTTTGTCTTTTAGTCTGCATGCCTTGATTGAGCGCAGCTACAAATCATGTAGCGGTTTGGCTATCTTTGCAAAGCCCGGCACAAATCTGCGGTAGTAACTGGCCAATCCCAGGAAAGACCGTAACTCAGTCTGGGAACGTGGTACAGGGGCCTCTTGAACAGCTTTCACCTTGTCTTCCATAGCTCCTATTCCGTCTGCTGATATAGTATGCCCCAAGAATTCAATCGTTGTCCTGAACATCTTACACTTTCCTCCATTCAACTTCAGCCCTAGCTGGCGTAGCTTAGAGAATACTTTCTCCAGTTGGCTCAAATAATTAGGGAAGTCAGCAGAGTACACTAAAATGTCATCAAGATATACTAGTATCAGCTGGAACATTAAATCATGCATACTGCTCTGCATTAATCGTTGGAAGGTGCTAGCAGAGTTGGCTAAGCCCATAGGCATCCTGGTGTATTCATACAGTCCAAACGGGGTAGTGAAGGCGGTTTTCTCTTAGTCTTTCTCATCCATTGCTACTTGATAGTAACCACTTGCCAGATCAAGTGATGAGAATATCTTTGCTCCTCCTAGGGCATCCAGGTACTCGTCTACTTGGGGTAGAGGGTATGCATCCCTCTTCGTCTTGCTATTGAGTGCCCTGAAGTCTACGCAGAGTCTAAGCCGACCATCCTTCTTCCGGACCAAAACTATTGGGGAAGCCCATGGACTGCAACTCTCCTTGATTATCTGTTTGTCAAGCAATCCTTGCAGGTGATCCTGTACCTCTCTATAGAAAGCAGGAGGTATTCTCCTGTAAGGCTGCTTAACTGGGGTGTCATCTGTTAATGGGATGGTGTGCGTTACCCTGTCCGTGTATCCTACATCTGTCTCATCTGTGGCAAAAAGATCGGCATAGCGTCTCAATAACGCTCTCACTTCCTGCTCTTCAGCCTCACTGCCCTCAAACCCGGCCAGGTCAATTGGGCACATCTCTTGCTCTGGATTCGTATATGGTGGACTTGCTGACATTTCTACCTCTTGAGCCCCTACAACTCTGAAATATGTGCTATAGTCCACCCCAGCTTCTGTCAGTACTCCTACTTGTGTCCCGGGAGCTAAAAACAAGTCCTCATCTCCCAAATTTATGGCCTGAATATCACAGGACCCACTTCTAAGAACAGTCAATGTATGACTCATAATCAGCCCTCTGTGTTCTAAGTCTCTATTAGGCTCAAAGAGAAAAGCTCTTCCTGACTGGCCTCCTTTCTTGCATTTGACTGTTATGGCCCTGATCGATCGAGCAGGTATGTGGGTTTGCTTTCTCCCAGCTACCCATACTTTCATAGAGTATGATTTCTGCGTCATCCCCTGATCTCTTGGAGGGTCCCATCTTAGTATTTTCTGTATGTTTGGGATTTCTACAAGGACATTAGTACCTATGATCCCTGGTGTTTTTCTCTGGTGTCTAGACCCTTGTACCTCCCTGACAACATAAACTCCACAGTTTTTCACTATTGTGCACCCAATTTGTATGTCCACAACTAAGTGACCAATATATGGGATGGTGGCACCATTTGCTGCTGTCAGGCGCACCCATCTACCCTCATCCAAGCGGAGCCCTCCAAACATCTCCCTGAAACATTGCTCTGTGATGGTAGACACCTGTGAACCTGTGTCAAACACACAATTTATCTCTTTCCCTTCCATCAGTACTACTCCTTCAGGCCGACCTCCTACCATCTTGATCCGGTCTTCTTGGTGCTCTCCCTTCACATTTCTTTCTTTAAACTCCTGGGGATTTGGTCCACTGCTGGTCGACATTTCCTGTGATGGTTGAATCTCTAACCTTCCTTCTGAGTGGCGGTCCTTCTGCCTGCGCTCCACTTTGTGTGATGCGCTAGCCGCAGAGTTACTAAACGGACAGCTCGCTACTAAATGTTGTGCTGACTTGCATTGGAAACATCTTCTAGGTAGAGGACCACACGGACACCTGGCAGCTATATGATCCTGTTACGTACATTTATTACCTACGGGGGTAGTCTTCGGTCCTGCCAAATGTACGCACCAGTTTTATATAGTTATATTATTTGTGCGTTCGATTGATTCGCGCACTGACGTGCACAATGCTGTGTGAGTTGCTTTGGACGCACGTGTAACCTAGTTGAGTAGTTTTCTGACGTCATGTAAGGGGGCAGCTCGGACCATATTTATGTCCGCTGTGTTATCCTTTGATTCTTGGCAAATGTGAAGTAGCCATCAGTTGTATTCGTATCTATTGATCTTCATGGCGAAGTCAATAGTGGAAGTATAAAGTAAGTGTCGCCCCATTTCTTATGGCATGTTTATTTATGTACATTAAAGTATCAGGCCGCTCCTATTAATGGTCTAGCGGGAATTCATCGTAGATGACATTCCTAAAATTGGACACACGGAGTCGATAGCCTTTGAATCTTTTCGTAGAGGGAGAATACCTACAAGAAATCAAGTTAATGAATTTATATGCTTCACATGTTTAATATGCTGTTACTACAATGCCAGAAGCGTGGCATAGAATGGGAGAGGTTAGTCAACTGGAATCTCTAACCTGTTCGTATTATCATGTATGACTTTGTTTGAAAACTATATACTATATATAACGGGATGTATGGAGAAAATCTGGGATTGTGAAGTATGATATGGAAGAATTTTATCCTGGAGTATGAATACGTTACCATGATGGACGTCCTTGAAGGAAGGTCAATGGACTTGAATGAGCGGAATATTATATGGTAACAGTTTTGTGATCCTCAGTCACTTGAGTCAGAGGAATTTATTAGTAGAGAATCTTCAGGAACTTTAAAAGTAATTATCAACATGTTGACGTATGATTTCTGCGCCTGTGACGATGTTAGTCTTGTCCACTCCGTATGTGCTGTGTTGAATAAAATCTATGTACAGTCACCACCGACTTCTGTACTGTCAGTACTTGCCCAGTTCACCCAGTTCAATACTACTTGTTGAAGTTCGTTTGAAGAATATTGTTGACATTCGTTCATTTTAACCATTCGCGTTTTAAGCTACCTCTTCACCGGTATAAACTGAACTCAACGATAAAACGGAGTCAACAATAATTGGTATGCCAGTGTGGTCTGGAAGTAATTTCAAAGGAACGTACCCATCCAAATTATCGTTTGAAAAGAAGATTTTAACTTTCAAGTCACCAACATCTCGAACTTGGAACCCAGTGGGATGAGAAATCAGATTCAACTTACGTTTACCAAGGTCAAGGTCTTCAATCAACCTCCACGTCAAGTTTCACAGTGACTGATTACTTGGAGATCATCTCTTCATCATTATTGCGTGCGAGCTGTAATCTAGATAAGCAGAACGAAGTATTTTATCTGTAGACGTACATCCACGGAGACGAGGCACATTGATTTTTTACCTGCACGCGAGATGAGTATAACGTGTTTCCGTTGTACACTTTATTACGCTTAGTTGTGCCTTCCGTGATATGTCCACATTCATATTTTTCGTGTTAAGAGTTATATGTTGTGTATTCTTCGTGGGAGGTAGGGAGGTTGATCTGACGAACGAGATCCATCTCGAAGCCAATTCGGGCTCTTCGTCAGACGTTCTGTAGGACATTATTTTGCAGACTTCCCGCAGTGGAATGTTCCTATGCGTGAGCATAGAAGGATCTTTGGTCCACTGTGCCTGGTAGTCTGTGACACCTGACTATTTTAGCTGTTTCGTCAAGTTTTAATTGTTGTTTTTGGTAGTTATTTTTACTTGTACCTTATTTTCATGATGTATTTTGTTTGTATTATTGTCCATCTCACCTTTCCTGTCGTTCAGTTTTTTACAAAACCTATGTTTTTACACTGTGCTGTCATTTGTCTTGTACATTATTGGTTCGTAGATGTCATCGTAATTTTTTACGACATTCTATTTTAGTTCCACATTTTATTTTATTTGATTTCTACGACTGTAGTCATTTGTCTTGATTATCGTGTCGTGTCAGTATTGTGCTATTGTCTGTCACGTTATTGCTTTCACACCATTTCATGTTATAAATTACATTATTAATTATTAATATTATTGCCTATTATATAAATTGATTTTATCGTTCTAGAACAGGAACGAAAACCACTAGTTGTAGTAACAATTTTAAGTAGTATTATTACATAATAATATTGAATAATGGCTACCTTAGACTATTTCATTAAGCAAGCAAAAGCTCTTCAGATGGCTCCTGAGGAAGCAAAAGCATTTGCACTTGCAGAATATAAGAAAGCTCAAGAAATAGAAGCTGATCAGAGAAGGTTAGAAACTTTACGTTTGGAAAATTTGGAATTTGAGGCAGATCAAAAAAGGATTGAGGCGGAGGAGAATGAGAAAAAA